>RJWH01001050.1:0-481133 GCA_004363575.1 Solenodon paradoxus
GCAGAACGAGGGCCGGGGAAGTCGCGCCCCAACAAAGGGAAGCGCGATCTTTATATAAAAGAATTTCGCGGGCTTCATACGTGGCGATTGGGGATTGGTCCTGTGATTCCAGGTGTGGTTTCGTCAGCTTCTTTTCCCGGGTATGGCCGCCATTTTGTCCTTCTGGGCGGCCATTTTGTCCTTCTGGGCCAGCCTAACAGTTATGTTGATTATTTTACACTACTGCACCTCCCCTTTGCATTAGTACATCTCTTCAATTAGAAGCATAGACTTTTGCTCTATCTTATCTTCATTATACACAGCTTTCGTAAGTCCCCAGCAGAATGACCTTTCCCATTGCCTGCTGATGTTACCATTTTCACATCCCCTGTGTGGCTTTACTTACCTATTTTGCAAATATTTACCATTTTTCTTTAATTCTTTGTCAGAGTTGTGTCCTTAGTTTTGTTTATATATGGTGACTCTTTACTAAATACTACTTCGATACTATTTAGTGATAATTGGTGATTCTATAAGATGTTTCAGAAGATAACTTATTTAGCTTCTTATCACAAATACAATATAAAAATTTTTAATGTTGTGCATGAAACTATTCAAAGAATATTCATTTGATGAATTTTTAATAAGCTAACAATTTTTAGATGCACCTTGACATTAGCTGCGTTAAATTATGTACTTTTCTTAGGGCCAGCAACAAAGGTTCGACCTGCTTTTGCAGTAACCAGTTTGCATATAGTCTCTTGTCCTTCTTTTTAACTTTTGGTTTGAAATAAGTGCAGACTTACAAAATTGTCTCAAAATAGTAAAAGATTTCTCCTTTATCCTTCAGCCAGCTTCTTCAAATGTTAATCTTTTACATGACCATAATATAACGATCAATACCAAACAATTCCCAGTGAAATAATATTGCTTATAAAATCTACATGCGCTTCAAAGTTCATGCACTGTCTCACTAAAATCATTTTCTGATTCACAGTCCAATCCAGGAGCCTAATTATATTTAGTTACCCTGTCTCCTCGGTCTCTTCACCTCCATTTTGGGACAGATCTCTCTCTCTGTGTCTCTTTTTTTTGTCTGTCATTGCCTTGATTTTTTTGAAGTGTGCTGTGACCAGTTAGTTTATAGACCTCTCTCAATCTGAGTTTGTCTGATGGTTCCACATAATTAAATTCAAATTATGAGTTTGGCAGGAATACCACTGAAGTGATGGTATGTACTTTGGGCCCATCCAGGTAATGGTGAGCTATCTAATTATAGGTGGGATTAATTTATCACCTAGTTAAGGTTCCCTCTGCTAGGTTTCTCCACTGTGAAGTTACTGTTTTTCTCAATTAATATGCATCTCATGGGGGTAGACTTCAAAACTATGCATATATCCTATTTCTTCTCATACTTTTATACATTAATTTTTTATTTGATAATTTTACCTGCAACAGTTTTAACTCTGATGTTTGCCGAACAGTGATTTTTCTGTCGTTCCTTTTACATTTAATAACTGGAATAATACGGAAGAGCTGTACTTTTCTCCCCCCATAGATTTTTTTTAATATTTATCTAAGTATGAATTCATGGATAATTATGTTCTATGCTTCAAATTATGTTATTATAATTGCTTTCATTATTACTAAAATTGGTCCAGATTAGCCACTGGGAGCTTCATCAAATTCACTTCTGTATTCTTTCGGTATGTTTTCATAACTTAGAACTCTGTCTTCTTCTGTGGCACCAGAAAATGTTTCAGGCTCACCGTGTGCTTTTCCTGCCCCAACCCTAGATTCAGCCATTTCTCAAGTGACCCTGGTTGTTTTAATTGTAGAATAGTTTTTCAGAATCACAATCTAGTTGCTAGTTGTGTTCATTGCTTCTCAGGTTGCAGAGTTCTGTTGCTGGGGGTGGAAAACCAACCCGGGTATTTCTGTATACACTGATGCTTTTTGCATGATTTGCTAGTGAAACTCTTCTTTTTAAAATAACTGGTTTCTCTTATTTCAAAAGTAAAATATTAAGTTAATGGATAGAATCATCCTGATTTTCAGTATTTTTCAGAATTTCTTTCCTTACTGTTTCAGTGACTTCCCTGCACTTGACTGGATTATTGAAGATGGCAGATTAGTTCATAAAGAGGAAACGAGGATTAACAGAAGCCCAGTGTATTATGATTATTCTTACAGTCTTTTCTGAGGGTTTTCTCCCTTGTTTAATGTATATATTCAGTATATTCTAGCATTTTCTGAATGTACTGAATTTCTCATATAACTGAAAAGTACACTTATAAATTGTGTTCTGTTTGACATACCCTGACTTATATGCCTGCCACTTAAATCTGAGAACTGAGGTTGCGGGCTCCTTAGTTCAGTTCCTCATCCTTGCATCTTCTCCTCTTCTTGTGCCTCTTCATGTTTTCCTTTCTTCTTAATTTTCTATTAATTAAATAAATCAGGTAACATATTCAATGGACGCCTACTATGTCTCAGTCCCTGTTCTTTAGGAATTAGACCGTTGAGCAAAACAGAAACTCAGTCTTCATTCTAGCAGGGTTAGAGAGACAAGTTAAACATGATCAGAAGTAAATTACATATTAATAAGAGACACTTCTATCCATTTTTACTACTTCTGCTCCTCTGTCCTTCTATACTCACTGAGTAGTTTCTCGCCATGGATATTGTCAGAGATTTTTAAAATAAACGATGAATGAAAGAGACTCTCGGAGACCTCAGCTTAATTCCTAGTCAGCTGAAATCATGTGAAAGTAACAGAAAAGGACTAAAGAATTTCAGACTATAGATTTATTTTCACCAGTGTTTTGTATAATATTTCAAAAACTCAAAGTGGAAGTATCAAAATGATATTTCCCAAAAGAAATTTGGCAGACTTAATTGAGGTAAATGAAAGCATTTTTAAAAAAGAAGAAAGAAACTTAACCAACACACAAGGAATAACAAAATGATTTTGCTGTAATTGGTTGAATTTGGGCCAGTGAAAATACAGAGTATTTGATTTTGGTACAACTACTTTTTATTTTTTTAAAAAATATTTTTCTGTAAGTAGAAAATACCACAGTAATATATTGACTACAGGAATGGAGGGAAAGATATAAAGTGCTTGTATAATAATTTCATGGAGAAGAAATGGGAGATAGTGAATGTTAATTTTTATTAAGTTAGCGTGAGTACTTACATGATAACATATCATTTTTCCCAAAGAAAATAAATTGTATAAATCAGACTTAAAAATTAGGAGCTTTTTAAAGGATTTCATATGATACATTCAATGTATGTATATATTGAATGAGGCATACAAGAATAGAGAAGAGGAAGCATTTTTGTTTATTTATGCATTTTACCCAACCCCATCCCTGGTTCACTGACCTGGGTTCTTGGGTTTTACATGACCCAGCTACCATCTCAGCTGTCAGACCACCAGGGCACACCCTAAAGGACTTCTGTTTCACTTATGTGTTAGTTGATGCTAGGTGAGTCACAGATCTTATTCACTTTCTGTATTTAATATCATGAACTAAATAAAATTTGTTTGATAAGGGCACGCCCTGGTGCAACAGCAGTTAGGTCAGTCGCCTCCAAAGGAGCACAGGTCACATGCCCCTGGGTTCAAGTCCCAGGTCCTGGGGACCACAACCGATGTCGGCAACTCAATTTAAAAAGATAAAATAAAATGTTTCTTCCTTCTCTCCTTTTCTTCCTATATGCCTACTCACCTTTATTCTTGCCGGAACCTTTAAAAAAAAAAAATGTATGACTGCAATGAGAAGCATAATACTTGCAGTTTGAACAAGTACATTTTTTGTTTATTAACTTTAATATTTTGAGAATTTTGATAAAATTGGCAGCAGAAATAAAATATACATCTTTCATACTATCTTTGAAATCTTTGCATTTATAGCTTATCTCAGTGTGTATGTATCGTATCTTAAGTGCTCAATAGTCGCATATGACTGGTGACTGTCACATTGTATAATCAGGCTTATACTCAATTCAGCTATATATTATTTACACATTATTTCAGTTTTAATTCATTTCTCATTTCTAATGCTGCTAAGACTTTTTTTTTTCTTTTGAGGTTTTAGTTGGTGTTTCTTATATTGCCATAATTATAGATAATGTTTGGTGTTATTTTGAGTGACAGGATTGACATAAGAAGAATGGCACTGGAGTTCCTTTCTTGGAAGTTAAGAGATTAATTCCTGTCCTTAACCTGCTACTAGTTATTGTGTAACTTTGGGTCTGTCTCTTAACCTTTCGGAATTTCAGTCTACGTTTATAAAATAAAGTGGATAAAGTTTTTGACCTTTGCTAACTAGATAATTCTGATTTAAAAAAATGATCTTTTGCTTATTAATCAAATACATTGATGAATTATCCCAATATGCATTATATTAGGCATAGAACCAAAACCAAAACCAAAACAAAACTAGCTAATGGAACCTATTTTGAGTGAACCATGGTGAATGACCTGCTGACAGATTGCCAAGAGAAAGAAACGGCCTTGATTCACCCTCAAGTATAGAATCATTAAAGTCTTATGTCATGTCATGATACAGTTGGGAGAGTCCTGAGATGGAATCGTTCGGGCCAAGTAAACGCAAGGTCGACAGAGCTGTGACTCTGTTGTTCTCGTCAGTGTTAGCAGTCCACTGTATTTTATTTGTTTCTTGAAAAAATGAATTTTTAATTGAGGTAATTTTGATTTACAAAACAATGTAAGTTTTAGATGTGCAGGTCCACTCTTCATCAGATGCCTAGTATTCCCCCACCACTGTCCTTTGGACCCTCCTCCAACCTTTTCTCCCACCTCCCGCCCCTCTCCTCTCTGATAACCATTTTTTGTTAATGTCCAAGGATTCGTTTTTTGTTGGTTTAGTTTGCTTGCTGAAAAATTAAATTATTGATGGTGAAAAATTATTTTCTTCTCTATGAAGTAATTATTTAAAAATGGCATCCTCTTTTCCCACTTAGGCTAGGGAAGACTTAACATCTCTTTTTAAATACTGAGTATTAGCTATCTAGACTAGCTTCTGAGCAGAATTAATAAAGGCTATTGCACTTAATTATGCTTATAGGACCACTTACTTTAAGACGCAGGACTTCTTTGATTGATTTAACTTCTTTCAAAGTATTTTATAAAATTAAAAATAAAATGGAGAAAACCAATTAAGCTTTTGACCTTTGCTAACTAGGTAATTCTGATTTTTAAAAAATGATCTTTTGTTTATTAATCAAATACATTGATGAATTATCCCAATATGCATTATATTAGGCATAGAACCCAAACCAAAAATTATGTAGGAATTATCATCATTAAATTTTAAATGATGTTTGGGGGGGCAGTGGGCAGGCGGGAGGTTCATATTAAGTAATTTCCATCATTTTTTTTTTTTTCTGTTCCGTCTTTCCTTTTTTCCCCTACCTCCTTCTAGATCAACTGTTATGATTTCGTTTTACCTCCACTGTTGCCTTACTAGCCATCCCTCTCAGTTTTATCGATTAATGTTTCCTTTAGATACAGATACACATCTTTAACGTACTATACTCAGTCTGTCTTACTACTTCAGATATAAGAGCTTTACAGTCGTGTGCTTGCATGTCATCCTCGTGCTTGTGCTTCTGTCACTTAAGTTTGCATCCAATTTACTCCCCAAATATGTTGTTATTGTTGTTTTAAAGACTTTTAAAAATGAAGAATAATATCTTTTATAGTTACCCACACAGCCGCTGTTTCTTATACTGTTCTTTCCTTTGTATATGTTGTTTTTTTTTTTTTTTCATCTCAAATCATTTATCTTATGCTTAAAGATGTTATTCTTTGGAGAAGCTGTTATCTGTTAATGAATTCTTTCAACTTTGTAATCTTTATTTTGTCCTCATTCAAATGGCTATTTTTCTGTTTTCATTGAATGCAAAATTTTAGGACAGTCTTCCAGTGTTTTGCGGCTGTCTTTCCATCACATTCTAGCTTGCATAGTTCCTGGCAAGGTGTTTTCTGTCTCTTATCTTTGTGCCTAGATACAGTGTTTTCCTACTACCCCTACCCAGCTGCTTTTAAAAGATTTTCTTTTTGTTTGTTTCTTTTAGTGATTTGTTTATAAGATGCTTTGGGGTGTGTGTGTGTGTGTGTGTGTGTGTGTGTGTTTAATCAATATATGGCAATATTGAAAGTATCTTCATAGAATTTCATTATAAGAAAGTAGTCATAGTTTGAGATAATTTATAAACCCAGATAGTTCGATCTCATCTAACTAAAAAGAAATATACCTTTATTGTGACAACATTTTTTTGCTGTGGTTTTCTTTAAGTTTATTGTGTTAAGGATTTATTGAGTTTTACAAATTTGGGATTTATAACTTTCATCAAACAAGAACAATTCAACCATTATTTTAGAGAGTGTAATTATGTGTATTAGTGGATTGGCATTTTTGCTGTGTTCATTTCTTATTCTCAGTCCTTCTCTCTTTGCTGCATTTTAGATAGTTTCTGTTACTAGTTCTTCAGTTTCATCTCTAGACATTCCAATAAGGTCTTTTTCTAATACATTCTATTTCTTTTCCATTACATTCCTGTTTTCTCACCATATGCACCACATTTTTATAATAGTTGTTTTAATGTCCTTATCTGCCATTTTCATCATCTCTATTATTTTTGAGTCTGTTCCTATTGATCCATTTTTCTCCTGATCATAACCATAGTCACTGTTTTCTCTCCTGTCCACATGCTTGGTCATTTTTGTTTGGATTCCAAACATTTTGAATTTTGTATTATTGAACATTGGCTATCGTTTTATTCTTATAAAGAGTTTTAAAGTTCATCTGTCTTAGTGCTAAGTTATTTGAAATTAGCTTGATTAAGGTCTTTTAGTACTGGCTCAGAGCAACTTACAGTTTAACACTGATTTTTCTCCACCATTTGGGTATATACCTTCCTAAGGATTCTATATAGTGATTTCACTATTCTCTAGGATCTTTCTTTTGACTTGTGGGAGCATAAACTCTTCTTGAAAACTGTATGACTTGTAGAAATTGTTGGGCCTACTGCTTTCTTATGGTACTCTTCTCAACCTTGGGATTTAGTTTCTTTTCATGCATGCTCAGATATTCCTCAGACTTGAGGGACTCCCTCTGTAATCTTTGGAGCTCCTTCTCCCTTTATCTCTCCCTTCTAGAATATTCAACCCAGTAAGTGATATCTTTCTGCACTCCAGTCTTTGTCTCCTCATCTCAGTAAGATCTTTGGGCTCCGTTTGTTTCCCCTTTTCTGCACTGTGGCCTGGAAAATGCCTTTGGGCTGTAAGACAAGCAGTAATAAACTTTGCTTCTTTCAATCACAGTCCTGCACTGCATTTTATTCCTTGTCTGATGATTGTCGTTTCACATATTTTGTCAATTTTTCTGGTTGTTTATAGCATTAAAGCAATTCCTGTAGTAGTTAATCCACATATGTAGAACTATAATTCTTCATATTATTTCCTTTTAATTGAAGTTTCTGTTACTCTTAATATGGCCACAGGCAACGCTCTATGGGATATTCCACATTCCTCTACAGAAAGAGATACATTGGTAGATACAATTTTGATGAACATAGCTTTGTCAAATTATAGAGTTGTTTATTGATATATATATTATTTAACAGATATAAAAGTCACATTTTAATACTTCTTGCAAGTTTTGTAATGCTTTATTTCTATAAATTTTTAAATGGAAGAGGTAGCTTATTATTAATTCCTTGATATCTGGGCTTCATAGCCAGCCTTCCTCTCTGATTACCCATCTTTTTCACAGGGCACAACTACCAGCTACTCCATGAAACTTCCCAACCTTCAGATATCTTTCTGTCTAGAATGCACTTTACGCTTCCATCATGTGGGGACAGTGCTCACTCATTTTCCCCTTTTAACTTTTTATTCACCACAAAACATAACTGTCTTCAACTTTCTATGACATCAGACCTGGAAAGAATGCAAGTTAGACTCTTAACTAACTCACTTTTGGGTCCGTGGCCAAGTTATAATAATCTAAAGCTGTAAAACTGCTCTGAATGATTCTTACTGATTATTACAGTTATTTTGAAGCGTAGGTAGTAGATTCTAGAGGATGAGCTATTTTTCCTTTTTTGAAGCAAAAAGGGAATTTCCCTTCCTTACTGCATCAAGAGTGGATTCTATTTTACTTATTCTTATTTGTCCTTCCTTCTGAAGTTATAGAGTAGGTCAGCCTTTGTGAACACTCTGAATTTATGACATGCAGTGGCTTGTTGGACATCAACTTAAACTATGGAATTGAGACCCAACAGTTATACTTAGGTTCTGTTGGTTGGAAAGAAGGGAAAAGAGAAAAAGAGACTAGAGAAAAGACTAGCATTACCCCATCCGGAGCTGCTACCGACTACAAAGAATACAAGTGTTCCCGGTCTGGGATTCCTTTCGCTTGTTTCTGTTTAAATTTATGAGTCTTATTTAAATGTAATTTGTTCATTTCTAATAAAGGTTGCCTCTTAGAGAGAGTGGAAGAAATGATTTCTTTTACAAAGGTTGCAGAGTGTCATTATCTGTTACTCCTTTTCCTGTTCCTTCTTACTCACCAAATCTAGTGATTTGAGAATTTTAAAAGAGCCTGGAATCTTTATTAGCATAAACTTGAGAGTGTAAAGCATGGAGCTGTTGAGAGCTGTCACTAGCAAGTATAATACATATTTTGCATATTCATTGCATACGTAGTGAATTGTTTATTAGCATGTAGATTTTGGTCCCTCCACTCTGCCCTGTCAGCTTGAGCCTCTTGCAACAACTTCTGTCGCCACTGGTCCCTGTTTTAGAATCCTTTCTCACCACAAACCCCTCACTCATTTGCCGCCACACACTGACCTCTTTGTGGCTCCTGGGAACTGTAGGTTGGCTTGGTCTGCTCATGCTGGGCCTTTGCATTTTGTTCTTCTGCATCACTGTGTGCTCTTCCTTCAGACGGTCAATCGAATGGCCTCTTCCTTGGTTTCTTCAGGCTACATGTCTTTATGGGTCTTCCTCCACTGGTCCCTGTCAGAAACAGCCGTGTCCTTTCCCAACCACTCCATCACTCATTCCTCTTATCCTGCTCTTAAAATTTTAATCAGTGCTTATTTTTAATCGACAACTTATTATCTCTTAGATTATTGATTCACTCATCTGAATACATTTCATGAGGGCAGAAACCTTGTTTCCAAGATATAAAACAATGTCTGCCATATACCAATACCCAACAAATATCTGCTAGAAGAATGAGTAAAGGAAAGAAAGAAAGAAGGAAGGAAGGAATGAGGTATTAGTACAGCTAAACTGTCTGTCATATATTCCTTAAAACTGAGCATTAGAGGCACATAGAAAAGAGTAATCTTAATTTACTGTTGAAATACTTGAAATATTAATTTGTAAGTTTTATATTCCAGGTCGTACTTTACCAATTTTCAGTGCAGAATTACAGGTCCTATTTGAGTGTAGATTGGGTGGAGTTCAATTTTGAGCAGACCTTTACAACCAGAAAATGTTGATCATACAAATATTTTGTCTTTTAAAACTGAAGTTCTATTCATTGTTCATTCTGTATTTGAGTTCAGTGGCACAAATAGCAGAGAACCTCTTGTTTCCCTTCCTCTCCAAACTATTCTGTACTCTTCAAGTTAGTTGTAGAGTCTAGACAAGTTTTTATCCTCCCCCGCCCATTAGCGGATGATTTTCTCAGGGAAGCAGGTACTGAGTTGCAGGCAATCTGCTATTCTCTTCTTTCCTCTTCCTACTTTCCTTTGTATCTGAAATATTTGGACTGCTGAGCAATGAGCCTGTTGTGATTTTTTTAAAAACAAAATAGCATCTCTCCCCACATCCTGCTGAAATACCAGAGGGCATATTTGTACACACTGCTGGCTATATTTTCTCTAGGGATGTTTTAAAAAACAAAAAAACAAAAAAACTTACAATGGAACAAAAGACATTGCAGTATTAAGAGGATGAACTTAATCTACTTCATTGAGGCTTATTGCAGATTTTCCAGACTGAGGAGTCGGATGCCTTATTTTCAGAAACTGTGTCACCCTTTTGTGGTCTTTAGTTTGTTTTCAGCTTTCCATTATTTCCAAATTCTTGTAGAAGTCTGGAAATAAACACTGCTCTCTCCAATTATGACCTTTTAATAGACATAAGTTAAGCAGACTGTTTTTGTTTAGCAATAACATTTTCGATTGATGCCAACAACTTTTTTTTTCTGTGTATCACTATAATCACAGATGTCAGAATGCTCTGGAAATACTGTTAGCTCTTGTTATTATAGCCGTGAAAGAGATCATTTTAAAGTGTAATTGTGTTTGGGTAAGGGTCTATCTGAACTTACCTGTTCGTGGAAAGTCTTCTGTATAAACACATGGTTTGTATCACTTGCTGATCCATCCGGCTAACATTATAGGACAATAGAGCGTGTTCAGCAAGACTATTCAACACTTCGGAATCCTCAAGCGGCATTTCTTTCTTTTTTTTGTTGTTTTTTGTTTAACGAAAAGGTAGATTGGAATGAAGGCAGGCAGAGACAGTCAGTGAGAGAGAGAGAAAGAAGCAGTCTATTCTCATTAGTTGTTCATCTTGCTTGTTCTCCTGGCCCCGAACACCAACAGGATTCTTGGGATGTATGTGGGCTGCACTGGCTGAAGGCAGGGGATCAAACTGCTGCTTACCAGGGTGCACTTCGAGTTGCACTTCTAAATTCATTTTGGTAGTTTTTAAATGACCTAATACAGAACTAGTGCAGCCCTTTCCACATTCTGTGTGTGTGTGTGTGTGTGCATACACATACATATTTGTGTGTGTGTGTATGGAATCAAATTTATTGAGTGCTTACTATATGCTGTGCCTTGTAATAAGCCCTCAACTTATCTGTATTAGTAAGATTTTGTATCTCTGCTCGCAAGAGAGACAAACACTTAAATCAATAATTGTAATGCATTTGTGATTCAGGATTTTGCACTAGAGACTTGGAAGTACAGAAGAGGAGCATGGAAATTACTTTGGATGGTCAAGAAAGCTTCTCGGAAGAAGTATTATGCAAAGAAAAGTAAAACTCTTTTGAGACAGAGGAAAGAACAGTATGCTAAAGCATAGAGGCCGGAGCAAGCTTAGCTTACCCAAGGAATTATAATTCACTTTGTTGTCCAATGTTAGGTTTGCCAAGAGCAGTGATTATGAGGCGTGATTATGAGGGAATCTATTTTTCTCATTATTATTAAAATAACCATATTTATTATTTAAAAGTGCTTTTTAAATTTTTATTAAAGGAACTTCTCCCCATAACCTTGCATAGGTTTAAGGTGTGCATTATCCACATCTGTATACAGTACATTAAATTTACCACTAATAGCGCAACTAATATTACAAGATAGATGCTGACTTAGTGTAATTTAATTTAAATGCCAGAATGTCTGCAACTGGGTCCCAAATGCTTCAGAAAAAGTATACATGTGTTTGTGACTGTGGAGAGAGAATATTCACAAATGGCGGCAAATTGCTGTCATGAGTCTGGGTGAAGGAGATGCAGATATTCGTTGTACTACTCTTGAAACCTTTTTGTAAATTTAACCTTGTCCAAAATTAAAATTTAGAGGGAAATCACCTTCAGGTCACTAATCATGTTATTAAGTTTGCAGTAGTATAAACAGGATATAGTTGAAGAAGGCAATTTAATAATTGTCTTCTACAGAGGCCCATTAATTGTGTTTTTATCAGTGATACACTATTATTACATGAAAGATAACTTTCATGAAATCTCTTACGATGCTTTTTCCAGTTTTTAGAAATAATTGATATACCTCACCATATAAGTTTATGGTAATTAGCACAATTATTTGATTTACATATACTGTGAAATTATTACCACAGTATGCTTAACTAACAGCCATCTTATATAGAGACTGTAAAAAGAAAATTAATATGAAAAGAAAAAGAAAAATATTTCCTTGCATGATGAAAACTCTTAGGATTTACTCTCTTCTTATGTATCATACAGTGGCATTACCTAAAGTCATCATTTGTCCATTATATTCCTGGTTCTTATTTTTCTATAACTTTCTATAACTTGGACTTGGAATTTGTATCTTTGGACCATCTTACTCCAATTCCCATTCCCCTCTACCACCTGCCTTTGGCAACTGCAAACCTAACTCTTTTTCTATTAGTTTTTGGGTTGTTTTTTTTTTTTTTTTTTTAATTTCATGTGTTTATGAGATTATTCAATATTTGCCTTTTTGTCCTCTTACTTATTTCATTTAGCATAATGCCTTCAAGGTCCATTCATGTTGTGATAAATGCAATACTATCTTTATCATTTCAATCCTTTTTTTAATCTGAAAGGAAACACAAACCCTTAAGTATCCAGTTAGAAGGTAATGAAGGAGTTATGTTGTCTAATTCATTATTAAATGAATATAGACGGAGTAGGTAGATGACTTCTTACATATGTCTTATTTCTCAGGAACATTGTATTGAAGAAGCTTCCATGACCTTTCAAATGCTTAAGCAGAGGGTCATATTTCTGAATTTTCTAAGATTATTTTTCAAGAAGAAAGAGTCCACTAAAATCTAATGAGCCTATGACCTGTGAAAGAGAACATCAGGAATTAAGAGCAGGGGAGTTAATGTTTATTAAATAAATATAAAATAATGTATTTAAGTACATATTCCTATTGGCCACTGAAGAAAATGAAAAAGAAGGCTGGATTGGGGTGGTAGGGGAAATCTAAGGGATGGAGTTGAGAGGAGGAAAGGAAAGGCAAGTTTAGTGATACCCTGAGTAATAGGAGAAGGAAAGAGAACTCCTCTGAGAAGGATTTAAAAGACATTTAGTGATATCATAAAAAATTATGTATAGTTGATGTTAATTTTCTTGCCTCCTAGTGTCTAGTGTTGATTCCATTAATCATTGTTTACAACTTTTATTTTTTTTAATCCTTATTTTTTAGAGACTCTATTCATAGTGGAATAATTGAACCAACTTATTATGGTGGAAATTTTCCCCAAAGATAACATAAGCACTACTAGAAAACTATCATTTCTCTCACCAGATGAAATTAATCTTCAGCCATATTATGATTTATTACAATGAGCTTCATACACAGGAAAAGTTATAGTGAGTCATAATCTTTTAAAATTGAGTTTTGGCAAAGTTGGATTTTTCAGAGAGAATTTTCTTTGTTGTGAAACTATTTTATTGAAGATATTATCTTTCTTTTATTATTAACCTTTTATGTTTTCTACGTTTCCATCCTCTGTCATCTCAAATGATTGTGGAGCGGATAGCAGAAGCCAGCTGTTGAGGTTGCTGTCTAGTCAGGGAAAAAATAGCTATGTGTTTCAGCTCTATGTTGACCTGTTATTAGTTGGGTAAAATGATAATGGATTCTAATCACTAAGATTTTTTTTTGACAGGTTTTCCCCTGTAAAATGCATTGCACTTATTCCTAGTATTTGCTTCTCTTTTTTACTGAAATCAACACAACCAAAGGATGATAGATGATCTGATGAACCTAATGGTCAGTGGAAAAGTCAGATAGAGTAGGCAGTTTTAGGAAAATTGAACACAATTCAGGTAGATGCACAATTTCAGTGAAAAAAAATTCCCTGGTAATGCTTGGAATAAAGCAAATTTCTGTCTCTCGTTTTCTACCCACCATTTTTTTGGTACATATTTATTTTTACAGACCTGTGAGTTTTTGCTGGGCATTCACTTCTCTTATCTCCATTCTTCCTGCTTATTTATCTTTTTCAGTGTCATGAGTTTCTTTTCCTGACATGTATGAATCAGAGTCCACATTATAGTACAGATGGGGCCCATCTCATTGGGGCTGACATCACATCCACTTCAAACCAGCCCGGTTAGCCCTTCATTGTGGTCTCTGAGCCTGTGTTCTCTAATCCCCAATTCCCTCTACCAACACCAATTGGGATGTGTGTGACGTTTTGGAGAATGTCTGTTCATGTCCCCTTGGCAGTGCCTGAGTAATAGCCAATCTTAGATTTCAGAAGTTTAATGATAAATCCATATCTGTCATGAACTGGAAGAGCTTCAGGGCACAGAGTGGGTAAAGGGCTAATAAATGTTTGATGGGCGAAGAAATGAACGTGCAAAAGAATATAGCTCATGACGGAAATCCTAGAGGAATGAAGCTGTTTAGGCAAGCACTTCTGTCCATATGTATAGCCAATTAAGTGTGGAGATAGAAGCATGCATGTGTCCCAATATCCATTAGTGATTACACACTGCAGCCTTCCGTTTCCCTAGTGAATTCATGCGCACGCTGACCTGACAAGAACTGCTTGCACCATGAGCAATCACAGAACTTCCCAGAGAGAGGATGTCAGGCATGGGGAGTCCATATTTTGCTTCACCTGTACTTTGCAATGACTTTGGATAGCCTCACTATTTGAGGAATCAGTTCCCATTAGGATTAATACTTGAAACGCAACCCTACGAAATCTGAACGCTCTCACGCTGAAGCAGTTTTGTATGGAGCAGACAAGGCAAAATTCTCCTAAAGCCCAGGGCTTTCACCATGTGCGTGTATTCTGTCCTGTCATTGTGTTTTAAAGCAGGTTGCTATTATAGAGTGCATTTTAGCAGCCTTCATCTTGGAGACATCAAGAGCATTATTCCTGTTGTTGCTGATTTAGTGTTACAGCTGCTTCCTCTTTATGTGAGTAAATTTGAAGTTTCAGCCCACCAGGGGGCTATTGGTCCCCACCTATGCAGCCTTAAGAGCTGGCACTGACTGCTGTTCTCTTCATGGATGTTATTTCCATTCCTATTCATAGTGATTTTTTTTCCCCCTTCTATATTCATCTAGCAGCAGCAAGGCACTGTTCCAGGAACTCGCTCTCTCTACATAAGGCGTAACATGGAACCATTTGGATGGAAAAATTATAAATTAAAATTATTCTGTTCATTTTAAAAATTCATATTGTGTTGCTCAAATGCCAGTAACTGGAAAACCATGGATAATGTCCTGTTTTTATAACCTCTTTCAGCGCGTTTCAAAATCCGTTTATGTTGTTACTTAGCCATCTCTTTTCCTGGAGTGGATTTGGTGATAAGATTAAAAAAAAAAAAAAAGGATTGTATGAGTTCAGTGTCTGATAACACATGTCATATTAAAGATGATATCACCAATTGCAACTCATTTTATAAAACAGAAAGAATATTTATGCATGAACAGGGAAGACTGATAAAATTATAAGATTATAAAAGGTAGTTTCTCTCTACATTTGTGTATGTGTATATGTATATATGTACACATATGTATAAGCCAGATAATTTCTTTTAAGGATAAAACTATAATTTTATTTTTTACCCCTGGGTCATGAACCCTGGGCTTTACCTTAAAAGTATCAGACTCCTCGGTCCCCTCAGCCACAGGGAAGGGTGAAGATATCCATGTGGGCTGTTTGTGTTTTGATAAAGTAGATAACTCTCTTACTTTAAAGAAAAGGCTAGTGTTAGAGAGCTTCATTGCCTATTATATATTTCCCCACTTCTGTGGAACATATTAGAGCAAATTCCCCTTTTGCTTCTTTATTCTGAGTTTTAAGTTCACATTAAGTGCCATGTTTTATTTGTTGTCTCTTAACTAGGAATATTTCAATGTATTTTTGATAGTCTTCTGTTGTCTACTAAAGATAATTACAAATTATCATTTTAGGGCTCTTTCTAGAAACTTTAACTTTCAGTGGAGACCCTAGTCTCATGTGCGTGACTTGTGTGTGCTTTGAGAGTTTCTTTGGAAGCAACAGATCACTGTAGCTTGAATAAAATTCATAGCCCCATTTTGTTGTTTGTTGTAGCCTGGTGAATAATTTGGCCTTTTAAAACAGGCTCATCCTTTACTGAAAGATTCTGTGTGCTGTGAAAACCTGGGTGGCGCTTGCTGACTCTCTTTCATTAATTTGAAATAATACTAGGTGGTTCAGAAATAGTTCCTTTGGATTTTTAGAAAGATGCTATAGCTGCCTGTAATATTTGAAGTCAGGGCTCCTCAGCAGCAATACCAGCAACGAAACACATACACATTTCCTGAAGTCTGAATGTCAATAAACAGGTTTTTCCAACCTAATCCATAGCATAGGCAGCCAACTTTTCTGCCAGCAGCAAAACAATGCACTATATTCTTCTTTATTTGTATTATAGAATAACTTCATTGTTATCTATTTTGTTTACAAAGCCATTTTAAGGTGTTGAACTCATCTCAATCTATGGGTGTCACACACCACACCCGCTGCCAGTCTAATGTCACTGACCGCCACCTTGTCCCCGCTGTCCTGTCCTCCCCCCAGCCCCCTGACAGCTGTCGTCTTGTGTCCTGTGGATTTTAATGGACTCTGATTTTACTCGAATAGAGAAGACGCTAGAATAGTTGCTAGAGGAAATGGGTACCTCGTAACTTATAATTTCTGAGTTAAACCTTAACTACACTTGCCATTGTTCCTTGGGTTTTTGGGAGATGGATGAGTTGAGTTAACTGCTAGAAGTACCTATTCTGTAGAGTGAGTGTTTCAGTTCCAAGGCTTATGATGTTCCATAAAACAGTATTCTCTGTGATGGGACTGAGCTTTAGTCTTGATCAAAGTGCTTTGGAGGAAGCACGGTTGAACTGATTGACTGTGAATGTTAATCACTCCATAGGACACACTGATAATTTACAGCATTGTTGTAACTCTCTGGTGTTCATAAAATGAACTTAATAACCGACTGCCACCATGGGATAAGCTGCTTTTTCTCTGCAATTGAATACCCAGACTGCCTGCATAATAGTGTGGAGAAAGACTGCATTAAACAGAGTGAGCAGCTGTATGATGAAGGAAACAACTCTGCAACAGATTTGTTAATTATCTCCTTTGATTCACAGAGGGTGTTTGTGAGATATGGTTGACCAGCGAAGACACGGGAGCTTATGGCAGAGATATTGGCACCAGTCTCCCTGCGCTACTGTGGAAGCTGGTTGAAGTGATTCCGGAGGGAGCAATGCTGAGGCTTGGCATGACAAATCCGCCCTATATTTTAGAGCATCTGGAGGTAAGGAAAAGCACCCCATTTCCATGCTGACGCAGCCACGAAGCAAATCAGACAATGTGGCAGTTCCTATGGCATCACGTGGGCCTCATTTAAAACCACTTTCCCTTCTTTGGTGTAGGCCCCTGTTACGAAGAATGAATGTCAAATCCTTTTTTTGTCAGTGTGCACATTTTGGTTTTGCTTCCTCGCCATTAACTGCTACTGCCTGGATTTTCTCCTACTTGCCGTCTTGTCGCAGGTCTTTGTTTCTTCAGTTTTCTGTGGCAGAAATGTGCCTCAGGTTCTCCATTCTAAACCCGTGTTGAATTCAGGACTGATAATACATTGCATTCATTTTGTAACCGATAGTAAACATCCCCTTATTAGAACAACTTTTAGCCCTGTCAGTAAGGATACCATGTCTTACGTTTGAGGATGTTTGACATCACATCTTTTTGTGTGAAGATGGTGAGGGGTGAGGTAGAATCAAAGAGACACAGAGCTGGAGATTCTTCCACTTAATTCTCTTATGAGCACAGTGAACAAAGAAGGAGGTGTGAGAAGGGAGATCCTTGGTTTCATTTTTATACCTTCTGTATATGAGGAGGCTTGCCTTCACGTAGCTTACCATTCATTTTGAAAAGTGGGCTAAGTACAAGTAACTGTGCTTGGTCCTGGATAACAAACGCCACAATAAGTATGTGCAAATAAAGTGGACAAGGGAGCAACCATTTAAATGAAAAAAAGATGTGTTAGAATCCATGACTATTATTTGAGAAATTAACTAATTATATTAGGCTCATGATTGTAGACATGAAATCTAATAAGTACTTTGCACAAAATATGGAAAAAAGTTTGTTAGATTTGTAATCCAGTTGGTCCTTTGCTTTAGTTGGTTCAGGAAAATAATATTCAAAAAATCTGCAAGCAAGAATAAATTTATGATGAAATTTAATGCATCAATATAAATTATATAATAAAGATTTAGAAGATTGTTACTGTTGATTTCATTTGGATCCTGTGCATATTGAGATTCTTATTAAAAAAACCTCCCTAATATCCCTAATGTTTTAGAATTTCTGAGAACAGAGTTGGTAGGAATCTGATTATTAATTATAAATGTAGAATGAAGACCTTTAGCAATTTCAGTTTTGTTATTCACATTTTTAACTCCATCTTCTAATTAAAAGCATATGATGTGTATTATCTTTGTTTCTTTGGACAGTGTGGGGCAATTATGATTTGCTATGTAAAAAAGTCCCATCCATGTCAAGTTTTATTTAGCACTTTGACTCAATATTTGAAAAAGCCAACGACTATAAGAATCAAACATTCTGAGAGCTGTGATAGTCTTGCTGTGTTTACAGTAAATGTGTGGCATGAAGAGAAGCAGATTCCTAGATGTGTGATAGACAGGATGAGAAATGTGTCAATAAATAGCTGATTATGTACCAGTTTCTTAGGATTGAATACAAAAACTCATTGATGATCAAAGAAACCATGATAACTAGTCAGAGAAGTTCAGGTGGAGAGTAGACACAAGGGGGAGAAGAGCATGTAGTGACTGAGAGGTGGCTAGCCAGTTTCCTTGTGGAATAAATTCTTTGCAGATTGGCAGAAGCTAACACTGCTCAATATCTAAAGCAGTGCCATAGTTATTGACCTCAGAATAGGTGCTCCAGAAGAGCTTCTAGAAGTCAACAGAAGATGAGAATTGTAGCTCTATACTTTACCTGGAAAATACCAAATATTTATAGAGTGATAAGAAGTCCTGATTATCACGATGTTACCTTTTTAAAAGAATTAATGGGTTTTAGAAGAAGGAAGCAGTCAGGAATGAAGGAAAGTAGGCAGGCAGGAAGAGAGAACTGTTTCTCTACTATGTTATTGCTTGTGTTTGTTGCCCTCCTCCCCTGGCCCTGGACCTTGGGATGCGCCATCTGGAGCCATGGGCTTAACTGCGCCAGGGTGCTCCATGACTTTACCTTTTAAAATTCTTGCCATATAATAAGTATAATGTTGGTCTTTCCTCCTACACTGTCACCTTCCTGAAGCAAAGACCTTATTAAAT
The DNA here is from genome assembly GCA_004363575.1 of Solenodon paradoxus. NCBI lineage: Eukaryota > Metazoa > Chordata > Mammalia > Eulipotyphla > Solenodontidae > Solenodon > Solenodon paradoxus. The sequence continues at coordinate 19,135 of RJWH01001050.1, forward strand.
CCGTCTCTAGATCTACCCCATCTACTCATGGCTCAATCAGTGACTGAATAAATGAATGGATAAAGGAGGAGCTTCCTTCATGAAATAAATTATACAGGTCACGCTATATAGTCTTAAACTTTGGAGTCTTGACATTCTGTCCAGAAGAGGCTGCAAAACCTGACAAGATAAGATGAGACTTTTGTCCCAGAGAAAGCCACTGATTTCTATACACTTGAAAAGCAGGGAGTAATTGGGCTGTACTGGACCACATTCAGCAGAGGAGCACCACAAAGGAAACAAAACTGAGTGAAACAAAGCAGCAGAAATGTTCAAGAATATTAGTCCTACAACATCTGAAAGAGAGAATTTTTAAACTTGTTGCTGCTTTGACAAGACCATCACACCTTCATGGTTCTTATGTTCCTCCAGCCAGGCAGCCCAGAGCCTATAGTGTTCCAGAAACAGGGAAAGCTCACTGAATTTTGGGGGCTTCCCAGTGTGGCAGAGAACATGTGGGAAGACAACTTCAACCTGGTGAGACTCTGCCACAAACTTCCCGTTTATTTCCTCTCACCGTTTTCTCTTTCTCTCATGAGTTTAGATCACTCTGAGAAATTGCTTGACTTCTCCAAGGTGCTGAAGAGAGTGAATAAGAAAAAGAAATAAAAAAAAAAAAGGGGGGGGGGGGAGGGGGGGTAGGAATAAGGAGAGGAGGAGGGAGGGAGATTTAGAGAGGGAAGTATAGAAAGAGAAAGAATGAACTAGGACAAAAGATGAAAACAGTAACACCAGTGAATAACCGGTGATGTTTCATAAAAAAATTGGGATAGAAGGAACCCACTCTTGAGATAATGACTCTGATGCTTTAATACCCTCAGTGTGAGGGTTTCTTGAGAACCATATTGGTAGGACTCAGCCATCTTGTGTTTCCGGAAGATGCTTCACACAGCAGACTTTAATCACAGAACACTTCACTGGACTGTTTCCTTTCTCTCCATTCCCTTCACTTCATGTTCACCTGACTCTTGAGATTTTTTTTTTTTTTTTTTTTTTCACTTCTTTCCTAGCTATTTTCTTTTTACTGAACAGCTTAAAGGGGAAATCATTTAAAGGAAAACACCGAAGTTTCTGTCATATATTTAAAAGAATGGTCTGGAAAAATAGGCCTGTAAAGAATGCATTTTATGAAGTCTTCATAGTACAAAATATGCTTATTACATTTAACATGTGATGTACTTTTGAAGTTTTTTCAAGAGTCTATATTATATGTAGTACCCAATATAGCAGTGGTTGATTAATGTAGGAATAAAAGGAAAGAAGAATTCTAATCAGTCACAGACAAGTAGTCAAATATCTTTTTGGGAAATCAACACACTCTATTTTTAACTTATCACTGCCTTTAAAAAAAAAAAAAACAAAACGAGATTCATTTTAAATGATGGTATAGGTGACAAAATATCTGTCTTACTCATCTTTCAATGCCCAGGATAACATGCACTTAATAAATGTGTCTTCACTGATGTGTGGTAGCTCTAAGTTTAGTTGTCCCTTGACTGTGTGTCTTAATACGTTGAAATGTCTTCATATCTGTGCTGAGCATCTAGTTTAGGGAATGTTTGTGGTTGGATGTCATATGTGTTTTTCACTTGTGAACCCATATCTGTGAAGATAGCTCAATGGTGGAGGAAAATCCATCTAAGTGATGGGTTTTATTTACCCTGCTATGATATAGCAGTATATAGTGTATCTTTATGTCTACCTAAAGCACATGAGCTCATGTATGAATATGGAATATACTTTAAACTTCTTCCTGCTTCTTAGCTTTCATGGCTTTTTATAAATGTCCATCAGTGAAGTCAATGGTGGATGATCAAGAAGGAGAAATTAAACCAGGCTATTTGTCTTGATTTTGTTTTTATTGACTGATAGGAAAAGATGTTAAATCTGTTGACCCGGAAGGGATATGCAAAATACCTGTGGATTGTATTTAGTAAGCTACCTGGGTTATCTTTTGCTATGAATAATTTAAAGTAATTTACCTCCCTTTAAGATTCCTGTGTGTCTTAAAATTTCCTGAGACTTTTAGTCAATCACTTAATGTGAGGTCCAGAGAAGGGCAACCGATTATCTGGAGTGCAAGTTGGTACTAAGGACTTTTCCTACCTCCCACTTATGAATAAAAAAGTATTTTACTTTTTAATTTATATTACTGTAAAATATTGCTGAAAAATATTGACACTAATATTCACATTGACACTATACTGTGTTTTACTTACCTCGAATTAAAATGTAATCTTTCCACAGTTTTAGTATACTTATGTTTCATATATGTGTGTATATATCATGTTTTATTATGGAAGGTTTATTATAAATAATATATGAAATGTTTGTCTTTGTTGAGAAATCTTGTTATCACTACAACAAATCTGTTTCTTCCTACCCTTTATTTTTTATGTTTACTTACAGTTAAGTCACCTTATGTTCTTACCTAATTGTACTCAGCAAAATTAATATATCTAATTTAAAAGAGAGCAGATATTTGTCAAGGACTTTTGCTGCATGGTAATTTATGAATATTAATTGTTTGTTCTTGGCAGACTTTAAAAAGGTGCCTCATAGTTTCAAAGTAATAACAAACTCAGTACCTGCTGTGCTTATATTTCATCAGAGTGATACAGAATTCCCATACTGAACTCAACAGTTCTCATGGGGTCTTTAACATTTTTCCTTAAGTCTTAACTCCCTCTCAAATAATAGAAAAATATCTAAATAAATACATTATTATGTAAAATATATTTCCCCCTTTGATGAAATGAAGGGCATGCTAGATCATTTATTTTGAACCAGGGAATCAAAAGGGAAAAAAATCCTTTATTTCTGCCATCAATGTACAGCATATAGGATATGGCAGCATGTGGTTTAATCTGACTGTGGGCACCCAGTTTCTTGTTGATGGTGATCATCACCATTTTATTTCTTTCTTAACCTGATATTAGTGAATAGATTTCAAGACGTCAGTGAAATCCCTGAAACTGGAAACCAAAATTTGTGTCTCTGAAAATTTAGGGGGAGAAAACCTCCATCAAATATTAAAAAGGTTCATATTCGTAATTTAAAAATGTATCAGGCTTTCTTGGGAGCTGCATTCTGAGAGCTGGGAGCAGCCCCTCTGGAAAAGAAGATAAGAATGGAAGGGCTGCCCCAGCTCTGCTTGCCGAATGACTGCTTCTGATAAAAGATGAACTGGATGCACTGATTGCAGGCTCCACCCTCTGGTCTGACTCTTCCTCTTCCCCATGCGCATCCTCAGCAAAGCTTCAGTCAGGCCTTCCTACTAAAACACTCACTACCTCTGCCCATACTTGCATCTCTACCTCTTCATTCCTGAGCCCTGCACTTGCTCCCTTGTCCTGGCTTCAGTCCCTTGGGAAAATCTACATAGTTAATTGCCTCCTACCAGTAAATTCATGCCCCATAATGACTCGTAGACCAAAGGACCCCCCAAAAGAAATGAACTCATAAATAGATCCATGTGATCTCAGAACAGAGGACTTGCTCTCGCCAGCGCAGACTCAGATATTTACGCTTTTCATCCCTGTTGTGTTTTCAGGGGGTGGGGGAAAAAACTATTTTGTGGATGAATCGTTCTCATGTTGAAAATATTGGGTACCTCTGTCTTCCTTGGGAACATAATGGGAAAATGCCTTGTTTAAAAATTCTATTTATATGGCCATCAATAATTTATACAGAGACTTAGCCTGTGGGCTTTACTGCTGCTCTCAGTTCCAGTTTCTAAATGACCAGAGAGTATGCATGGAAATCTGGACCCAGTGTGGGAATATAAATGGTCCAGTCACTTTTGATTATCATAAAATGCTTTAATCTACTTTGTGGTAAAACAACGATCTGGATTTCTCAACCACAGTTGCATCGTTTTTTTTTTCTTCTTGCCATTGGTCTAAGCTAACTGAGTATCGTTTGAAATGCGATAATATATGGATATTCATCCTCAAAGGAGATGATCATTTTCCCGAGAGAAAAAGAGCATAGGGATAAACTGTGTCAAGATAATGAAGAAAAGTCTTCAGCAAGCTTTTTATAAAGAAAATGATGTCACAGTTGAATATCTGGAACCATGTCTCTGTGTCTGTGTGTGTGTATATATATATATATATATATTTTGAACAAAGCACACTATTTGATATGTATTATAAATCTATAAAGTCCTAGAATACTTGAGCAGCCTGAAAATTTACATATTTCAGTTGTGGCATACAAATTTTTCTACTGCATCTCTTAATATTCTAGTGTACACTTGTTTCTGAAGGAGGGCATTCGATGTGTATGTGGTTTAATTTGCATCTTAAAACGCATTTTTCACATTGCCATTCCCCTGAATCCTTCATTTCAAAGGAGTAGCTAGAAGACTTCCATGTCACCTGTCAAAATTAGTATAGTTCATACTCCACAATACACCATCTGTGGGCTTTAATCTTCCTTATTAATTTAGGAAGTCAGTTACACTGAAACCATTGAGAAAAGCTGCCTTGACTTTCGTTCATATGCACCGAGAGTGACTTAACACATAACACAATCAACATGGTTTCCTTTACACTTTTTTGATTCTAAAATTATTTCTGTATTGATTTCTTTGCTCTGATAGCCTATGAAAGGCTTACCTTAGGCATTGCTAATTCAGCACTTAGTAAAAAGAAATCCTCATATTTTGTATCAGGTGGGTAATGGAATTTTCAGGTGATTCATGGTGTAGAACAGAAAGGTTGTAATGAAGTTAATGGTTCATAGAATAGTTGAGAGACATTCTGAATATTTTTCAGAAAGCAAAGTGCAGCTCCCTATTTATTTCTAGTCTGCTAACTTGTGTGTTATTTTTTGGTCTAATAGGGCATTTTTTCTTTTCCCCCACATCAGCCTTTGCCGACCACAAAAATAATGCACATAAAAACATTAAACTTAAAATTTATGTTTCAGTTCTTTAAATAATATTTAACAGCAAGTAATGATTGTATTCTAAATTGGAAGCATAAAGGTTTTAAAGTAATTAGGAACTCCTTTACTTGCATGTGTGTAGCAGAACTATCAAATAAATTGCAATGGGCATGAACGGTCTATGTTTCATAAATCATTAGCATAAGAGGAGGCTGCATGGGGACCAGAGAAAATCAGACTATTAAGAGTAATGTTGAAAATTCTCCAATTAGTCTTGAATTTGGTTAGGGGTATCTCTTCTGATTCTTTTTCTAACAGGTATTATTATATGTTTTTAAACACCACTGCAGCATTTGCCACATATAAGGCAGTGTATGATTTTAGAAAATACTATGGATGGATATGTCTCTAATTTGTGGCAATTAAGAAGTCACCTTCATAATTACATGTTCAAATATATCTAGAAACCTCCCCTGTGGCTCAGGCGGCTAAGGTGGCGAAGGTGCGGGCCATGTAAAGACTGCAGACCTGGATTCACATGCTGGGGTAGCTGCTGGATGGATGAATGAATGAATGCCCTTATTTCCACTTACAGGAAATATCAGACTATATTCTGATCAGTTGCTGTTTCAGGCATCAGTCTTCTGTTTGCTTACATCTCCGCCTTCACTTTCCCCTCTCTCAACAGATTCTTGCTATTTTGTTGCTGTTATTCCTCACTTCCCTTCCTACTGACTTTGTGTTTAGTTTCCAAAGGTGACTGTAACCAAATGCCACAGACTGTGTGCCGTTAATAACAAAATTTTTATTTAACAGAATAATAAATAACAGAAATGTATTTTTCTGTCTTGGAGGAAAAAAAAAAAAAGGCCCAAATCTGTGTTGGCAGGATTTGTTCTTTTCTAGAGACTTAGAGGGAGAATCTGTTTCTCTCTTCTCTGGTAGCTGGTGGTTGCTGACTTTACTTGGCACCCCTCACACCTCACTGCACTCTCTGTTCCAGCCTTCACCTGGTGGTGTCCTGCTCTGCCTTTGTGTTCCGCTTTCTTCTTAGGATAAGCGCCTGCCCCTTCAGTATGATCTCATTTTAACTGAATTATATCTTCAAAGATCCTATTTCCAAATAAGATCATCGTCTCGGGAACTGGGGGTTGAAGACTTTATATCTTTCTTTGTGATACACAGCTCAACCCATAGTAGCCGCCTTTTGTGGTCCACAAATGCCCAGCGTTGTGCCATTTTAATTCCCTTATTTCTTTTTTACCATATAGTGTTTATTTTCTTCCTGCTTGTCTTTGAAATTGTTATTGATATCTCACTTTATAAGTCTCGTTTGGATTGGTACCAACTGTTTGCTCTTCTTCATAGTTCAATTCCCTCTCCTCTTGATTCACACAGATTGTATCTGTACAATGTATGCCCATTAACACATGTCTAATTAGTAGTTTATATAGTTATCTTTAAATCAGATAAGATACAAATCAAGAGTTATAAAAACCACACTTATACTTTTGTGTGTACATGTACTTATCTTTACTAATGCTCTTTTTCTTTTTATAAGGAAAGGTGCAGGCAGAAATTAAGGCAAGTAGCCAGGCAGACAGGAAAAGAGATGGAAGAAGCATTTTAAAAAAATTATTTAGTTGTTCATCTCGGTCGTTTCGCTGGACTCTGGGTCTTGAACCAGGGACCTTGGGATGTGTGCAGACTGGGTCTGATATACTAAACCTCCTGGGCATCACGATTAGCTACTCTTTATTTTTTTCCCATAGATTCAGTTACTCTCCAGGACCTTTCATGTCACACCAAAGAACTCTCTATTTAATATCTCTAGCACAAGTCTGTGACCTGTGTAATCTCAATTTTCATTCCTTTGAGGCTGTCTTAATTCTCTTCATTTTCTAAGGATAGTTTTGATATAAAATTCTTGTTTGAAAGTAGTTTTGGTTAAACAGTTTAAATATCTCATCAGATCGTCTTCTGATCTATGGTTTCTGATGAGAAGTCAACTGTTAATTTTATTGAGGATCTCTTACACGTGATGAATTCCTTTATTCTTTGTGCTATCAAGAGTCTCTCTGCGTCTTTTTGTCTTTCAGGTGTTTACTTGTGATCTGTCTAGGTGTAGATCTCTTTGAATTTATCCTATCTAGAATTTGTAAACTTCCAAATTAATGTTTTTCTTCCTCTTGGTGAGATTTTATCCATTATTTCTTGAAATGTTCTTTCTTCCCTTTCTTTCCTCTCCTTCTGAAATTACCACTTTGTGTGTTTTGACATGTTTAATGGTATCTCCCAGATTGCTGCGGCTCTGCTCATTTTGTCTTCAGCCCCGGGTCCTGGACCTGGGTCCCTGAGGCCCGCCTGGTGTGTGCCTTAGTGGCCCCAGCCTCCTGTGCCAGAGGTTGTGTACTCTGCTCATTTGTAATTCATTCTTTTTCTTTTCTGTTTCTGAAACCAAATAATATTAATTGCCTTTTTTCAAGTTGTCTGATTCCTTTTTCTCTCTGCTCTCATTTCTTGTTTAGCCCTCGAGCAAATTTTTTATTTCTGTTCTCGTACTTTTCATACCAGAATTTCTGTCTGGTTCTTCTTTGATAATATGTACATCATTATTGATTATTTGATAGGGCATTATTCTCATACTTTTCTTTAGTGTTTTAAACATAATTTTCTTAACTTCTTTTAAATGAATTTTAAATCATGATTTACAAATTTTGTCTAGTAAATCTAATATCTGTGTTTTATCTGGGATAATTTCTGTTGACTACTTTTCCCCACTGTATGGGCTGTGTGTGTGTTGCACATTTGATGCTTTTTTTGTTGGAAACTAGACATTTAAATATAATGGGGCATCTCTGGAAACACTTTCTCCCCAAGTTTATTGTTAATTGGTTAGTGATTTTTCTGAATTAATTCTGTGAAATCTGTGTGTTTTTTTTTATATGTGGCCAGTGAAATCTCTGTCTGATTATCTTAGGAGTTAGCTAATGATTGGACAAAATTTTCCTACGTGTCTAGAACCAATAAGTCTCTGCAGAGGATCCCAATGTGTATATTGGATCCTCCCTTCAATGCACTAGAATTCCACCTTTGCCTTCATTTCCTTTTTGTGCAGATCCACAGATTTACCAGATGAATTGCTGAGGAACACCATTTCGAAGGTATTGAGCTAAATGAGATAGACTTAAATTTTTCCAGCCTGATTTTTTTTCAAACTCCCTTTATTTGATGTGACTTAGAACTTAAAAGAAAAAAAAATAGCATTTCAAAGAAGTGTTGTGTCATTTTTTATCTAGCATGCGGTGTGAAATAATCATCTCAACACTTGCTGTGACAGTCGTGTGTATTATATTTATATAACCTTGTGTCAGAGGGACCTGAAACACATGATTTTCTGTTTTATACTGGATAACCCAACTCCCTTCATTTGTTTATGACTTTCATGTTGCAAATAATGCACTATAAAAAAGGAAATCTACAACATACTATATTGCAAAGATCTCTCTGTTGCTTAAGAAATGATGATTCTTCAGACAGATTCTTCTTGCTCCTCACGCACATGGCCCTGGAAGACAATGAGGATGTTTGCGCTTCTGCCTTTATGAGGCCTCAGACTCACCCCTCTAGCATTCACTCTAAATGAGACCAACCTCGGGCAAACTAAGCACTTGGTGAGCTTTTGTAAGTCTCCCAGGGTACCACTTCTTTTGTGTACTCTCGGTTTTATCAGATTTTTTCATGCCTGTCTTTTACGTCTTTATCATTTCTAGAAAGATTTCAAAAGAAAACACAATAAATTTCCTTACCACCAGCTAACCCACCTTTATCATTATTCATTCTTAGTTTCCTGTTCAGAATTTGATTATCAGTGAGTCAGTACGTGGATCTCATGTGGTATGTCTAATGGGCCTCTGGTCTCATGTCTTAAAGCAAGTTTTCCTGATTTTAGAAATAAAGATTCCATAAACACTGAACTGAGTCTTGCTGACTGTTTGATGCCGTGACCATTCTTTGCTATTGACCTAGATGTTTGAGTTGGGGAACTGGATAAATTTCTCTTGGATACACACACACACACACACACACACACACACACACACACACACACACACACCCGTAAGGTCATAGAATAGGCATTTGTTTGACTTTGATAAAATTGGTTTTATCAAAAAGACAGGCATTCTCTTAAACTTTCTATTGTCAAATAGAAAAAAAACCCTTCAACGTTTTTCCCCAAAAGTCTTTGGAATTGGTTGTGAATTGTTTTTCCCCCAATGTAAACCATGTAATTGATATAATACTTGTTCAAGGGAATGTAAAATTTAGAATGTGGAAGTATTATTTACGTTAGATATTTTTATATTATGACTGATAGACTAATGAACCACATTATGTTAGAATGCCTTTTGGTATAACTTAATTAAATTTGTAAGAATTTTGTATAAAACCTAAAGTAAAATACAACACTTTAAAGTTTTGCTTAAGAGAACACTGTTCTGAAAATCCAAGACCTTGATTCTGACCCCAGTTCTTATGCTGTATGACTGTTACATTAGGCAAGCCATGTAGTTTTTTTATGTCTTTTAGTAGTGGTAGAAGGGTTGTTTAACATATATTGTATGTGTGTGTGTGTGTGTGTGTGTATATTATCTCGTAGGTGTTTTCCCATTTCCTTATTCTCTGATTTTTTTAGTAAGTCACTTTAAGTTAATATGTTATTTCCTTACAATTTAATCAATAAATCATCTGGCCAATCGATTTCTTTTAACTCAAGGAAAAGAAAATAAGTACAGACTCAAAATATGGACAGGAATCTGAAATTTTAGACAACTGAGAAAATTTGGGATTTACTAAACCAAACATGTATATTCTTAACAAACAAAATACTGAAAAATGTTACTGGCAACTTCTTTGATTTTGTAATGTATCACAGATGTAGCTATTCAGCTACTACTTAATCAGAATCCTAAAGGACATTTCACATATAATGTTGCAAAGGTTCAACTTTGGCCTGGGTTTTGTAAAGTCAGCTTGAAACAGACTCAACCAGTCTGTGGCTCTTCAGATCCTACAGGAATTCAGAGTTTCACATGTGGCTAGTGTTTTTCTTGCAGTTATTAGTAGGTGCCATGGTGTAGGAAAAAGAGTAATCAGCTGTTTCTGTTATGATTAAAGGTAGAAGTTTCCTTTCACAGTCTTGCCATTTCAAAATTTGATTCTTTCATTACATCCAGATGGGACTAAGGAGGCCTTAGATTGTATTTTTTCTTACTGTAGAAATATATAATTATACTTAGTAATGCAAAATACTTCGTGAAAATGTAAACAAGAGACAGATGTTAGGTTAGACGGTCAGAGACTATGAAAGTGAGCTGTATTTGAGATTACCAGTTTTCATATATTTTTTGGATTACAAGGTAAGAGTTTTATTATTGAGTGATGAAATCCGGTATATTTTCAGTGAGGTGGAATGTGGGAAGTTTTCATGTTATACAATTGAATATTTAGTGAAAAGTTAAAATAATTTAATCATTTTATTATTGATCTGGACATATGGATAGTAAAATAACTAGTGAATGTGAACTTTTTAAAGGAATTTAGAATTTTAATTTATTTAGAAAATATTTTAGACAAGAAAATTAATATAAGTGTAGATACTAACAAATTATTAAAATCATATACTCTGCTCTTGAACCGATTTGCCTTGTTTTGCGATCTTTTGTATCTTTTTTTAATCTAAAAAAGGATTTTATTTTTAGTCTCCTCCAATTACTCATATAGTCTTTCATATTTGCAAATGATGAGAAGTTGATTTTGGTTACATGTTCATTACATTTTCCAGTATAGAAAGTAAGCATATGATCTTCAAGTTTAAAATGCGAAATCTCAGTATAACATCTCTAAAGGTGAGATTTACCTACAGACCACGTCATTGAAAAAACCAAACTGAGAATTGTGAATACTGAGTCTACAGTTTGTCTCTTCTAACATATTGACTCTTGGTAACAAAATAACACCAAATATTTTTAATATGCGATGAGTTGGGGGCGTATGGAGGATGTCAATAATGTAAAATAAAGGTACAAAGTGCTCTAAATGAGAAGAGGAAAGAAATTAATTCATTGGGTATACTGGGGAACACAAGAAGAATCCAAGTACTGATGGATGCATTCTAGGCCAAGAGTGGCAATCGAACAAGGGTACGCAGTCCGGAGCGCATTTTGGGCAAAGTAACAGGTCTCTTTTTATTGGGAATGTTTCCTGGGAGTCAGTATGTGTTAGATGGTGGGAGAAAAGTCATCAGTGTGAGATAAGAATGGGAAGAAGCCTGAGTTCTGGAGGGTAGGGTGACAGACTAAAGAGTTGGGATTTCATTTTATAGATCAGTAAGTGGTGTCAGAACTTCTGCTCAGTATTACCTCAAAATTATTTAAAAAATGTGCCACCTCTGATATTTTTGGATTCACAGTGAAATTTTTCCATGCTAAGTTAAAAACAGTTGCAAAAGATGTCATCTCTGGCATATTTTAAATATGGAATTGTAAAAATAAATTTAATATAATAAATTAGATCACTCTTTTAAATGTAATAAGGAAATATTTAAAAAATGGGAAATTTTACGTCATCCTTTTTTCCTGAAATTTGAATGTTCATTCTGCTTTCTCTACAGAATTCTAAGATATTTTAAACTTAGCAGTCTTCTCTTGATTACCACCCTCTCTGTATCAAAATATTTATGTAAATTAAAATAAAATTATTGTGAAAAGGCTTTCAGTACTTTAAGTACTTTTTCTTGAAATGTAATTAAATTATTACTAGTACACATCAAAACAGCATATTTAATGAATGTATTAAGCACAAATATAAATACTTACTATCCAGTAGTCACCCCTCCCCCATCTTTGTTTTCTCTTTTTGTAGTTTTATGCTCCAAACCTAACAGGAATAAGGTATTTTGAGGGAAGATCACATTCACATCTTTTTTCTTTCTGTATACTATTATAATTATTCTATTTTCTTAGTATTCTTGTTAATCTCTTACTGTGCCTAATGTGTAAGTTAAGCTTTGATATAGTTAATGCACCTAAAGAAAGAACATAATAATACAGGTTTCAGGCATCTGCTAGGGGTGTATCCCTGTGATTCAGGGGGAATTACTATAAACGCAGTCTTAATGGAATGGGTGGTGAGGGTGTCTGGTATGGGAGCTCTTTATATTGCTTTGAAAAGGGCAGCCTCACAAGTCCTTTCTTTGGTGACATGAAGGTGTTCAATAAAGGTGAGAAGGAGGTGTGGAAGGAAGGCCAGCACGAAGCCTTCTCCACAGATGAATCAAATGTAGGGAAGAGAACAAACAGAAGTTGAGGAATCTGGAAATGGATTCCTTTTGAGGTGACTCTTGCCTGCTACTTTGGTACCCTCTCTCACTTATACCAGGATGTGTAAGAAAGACATGCGTGACCTAGACGGTGCAGAGCTGTGCTCAGGAGATGGATGTAGCCAATGATCAGAGACTTCCAGGAGTTGAGTGATATCAGAAATACTTAACCATTGATAAACAATAGTGAATGAGGGTGAGAAATCACAGAGTTTGAAACTCTGTAACTGAGCAGGAAGAGGATGTAATGCTTTGGCAAAGAAATACTGAGTTCATTTTCAAACTTTATGTATATATATATATATATATATGTATATGTATATGTATGCATGTGTATATGATCAGTGATTGTAGAATGTCACCAATTTATTAAGGAGATAATAAAACCCAACTCAGGTGGGAGTATCACATTTGCTCTTAGTTTCAATGTGTAATCCTTAAACTCTTAAGAGGCAGCATTTTCCTTTCATTTTACCCAGGGCAGCCTCTGTGTGTGGGATACATTTCTTCATCTAGCTTGTGTTCTTGTGCTTCTTGACACTATGTCTGCAGAGACACCCTTTCAAAAGAATTCCCAGTTCTTTTTAGATACTCTCTATCAACTGTGCCCATTAGGCAACTCTGTGGAGAGATTATATAACATCCTATGAGGATGGGACAACAATCATCTAAGCAGTATGTAGAAGTGTAGCTGATTACCAGCAGCGCCCCCTCCATCCTGGTTTGCTTCAGGATATTTCACATTCTTTTAGATTTGTCGTTAATATATTTCTTTCTTTACTTCGCTGTTTCCTATATTCTTAATATCTAGTTAACTTTGAAATGTTAAAAAGACAGAGTGTCTGGTATGGATATTTTTTTCTCACCTAAGACCAATTATTTGCACATAAATATTGTGCGTTGTATCTCCTTAAACCTAAATTTTCTAGTTCTGAATACAGGTATTAGTAATATATACTTAAAATACATTTGATATTAAAGATAAAGTTCAAAGCTGCTCTGTCTTTCAAAAAAGTATTTCAGTCCTATTAAAATCATGAAATATAAGATCAGAATATACTTACATATCAAATGATTGCCTCTGTTACTGTTAGGCAGGCAGAACCTTGCAAAAAGGGCACATGAGATTTTGGTGTTTATAAAGGCTACTGACAGGAGGAAAACAAATCTTCATTTTCCTCTGATCTGATGGAACCTATTTTCATTGCATAGATTCTTACATTTGATTTTAATGAAAAATAAGAACGTTAGAAAATAATTCAAGTTTTAGAAAGTAAATTTGACTCACCACATGGAAGTTTTTCTTAATAGTTCTTTACATGCTGAAGGAGATATCTGTAACTTTTGAAGCACAGCGCTTAAAATAGCAGCAAGTTAGAATCTTAAAAAATAATCTGACAAGGTGTTTTTAGACAAGCTACTCTACCATGCAGTAACTGGAAGTGCTTTCATTTCAGTTTCCATTAGAGAACTGACATATGAAGCTAGTTTTACCACATGAAAACAATTAAAATAAAACAAGAAGAAAATTTGTCCCTCTTTGTTGCCTTAAAAATCTACTCCATTATCCATTTGTACTTAAGTTTCCTATTCAGTAGCAAAAGACTGCAAAGATCTCATCAATTTATTATCATCTAATTTCAAGTTATTTACTAAGAGCCATTTTAGTTCACACACTTTGAATCACTTGCCCCCCCCAATGTACAATTTTCTAATAAATCTGACCTAAGGAGACTTTTTCAAACTGACATTTAAATCGTTTTTGTATGTTATTGAAGTGTAATTGGCATTTAACATTATATTCAAGTGTACAACATGATTTGATATTTGTATTGCGAAATAGTCACCCCAGTTAAGTCTAGTTTACATTCACAGTTACCAAAAAAGTGTGTGTGTGTGTGTGTGTGTGTGTGTGTGTGTGTGTGGTTTACTTCTGTGTACTTGTGGGATGGGAGCTTTTAAGACCCACCGTCTTAGCATCTCTCAGGTTTGCCATGTAATGTTATTACCTGTGTTCACCCTGCTGTCCATTCATTCCCATGATTTACTTACGCTGTAACTGGGAAATTTGTGCCCTTTAGCACTCTTCACCCGTTCCCCTGCCCCTGGTGACCAGCAACCTCATCTCCTTATCTGTGTGTCTATTAGCTTGGTTTTTTTTTTCTGTTTCGTTGTTACTATTTTGTTTTTAATAGATTCCACAAATAAGTAAGATTATACAATTTTTTGTCTGATTTATTTCACTTAGCATTATGCTTTCAAGGTTCATCCGTGTAGTAACAGATGGCAAAATTCCTTCATTTTTATCGCTGAATAATATTCCACTGTGCAGAGATATATTTATCGCCTTGTCTTCATCAGTTCATCCATAAATGGACACTCAGATTCCTTCCAGATCTTGGCTGTTGTAAGAAATACTGTAGAGAACAGTGTGCACGTGTTTCTTCAATTTATTGTTTTTGTTTTCTTCACATAAATACTCAGAAGTAGGATTGCTGGATCTTATGATAGTTCTTTCTTTTTTTTTTTTTTTAAAGTTTTCAGTGCACCTCAGTACTGCCTTCTGTAGGAACCGTACCGGTTTGCATTTCCCCCAATAACACATAAGGGTTTCCCTTGCTCCACATCCTCGCCATGTACTGGTTACTTCTTGTCTTTTTGATAACTAGCTGTTCTAGCAAGTGTGTGAGGTGGTCTCTCATTGTGGTTTTGATTGGCATTTTTCTGGTGATTGCTTATGCTGTGAAACTTGTCACATACCTGTTTGCCATCTGTATATCTTCCTTAGAAAAGATCTGCTTGGATCTTTCATCCATTTTTAAATTCACTAAGTTATTATTTCTTTCTTTCTTTCTTTCTTTTTTTTTTTTTTTTTGATGTCTTTTGCTATGTGAAGGTCTTTTTAGTTGGATGCAGCCCCTCCTGTTTATTTTTACCTTTGTTGCCTTTGCTTTTGGTATCAGATCCCAAAAATTATTACCAAGACTGATACCAAGTAGCTATACCGCCTTAGTTTTTGTCTAGGAATTGTTTATTTTTATTTTTTTAAGAAAAGGTGCAGGCAGGAATGAAGATGAGTAAGCAGATAGACAGAAGAGAGAGGAGGAAGTGTCTTTGTTTTATTTTTCTTTAGTTGTTCACACTGGTTGCTTCCCCTTGGGCCTGGGACTCGAACCCAGGATTATATGGCCTGAGTCCTTCAGAGGAGATTGACCTAACCGATGCTCCACTAGGGTGCACCCTGTCTAGGAATTTTATGGTTTCAAGTCTTTCGTTCAGGTTTTTAATCTACTTTGAGTTAATTTTTATGTACGGTGTCATTCATTTTCAAAATTCCTCCAATACCATTTATCGAAGAAATTGTTCTTTCTAATGCTATAATCTTGGCTTCTTTGTTGTAAATTAATTGACCATACATGAATAGATTTGTTTCTTGGTTCTCTCTTTTGTTCCATTAATCTATGAGTCTGTTTTTATGCCAATACAATGCTGTTTGATAACTAAAACTGTAAAATTTTTGAAACTGGGCACTGTAATGCCTCCAGCTTAGTTTCATGACTAGATAAAGAAGCTGTGGTATATACACTCAGTGGAATTCTAAGCAGCTACAAAAAAAAAAATAAATTGAATTGTACCCTTTACAACAATCTGGAGGGAATTGGAACGGATCATGTTAATTGAAATAAGTCAGAAAGAAAAGGAGAAATGCAGGATAGTTTCACTCATGTGAAATATAATGTAATGAAACAAATAGATAAACCCCAGCAAAACCTCTATGAACACAAGATGATGACTGCCAGGGTGGGTGAGGATGGGGAGGGATGGAGACAGGAGAACAGGTGGCGGTAAAGGACACTGGAACACTGGTGGAGGGTGTGATGTGAAATATAGATTGAGATACAATGTCGATATTCGAAAACAAATGTAGCATTGTGAAAAAAAGACAATAAACATCATTTTTTTTTTTTAAATTGCATTGGCGTCATGCCGTAGTGGATCAGGTGTAAATCTGCAGCTCTCTCATGGTCCATGTAAAGCCAAGGATCCAAGTGCGTGATCCAGGGCCGAGGTGGGGAGGAGCAGCTAAAATGAACAATTAAATAGATGAATACCTCCTCTTCTTTCTTCCTGCATGCACGTCTGCCTGCTGGCCTTCATTCCTGCCTGTTTGCTTCCTTTAAAAACAAACAGACAAACAAAAAATAATGATAGCATTGGCTGTTTGGGGTCTTCTGGTTCCCTACAGATTTTAGGTTTATCACATTGATTGTTTTGTTGCTGTGAAAAATGCCATTGACCTGTTGATGAGGATTTCATTGAATCTATAGATTGCTTTGGGTTGTGTGGATATTTTAACAGTATTATCCCAATCCATGTCATGGGTTCTCCTCTCGTTTATTAGTGTGCTCTTCAATTTCAGTCATCGTCTTACAGTTTTCAGTGTACAGGTCTTTACCGTCTTGTTTAAATTTATTCCCAGGTATTTTATTGTTTTTGCTGCAACTATAAATAAGATTGTTTTCTTAATTTCCTTTTTTTGATAGTTCTTTATTAGTATATAAAAATGCAACTCATTTTTGTATTTTGATTTTTTGTACTACAATTTGACTGAATTTTATATTCTAAACTTTTTTGTAATGTCTTTAGAAGTTTTTATATGCTATCTGCAAACGGAGAAAGCTTTACTTCTTTCTTCTTAATATGCATGTCTTTTATTTATTTTTTTACTTAATTGTTCTACTAATAGTTCCAGTACTATGTTAAGTATGAGTAGTGAGAGTGGGCGCCCTTGTCCTGTTGATCTTCCAGGAAAAGGTGAAAGCTTTTCACATTAGATTATGTTGACTGTGGACTTGTCATACATGGCGTTTATTGTGTTGGGATAGGTTTCCTCTATACCCATTTTGTTGGAGAGTTTTTATCATAAGTAGATGTTGAATTTTGTCATGCTTTTTCTCCATCTGTTAACATGATCATATAATTTCCCCCTTCATTTTGTTGGTATGGTTCCTCACATTGATCGATTTGCAGATGTTCAACCATTCTTGCATCCCTAGAATAAATTCCACTTTCTCGTGGTGTAAGATCCTTTTAGTATTGTTGAAGTCAGCTTGCTGATATTTGACTGAGGATATTTACAAGTATGTTCAGCAGGGTATTGGTCTGTAATTTTCTTGTGGCATGCTTGTCTGCTTTTGGAATCAGGATAATGCTGGATTTGTAAAATGAGTTTGACAGTGTTTCCTGTTCTACTTTTTGTGATAAAAGTTTGAAGGATTGTTATTAATTATTTGAATGTTTGTTAGAATTCACCAGTGAAACCACTTTTGTTTGTTTTGAAGTTTTCGATTACTGATTCCATCTCCTCATTAGTGGAGGGGTGTTGGAAATATTTCCCCATCTCTCTGAGGCTCTTTTAAGGCTGATTGAGCGAACAAATTAACACCGGACAGGATTAATTGGTAGGGAGAAAGAAGACTAAATTTAATGACACACATATGTAGAATTTACATAACTGTAAATTATCTTAGAATTTAGAGCCATGTAAATTCTCAAATAAATAGGACTTAGATCCTTTGCTGAGGAATGGAAAATGGCGTCTTGGTGAATATAGGAGAAAGGAGGGCATCTTTATATGTAGGGATAATTTCATATAACACAACCTTGCCTCTAGGTATTTGCCTGAAGATAGTTTTCTTTGATAGTAAGTTTATGGAGATGGTTTCATCTAAGTATCTATGAGGGTAACTACTTCTCTCAAGACCACAGGATCTTCATTAACCTTCATTCCCACAAACCAATGTAATAGATTTAGGAAATGTCTCTCTGGACATCTTGGAAAAGGCCTATCTGAACATTTTGGGAGATGGGTGTGTGTGTGTGTGTGTTTTCAGCATTGCTAAGCCAGAACAATGCCAAACTGGGACACGTGTTAGCCCCACGTGACTACTACACCTGTGCCCCTGATACATCACTGGTCATCAGTCTGTTCACATTTTCTGTATATGATTTAGTCTTGCAAAGTTGTATGTTTCTAGGCATTCAGTTCTTTTAGGTTACCCATTTGATTGGGAGGTAATTATTGTAGTCTCTTACGATCTTTTATATTTCTGTGGTGTCCATTTCCTTTCATTTCTGATTTACTTATTTGAGTTTTCTCTTCTTTTTTTCTTGTGAAAAAGTCTAGTAAAAGGTTTGTCATAAGTTGTCTTTGATATATACATATATATATGTACATATGTATATATATATTTATGCCTTGTTTTGGAGAGACTGCTTTCTATTGCTTTTTTCCTACCCCGCTCCCAGAAATGATTTATTGTTAGCATCTTTATGTGAATTAGTTTGTGCCATTTCTGGAGAATGAGTACATTTAAACAGATCAGTTCACAGGAATGATACTCTTGTGAGAAAAACTTAATGGGGCACTGGGTAATGGAGGAAAGAATTTTTTTCTTTTGCCCATTTTAAGTCCTTTAGCAGGAGTTCTGGAAGTTAGCCAAGGACCAATTACAGAGAAAAATAGAACTTTAACGTGGGCATCATGCATCTGCAACATGGAATACCCAACAGTGACAGTAATTCAAAGGGTTGTTAGAACTTGGCTTTATATATTCCATCTTGATAAACAAAGAAAAGGAATTTGGCACTTCAAGTTATGAGGGGACCAGGAAAAGTGTGATAAACAAAATTGTTTAGTGAGTTTTGTTATGTACATTGATAAGAGTTGGTAAAAGTCCTTCTCTTCCTAGTATGGAATTTACATCTTATTTTTCCAAATATCCATATTTACAATTAGGGATTTCACTTATAAATGGAAATTTCCTTTGCAAAAGGAAAACTAAGACCTTGCTTTTGTAACTTTGTCTCCTGTTTGCTGTTTATTCATGACCTGGAGTGCAAAATTACTCCTGTTCCCCAAAAGGCATATTTTGGCATGGCATATTCTGTTACCTTTTGAGTGTCTGGGAAACTATTTATATTCTAACTTCACCATTGTGCCTTGGATAAGACAGTTAATTCTGAGTCTTAACTTGAGCCAAGTCTAAGTACTTCCTACTTAGTATTTAGCAGATAGAGATGCTCTTATTATGACCACTAATTTTTACAAATGACGTTGGGACCAATTGGAGTATCACCAGGCACAGAAAATGGGCAGTGTTCAGATCAGTACAAGAGGTGTGTGTGTGTGTGTGTGTGTGTGGTCAGCATTGCAAAACCAGTACAACCCCAGTCAAACTGGAACGTATGCTAGCCCTACATGTGAATGCTTCACCCATACCACTAGTAGTACTGTGAGTTAGAGGCAGCTGGGAATGTTCTTGGTTCGTCTAATAATCATTCCAGTTAAATGACTGCTTAGGAACCATGTTTTTAAGACTAAAGGTCTTAAAAGACTTTTAAGAATTCCCTTATACTACAGTAATTTGGGAGTGGGGATAGAATTGCCAATTCTTCTTTTCTCTTTTTAGTTTCATTGTCATTTTCATGTTTCTTTTTTAACAAAGAAATTTTTTTCGTGTCTGTTTTTTCTACTCTCTTATCATAGCTCCAGGGACAATATTGCTCTAATGCTAATAACTTCCTCAGGAAAGATTCTAAGGTGTTTTGTTGATTCTTATCTGTGTTTCTCCTTTGTTGGTTGTTTTCATATTTAGATTTCTCTCTCCCATTATGCTAACATAGATGCTTTATGAGCCCCTTGAGTATGAGTCCTTATGTCATTTGAACCCTGCCTAGAATAGTTTTCTTTGAATTTTTAAGAAATTGAGCTTTCTCTGAATGTATTGGCAAGAAATATTGTTAATATTTTGGTGTTTGAAAATCATTGTACCTTCTCTAAACCTACTAGCTAGTATCAGATAAATTTTATAGTTGAATCATTTCAAACTGATGATAATCTTTAAACAATGTTTATTTTGATAATAATTAGTTTTTCTAAAACTCAAAAGATGAATATATATTTCTTTTGTAACTAGATAAATGTTTCATAAAGCACAGTTTCTTCATTATTTTATATCCTCTTCATTGCTTCATACATTCTTTACCCAGTATAGGTTCAGCCTCATAAGATTCTGTAAACTCAGCTCCTCGAATGAGTAATTCTATCTTTAAAAGATTTCAACAAAGAATATTATTACCATGAACATATTTGATAAAAGTAGGGAGAGAATCATTAAGTAGTCCTTGAGTGTAATTCATAGTCTTCCCAGATGTACTTTTACATATATCTTATACTATTACTAAATATTATGCTAAAAAAGCAGAACTGACATGACAGGTCACTGGGTTAATTTCCAAAGTATACAGCCATGTATCTCAAAACATAGGGGCATATTATGTGTTACTTACTGCAATTTGCCTGGAAAGTATTTATCAGTCAAAATTGACCCCCATTTTTGATGAAACCTTTTGTTGTCCATGTAACTGTTTATTTCTTCCTCCCCTATTCTATCTTTTTACTGATATGTGCTTCATTCCAGTATTTATTGAAGACTGGTTAAGAAAAAGAGCTCATTTAGGTTGTATATCCAGTTATTCCACTTATTGCTCTTTGTTGTGGATATATTATTTTTAAGCCTCTCCAAATGTTAGTTTTCTTCACCCATAAAATGATAGTGTCAGTAGATTGTATTAAAGTTAGGCTGTTTAACAAATGACCTTGAAAATCAAAGTGGCTTATAACGACATAAGTATCTTTCTTGTTCATATTATCTGTCTGCCATGGGTGGGCAGAAGCTCTGTTCAGGTTGTCTCCACTTCAGAAGTTGACTGTGGAGATGGGGGGTCATGGGGGTGGTAAAATAAAGATGTTGAGAGCCACTGACTTTAAACCTTATACCCAGAAATAGCGCCTGACACTCCTGTTCACGTTTCATCGGCCATTGCAAGTCACACTTCGGAGTCCACTAGGTGAAAGTTACAACACTCTCACAGGGAGGGCAGCCAGAACATTTGGCAGTGATAGAATCTACCACCAAAATAATAAAAATACCTCCATCATAGAGTGAGGGGGTCAGATGACATGCGTCTAAACTGCTCACTAGAGTGCCTGACACAGGGAAACACTTCATCATCAGAGGAGCTAATGGTGTGTCTACGTGTTTCTAAAACGCAGAAGACGTTACTGCCTTCTTTGCACGCCTCCCAGAAAAATATTTTGATGTTTAATAAATCCTTCTTTAGTCACATCACTTTATATACCAAACAGTTCTAACTAGAGCAGCAAAAGACATTACTTTCTACTATGTGTCCTCTAAAACATGAAACAAAAGTGATCTAAAGTTAGCCTCACTTGAGATCAGTAAACGGGAGTTGCATATTTTAAAACAAATCTTTAATATCTGCCTTTCCATTGGATTCCTTAATTATTTATAATGTATTAAGAGAAAACAATACAATAGTCTGAGCAGAATGCTTAATCTAATTTGGCTTCTCCATTGCATAGAGCAACCTCATAGTTCTGTTAGTGTTTAGTAAACTGCCTTTTTTTTGGAAAAAAAGGGTGGCTGTCTGTGTAATATATGGTGTGTTGGTTTTTTTTTTAAATATACTTCTTTACACTAGATAATCACGAGATTTTGCTGTTAATTTTGCTTTTGTTGTTTAAAAATTAATACAATAAAATTGACTTTTGGTGTGTGTTCAGTTTCGTAAATTTTAACATGTACAGTTTCATGGAACCAAACTACAACCAGCATACAAAACTGTCTTCTGATTTCATGGCCTTAGTATAGAAATAATGTTAAAATAAAACAAAGTACTGATAATATCCGTTGAAAATAACTGTATCTATAAATATGACTTAGCATTTTGACATTAGTGTTAAGATGCGTATTTTTATCTTCATAATGTAAAGTCTGATTATTAACTGACTGATGAAGTGGTAATGATAAAGGAACGTTAAAGTTCTTTTAACATTTCTGTGAAAACTAATTAAAACAGACATTTTATCTCAACTTATTTTACCACAAATCCTGAAAATGTTAACTCTTTACAGTTTAGAAGTAAGTTTCCATTACAATTAAGTTCTAGATCAAATGTAAATTAGAATATATTCACAATAACTAATTTTTCCCATGTGGGACATTAATATTGGAAATATTCCTTATGCTCCCTCATTTCCTTTCTAATGCTATTAATGGTCATTTAATTTTAGATTGCTGACAGTAAATGTAGGTGCTGGAAATTCACTTAGTGCCTGTGAAAGTGTCATTAATGAAGTAATGGATGAAATATGGCTCTGGTCTTTTTTCGTTTTGCTTTATATGACTTTGGACTGTTGAAGGTGATTCCAGGAACACAATTTTCTAGAACATAGGCATTACTGTTTTGACCTTTACCTCTTTCGTAGTACTTAATTCCAACCAACCTGTTGATTAACTGATTGGGTCACTCAATCATTCATTCATTCAACTGTGCTGTAAGTATTTAAGGACCAGAGATTATACAAGAAAATAGAGAAATTAAGATAAACAAGATAGACTTCTGAGGTATAGACTCTTGTGTAATATAATTACAGGTGAGGGAAATAAATACAAGTGTAAGTTTGTAGCGTGTGCTCTGGCATTCAGAATAGAGCTATGAAAAAAATATTTTAAAACATAGCAACACTACCACAGGGATGAACTTTGAGAACTTTATGCTAAGTAAAACAAGACAGACATAAAAGAATAGCCATTGTATAATTTCACTTATCTGAGTATCTAGAAACAGCAGAATGGTGATGAGTCGGGGCTGATGGAGGGGAGGCATGGGGACTCACTGTTCAGTGCCTTCAGAGTTTTGCAGTTCGGGGTGATGAAAAATTTCTGCTTGCACGATATTGTGTATATACTCAATTTACCTGAAGTGTATACTTAAGAATGGTCAAAATGGGATATTTTATATGTATATTTCCTATAATAAAACAAGGATCAAAATAAAATATTATCATTTACAGCCCCACAGTCTTTTGTTTCATTTCTTTGTAAAGAAAAGGCACAGATTGGAATGAGGACAAATGGGCAGGCAGGCAGGAAGAGAGAGGAGGATGAGGATTCATTTTATTTATTTTTTATGTAATTGTTCACACTGAATGTTTCCCCCAGGACCTGGGACTTGAACCCAGGGGTGTGTGGCCTGTGCTCCCTTGGAGGCAGTTGACCTAAGTGCTGTTCCACCAGAACACACCCCACAGTCTTTTCAAGAGAACCATTTTTATAACATTTTCCCTCCATCTTTTGTATCTGTTAAATTGTTCCGAATAACATGTTATATGTCACAGCGAATTGCTATCAAATTTATGCTTAGATTGTTTGTGTTGTTAAATTTCGTAAGTTAGGTGAAACTTGCTTTGCTACTTCATTAAGCTGATAATATTCAGAACATTTGGAATAGTTTTATATTAATGATGTTTAATAAATTCTTAATTTCTCTTTCATTTAAATGGAAGAAATGCCTGCATACTTTAATATGGATGACCCTTGAAAACATTATAAGTAAAAGAAGCCAGTCACGAAATAACACATATTGTAGGAATCTATGTGAAATGTCCACAGTAGGTAAATTTATAGAGCTAGAAAGTGAGATTTGTTGTGGAATGGGTGAAACGTGAAGGGACTGCTAATGGGGACAGAGTTTGTTTCAAGAGAAATAAAAATATTCTAAAATTAGATTGTGGTGATAGTTGTAGAACCTGTGAATTTACAGAAAAATGTGAGGCATGCTTTTTATGGGTGAAGTGTATGTTATCTAAATCATACCTCCTTAAGGCTACTTTTCAATATTTAAAGGTAATAGTTTAGTTTCTCCCTTTTTGAAGTATTTCCTTGCTTTATCATGTATCAGGTTAGTTGAACACAACACAACAATGTAAAGTTTGGCATTTTGAATATGCATACTTCCTAACAAAACTGTTCTAATCTGGCAGGGCTTTCTGGTTGATAATTATTAATGTGAATACAATTACATCTGAAAACAAGTATTAATATATCTTACACACTCATTCATGGAGTTATATGTTGTTAAGCTATGGTGGACATATTGAAACTAAGGTAGAAGATAATGATTGATTGGATGACTGCAGGGCACTGAAAATGAAACTGAACTCTTCTTTTCAAAAGGTACCCATACATAGAATTGCTTTTTTAAATTATGCTTGTTTTCACTCAATTCATTATTTTTTCTTTTTTAGTTCATTCAAAAAAAATGACACTGCGATAATGACCAGTTTGTATGAGGAAAGCTTCATGATCTGCTTGGCCTTTCTGGGTTGCGGCCTCTGAAATAGTCACCATCTATATTTTAAGGAAGTTTGATACTTAAGTCCTTTAGTTATGAATCACTGTGTGATTTTAAATAGATATTTCTGTTTCAGTTGCTACCAGAGCTGCTGCGTGTGCATGCACACGTACACACACACACTCTGGTGTGTACATGTGCCCATTTGCACAGCTGCCCAAGTCCTCAGAGCCCCACCCAGCTCAGGACACCAGGCTGTTGATGGCTGCCATTTCTGCTCTTAGCCGCGGTTTGAACTAAGTGCTTCATTTCCATTGGTTAACCTGCACATGGTTTAGAAATTTCTTCCCTGAGAAAATGCATTATGATTCCAGTCTAAAACTCCCAACAGACCTGGGAACATAACCCATGCCAGGGAAAGCTATAAAATATCTGATGTTTTATAATATTTTTACTTACATAGTCACATATCACTTTTCACTTGTTCCAGAAATTAAGGCAGGTCGCTTATAATACTTATTTACCTGCTTTTGCCAAACTTGTCTCGAAAAACTTGTCTTCTTTATCAAAGAGCGATTGTATCTTAAATCTCTTCCTCTGTGGGAATGTATGTGTTGTGTGATATGTTTCTATTCATATATATATATCTCTATATATTATTTTGTGCATGCGTCTGCTGGAGGTGGTGTATCCTTAGCACAGTACTAGCTGTTGTAGAGATTTTGTGAGAGGATTAAAACATAAACCATGCTTGTGAGAGTTTTTGTCTTAGAGATTCATACTCAGAGTACAAGGCAGAATATGGAAACACTTAAGCAATACCCGAAGCAGGCTGCTAAGGACTCAGAGGAAGAAGTCATCTCTTGCTCCGGAGAAGCTGAAACTTAACAATGAGGGAGGAATTTTGAATGGTGAAGAAACCGATGATTATCTTTACCCAACAGCGCTGCTAAAGAAGAGGGACAGAAGAAAAAAGAAAACCAAAAAAAGTACCCGATTTCTTTGGGGAGCGTTTCTGTGTTAAGTCATGAGTTTTGTTTTTTTTTTAGGAGCAGAAACTGATTTTAATTAAGGGGCCAGTTTATTTTTATTTTGGATTCTGGTGCCTATATTATAAACTTTGCAAATTGTTATATGAAGCTGACGGTAATTAC
Organism: Solenodon paradoxus; assembly: GCA_004363575.1. Classification (NCBI taxonomy): domain Eukaryota; kingdom Metazoa; phylum Chordata; class Mammalia; order Eulipotyphla; family Solenodontidae; genus Solenodon; species Solenodon paradoxus. The sequence continues at coordinate 44,824 of RJWH01001050.1, forward strand.
CAGTGGGAAGTCTTTATTTTGAGAACCAAAGAGGAAGAAACCACCCAATTTATACTACTCGTTTGCTATTAACACTTTAATTTATAAATTGTCAAACTATGGCAGGGTAGGCCTTCACCTTAGAGCAATCACCTGTGTCCAGCACTAGGCCGCCCTGAGTATTTCCAAGATACACTGCGCTTCCTTTCCTGTTCCGGTCATGTTGGCTGGAATCCTTTTCAAATTTATTTTATGCAATTCAGTAAAGTTATCTGTCTTTCAGTGGCTAGATAACTAGCTTATTGAAACATCCTTCCATTTTATTGACAGTTTTCCAATTAACCCATTAATCGGTATGGAAATGTGTTACCATGAACTTTAAATAATCAACAAGGAAGAAAAGATTAGTTTGGTTGGTTCTTAGATAAAAGCGCAGATGGGATTACCTTACTTTATTTTCACAATATTCCAGTATGAGGTGGGTATCAACACTAGTCTCCCTTTTACAGATGAGAAAAACCAAGGCACAGAGATTGAGTGAAATTTTATTTCATAAATTATATTAGTAGATATTCAACATATCTAAGTTAAAACTTAGCTAAAATGGAGAGTCCTTCCATTTAGAAATCAAAGATCCTACCTAATACAGTTGTTTTTGTTTTTGTTTTTTCTTACACTGCTTGGGATTTTAGTGTTCAAGTGTGTGAAAACCTGTAAGACAGAGAATCATAGCAGAAGATTAGCATATTTACTGGAGTGTATATAATGAGGTATTAGGATCCTTCACACAGCCTGGTATACAGTAGGTGTCTACTCAACCAAGAAGTTAACAGTTTTTAGAAGGGAATCTCAGATAATGTGTTAACCAGTTATTTTTCTGCTAAAAATTAAGTTCTTCAATTCTAGTTCCAGTTTAGTAATCTGTATATAACTACATACATACATACATACATACGTACACATGCATGCTTTACTGGTAAAGTGCATAGATAAAAGATATCCACAAAGACGGTTATTTGAATTTCTTCATCAAAAGAATTTTTAAAATAAGCTATTAACTAAGCTGACTGATTTAATTGCCCTTTTCTTCCACTTCGGTAAAAAGCCTTGTGTTCATAGTCAATGGAAAGAAAATGAAGAAACAAGGCACATGGTTCAATACACATAAATGACTGACCCTAGAATAACTAAGAGGTGACTCCCTGGAATTAGCTGGCTCTTTGATGCTATAACTTCCCTCAAAAAATGGTTCTAAGGATCACAGATGAGAAAATGCAGTGCCTAAAATCACTGGGGACGCATTCAATTTATTAAAAAGCCTCTCCATTACTGACATTTTTATCTTTTTTGGACTCTTTCTCTCTCTCTCCCCAGCTCCTGCTCTCCAGCCCCTTTTCTGCCTTCACCCACTTACCTTCTCATTCCCAACTGATGAGTCAGCAGCATGCAGCAGGGGAGCAGGGCTCAGTTAGTTATCCTAATTGCTTACATAAATGCTTGTTACCACAGCTTTCCTTTTATCGCTTTCCTACCCCCTTTGTGTCCTTGGAGAAATTTTAAAACACTCTCTGGGTTCCTTGTTTGTTTCGCTCACCCGTTGGTTGCTTTTTTTTGAACTTTGCGAGATGGAGTCTTCTTCCTGCTTTTTGTCTTTTTCTCAAGTGTGTCTCTGAAAGACATATGTCAGTAAGTGACCAGCGGTGAATTCTCTAGTGTCATTGTCTGATATTGTATCTTTTGCATAGTAGGTACTCAAAAAATAGGTGTTCATTAAGTAACTGGGAAAGAAATAGATCAAATATAGATTCATTTTTCTCCAGTATTAAAAAGTGTCGACTTGTTCTAACTTTGGGAACTTCAAGTATACAGGATTATAGGCCCTCAAGTGTCTGCCCTAAAGGTTGATGTTTTTCCTGCTAAGGCAGAATATAAAACTGTGATGAGGAGGGAGGAGTGCTGGTTATTTTGTAGTAATTAAAAATCTCTTTACTCTGCTGGCATTGCATGAGTTTATCTCTGTTTTGTCACCTTAGAGAGGCAAGGAACGTGAGACATTAACTTAGTGGAATCCTCCAAAATATTAATTTCCCTAATGTCATCATCAATTGCTGTCAGTTGACGTTCCCTCTAAGGACCACGATGATTGGTGTGTTTCTGGCTGTGTTTATTTGCTTGCACTTGTGAATCCTGATCTGAGGGAAATCATTCCCTGATTTGTTGAGATGATTAATATTTTCTCCTTCCACGTTTTAAAGGAAATGGCGAAAATCCTAAATCATCCCAGAGTCTACGCATTTCTGCACATACCCGTCCAATCTGCCTCCGACTCGGTGCTCATGGACATGAAAAGAGAATACTGCGTGGCTGACTTCAAAAGAGTAGTGGATTTTCTGAAAGAGAAGTAAGTCTGTTAGTACTTAGGAAAATAACCATTTCTTTCTTTCTTTTCAAAAGCATGTGGCAAAAATGCACTTATTGTAGCCACAATTAAAGGTACCAGAGAGAAGGCGAGAGACGTTCGAAGCTTTCAAAGCCTTGAAGTTTCCTAGTCACCCTTGATGTGGTTTTGTCTTTCTCCTCAGTTCATAGTCACCTTCCAACTGTGCCTGACACACCATTAATTTGTGTAAGATTGCCAATCTTTCTAAGGTAATGTGCACTGTAATCATTTTTATACCTGACCCTGTAGATGAAGCTGCTTTAACTTTGCTCTACTTAAATCTCCTTTAATGTGGCTTTTTGAAGTCGTGAGCTGAATTTAACATGGAGGTGGCTAAATCATGTCACTACATAATAGATAATTTTCTACTAAATAACATTTTTGAAGAGTCTGTGGAACATCTCTGCTTTTACACACTTATCCCTGTCATTTACTTGAAGAATTGTGATTTTTAAGGAGGTTTTGGGATTCTATTTTCTAAAGTTCAAATTACTGTTGACCAAAATTAAGGCATATTTACACAATCTGACATGAATGGCAATTTTGTTTCCACAGAAAACACTTGCAGCCCATAATTATGTTCTTCAAAATCCTACTTCTCATCATTACCAAACATTGAATGCCTTCTGTGATTATCCAAGGCAGGAAATAGTAGCGTTGGCCAAGGTCAGAGAGAACCTTCTCAAGTCGGGGGCACATTCTCCCCTCTGGGGACATGTCATTTATCTTGGCATATTTGTGGCCCTGGTTTTCCTGCTTTCCATATTTTTTTTCTATAATTCTTCCTCTGTTTTTCTTAATTAAGATACACCTATGTATTTCCATCTTCTTATTTATAATTAAGTACCTTTGTACCATATCAAAGTTCTACATGGATTCAAATTGTGAGCAATTACTTTTCCCACCTTCAATTACTCATTTTTTCTGAATACATACAAATCTTTTAAAATCATTTGCTTTTACTTACTCCTTCCTTCCTCATCTTTCCTTTGTATGTCTTTCCAATTTTTTTCATGTCTAGTCATTTCTTGACCATCCTAACCGCCAGAAATAGATACTTAGTGTGCATCAAACAAATACCGCTAATTGTTCCAATATTCACATCAGTGAAGAGAAAGATGCCTTTATCCAGGATTTTGTAATTGTAATAATTAAATATTCTGTTTTCAAAGTAGAACACAGAATAATGACGGATCCCTACCATCTCTAATACTTTCTGATCTTGAATGAAATTGAGGTCAAGGCTGAAGAATAAGGATTTTTATATATGACCTTTACATTTATTTTAGCTTATTGCAGTTATATTTGTCTTTTCTCATATAAGACAGTCGCTTGCACTGGTGGATGGAATGTTTTCAAAATTGCTAATAAATTGATATACCTTTGGAAGTTCTTGCCTCTTGCTTACTAGAAAGGTAGTAAATAATGCACACAATTCATACCTGTTGCACAAGATTTATGCCAAGTGTAGACATGCATTCCATTGTGCAGAATAGACCAGAACACTTTCCAAATACTTGGTTGCATTAATGTGATTCATTGAGGTTAAGGGATCAGCGCCTCTCTTTGCCTCCATTGGAGTGAATGCTGACTCAGTTGTTTAGGGAATTTCTGTGGCTACTTAACTGGGCAACAATTTCATAACAAGTTCTAGCCTTTTGTGTTGCTCTGTGGATGGACCTGTTAAATCTGTTGAATCTTGAACAGTTTCACCGGCATCATTAAGCTGTATAGAGGTCAAAAGATGATCGCATCAAAGTTAGAAAATAACCTCTTACCTTAATTCCTTTCTTTGGATTCAGAGGTAACCTGACGTCTCCAACTAAGTAGAAGGCCATGCATTCGACAGAGGGATATCCAGTATTTCTTAAATTGGGAAAATCAGAGATCCCTAGGAAGAATTTTGGACGTGCGTGGACTAGATACCTCACTGGGATTTATCTCTCCATTCAGAATTTCAGTTTCAAGAGTTGAAAGTCACTGGAAGTGTATTCAGTTACCATCTCCAGGAGCTATTTTAAATTGTCTCTGTATTGTGTACAAGCAGTGAGGGTAGAAGCAACTGGTACACAATTCCAACCGTAGAGTATAACATGTACTGAAACCCCGTGGAAAGCAGCCAATATAATGTAATTGATGTGTAGAGCAGATGAGTGAGAAAAATGACAGGTACTCTTTGGAAATAAAAAGAAGTCCGATTTTCACTGCTAGTAATATGATCCTTGCAGAGTTTTAGGGAGTTCGTCAGAACCATAAAAGGCCTATTTTTATCTAGCCCGTCCTGTTGCTTGTGAACAATACTACAGCATACACTCCTGCTCTTTAGTGAAAACATTTGCTTGTCCTCTTTGGTTAGTGAATATTTTTCCACCATGATGGACATTTATAAATAACTGAAATATTTTAAGCAAATATTTTGCTTATTTCCCCTATACACACTAGTGTAGCGTTATCCCAAATACATCAGTACTTAATTGAAGCACCAGAGTTTCAGTGATTTCTCTAGAACCACTGGTCTGGATAACTTATTCAGAAAAAAATGATTTTATCCAGTGTTTATTAAAATTCAATACAATATTGACATTCTTAGAAGGAGGGTTAACTACTATCACTTTGCCCTGTGTCGTGCCTCACAGTCATAAGATGACCCTGATGTACAGTGGAGGTTTTGGTGCTCTCATCTTCTGTCTACTTTTTATCTCCTGTATCGATGTGGCTCATCCCCTTTGCATTCTGTTTCCTCTGATGCCTTTCTTGCAATGAGCCTTTAATAAATAGGAGTGTCATTTATTCATTTATTGTTGCAGCAGTATGAGACTTCTCAAATATTCATGTTACAAAGTAGAGACAAGGCATTTCCTAATCTGTTTCCTAAAAAAAAAGTAAGAAAGAAAGAAAGAAAATTCCAGTTTAAAAGCAACCTACAGCATTTCAGATTGAAGTCCAAGCGCTGGGAGTTCAAGTTACCTGAAGCTACAAAAGCGTCAAGCTCTTAAACTACGAATTCAGCAGTATCGGTGGTGCCATGTTTCTCAAACAGTGAAGGTGAAATCCTTTTAATTAATTTTCTTTACAGTTGAAATTGGCCCATGTTTTAGCTGGGAGCAATATAAGTTTACATACGAGCCAACTTGAAGCTGATTCATTATTCTCTTCAGTTGTTTGAAAGTTGGCAGCTATTATCATAACAGCAGCTGGATTGAAGATAACCTAGTAGTGTTGGCACATGTTGAAGCATAAGGGAATTTATTAAATCATGCAACCTTTGCAAAGAAAAGTGTCTGAATTACTTAATATACTAATTTAAAGCAGCCGGTCATGAGCAGGCAGTCATATGACTTAGCTTATTCTATTCAGATTTATTAATCTAGTTGGAAAATTAAGTAATTTGATGTTTTTATTTAAGTGGATAAAATGATTTTTTTTAAATATATAGTGGAATTCATAGGCATATGGGAAGCAAGCTACATAGAGCAAAGGTACAGTTTTGCTTTTAGATTCATGTTTTATAATTTTTAATACTTTGTGAATGTTGCTATTTGTATTGTCACTTAACTGTTTCCTCCGTTATCTTTTTAACATAGTGCTGGAATACAAAGAGTATAGCACTTTAATCGTTTTTAGTGTAGTCAGGTAATTTTGTAGGGGTTTCCTCCCATCGAGATTATTTACTTTGATATGTTGGGGATGGTATTGTTCAGCTTCCCAGAGCCTTAGACCTTCATTGCTCCCTGTTCCGATATGAGCAGCTGTGGATTAACATCATCCCTCCCTGTATAAGCCATACATTCACATGTACTCACGATATGACAACACACAGAGTTCTTCTCTCAAACATATGTCCTGATGCTATGTAAAAGAATTTGAGTCCTCAGATTCACACATTAAGTGTGAAAGAAATATGTAAAAATGTCCTATTGATGAATACATTTTAAGAAATGAAACAGTTTATGTATTAAAAGACCTATCTGTTTACACAAATTATTTTATTGGAAGTTCACTGGCTTTTTGATTTATTTTAGCTGGACCTTGACCTTGAGAGACAAGAGCCATCTCTCTCACTCAGAAAATATATTTTGAATGAGATGTGCTTCCCTGCATAGAGCTAGTATAGTTTGTACCATATTCTAGCATCTTCGTGTTGACTTTTAATTCCATGGTTTTATCCATCTGAGAATTTGTCATTATTATTTATTAGTGTACTGTGTACTTCTGGATTACTTTGTCTTGTTGTTTATTGAATATTCACCGTCTTAGGGATGACACTCCTGAGTTTACTATACCTATAAATTGCCCAGTTAAATGCCACAACCAGTAAACAATGAGCACTCCAATGTTGAGGAGCACTTTCTAGTGAACTGAACAGACTAGAGTGGAAGGGGAGTCTTGCAGAGAAAGCCCTGTCCTCTGCTCTCTTTTATGGTATAGGACTTGGGATCACAACACAAGAATTATTTCTGCAATTGAGGTAGTTTACTCATATTGTCCAGCATATCTATTTAAAAAAAAGATGCTAACTCATTAACATCTTAAGTTATTTCTCTTCCTTTCGATAGTCCTAATCATTCATATATCCTTACTAAAATAATCTGATCAAAGAGATACACCCTTGTGACTCAGGTGGCTGGGGCGGCTAGGGTGCAGAGCATGTCAAACCCAAGGACTGGGGTTGGAGACCCCAACCGGGGGCGGGGGAAAGGAAATAAAGAAAAAGACAAGTTATGTTTACTGTGTATTTTATTTTGTTTTTTTAATCTAATTTTATTTTTAGTGATTTAGAAACTTAGTCACAATATTTGTCAGAAGAAAAGAGAAGAAATTACCAAAAATATTGAATCAGCAAAGATTAGATAATGTTTTCTTCCAGATGTGTTTCTGTTCACTGAACAACTAGTTCTAAAATATTTAGTCAAAATACTTTCATCAAAGATACTTTCTGACTTGAATGCTTTCTGATATCTTCAACTAGGTTGTTATTTTGGTTGTCCCTTAGGTTTTGTACATTCTTTTATCTTTAGTGAGATTTGAGGTAGTTATGTTCTATTCTTTTACCTTCTCTTCTAACTACTTGTAAGTTTTCCAAGAGAGAGAGACAGAGAGGCACAGAGAGAGACTATTGTGTGAGTTAATCAGGGAAACAGTTATCTGGTAGAAAAGAATTCACTGTTTTTATTTTTCAGCATGGGTATTATGTTTATATTTGAAAGATTTTGACATGTCCAAAATACCATTTTATTTTGGAATTATCCCGAATTTGATTTATTACCTTAAAGGCAGTTTCTTTTCTTTATTGATTGACCTGTCCATTTTCCTTCTAGCTTAATCAAGAGAGAAATCTCACTATCAATAATCTTTTCACCTTATATCCTCCCACTATGTTTGTATTACTCCTTTTGGAAATCAAGAAACTACCTTTCCTTAATTCTCTGTGCATTTTCCCTATGCCAATGTTTTATTACAACTTTAAGGGTTACATCATGTATCTGTGAATTAATGTCCTAGTAGTAAGCATTTTTCATTTCACCACCAGAGTGCTTTTTCACATTCCATGGGTTTTGCTTATTATATGATGATGTCACAAAAACCTACCAAGAGTGTTGGACAGTATTTTTAATCTGCATTATAATAATAGATGTCAGGGTTCAAAGGGGTCAAAATGGGTTAAAAAATTTGCTAAAAGCCCACAGTGAATTAATGTACAATAGAACTAGATTTTCATTTTCTTCTGTATAGCTGTCTTCCTACTGGCTCCACTAACGTATTAATTAAATGATTCATGTTTTCATATTTTCTGTGCCCAGCACCATAATAAATGCAACAATAGCAGCACAAATAATGATACTTAATATGATAATTGTAATAAAATCTGCCAAGCACTGCTATGAGACCATTACATATATTAGCTTACTTAATACTCAAGACCCAACAATGTTAAGTAAGGATGCTAAGCTGCTTACCAGTTGGTGATCATGTAATTAGTGATAGATCTTTGATGAAAACTCAAACCAGTGGGTTCCTGAGTCAGTACTCAGTCATCGTGCTGTGCTGTTGATCTAATCAAAAGCATGTTACTCTTGGATTCAACAAATGTTGGGGAGACACAATTTACCATATGTATTAGGAAGATGGATGAGAAAGGTAAGCTAAAGTGTCAAGGATGGCTCCTTGTTATGTTAGATGATGATGTAGGTTACCTAGATGGGAGAATGAAAATAAAGTGGAATTTGGATGGAGAAGATCACAAATTTGGTTTTAGATGTAATAAATTTGAAATGTAGATTTCTATAGACTAAAGAAGATATACATTAAGCATCCAAGGGTGAGATGAGAGTCTCGAGATAAATATTTGGGACTAATACACCTTTGAGTAATAGACAATGCTATGGGTGATGAGATTATCTAGACAAAAGGAGATGGAAGGTGATAGAAAAGTTTTTTCAAAAAAAGACTGAAAGAAAGGTTGAAAAGACAGGGTTGGACCAGTATAGGAGACCCAGGGGACATGATACAACAGAAGTCAAGCAGGGTGCAGTTTTAGGAACATGGAAATGGTCAATGTCAACTAGAGTTGTCTCCTAATTGTAGGAGTGGTGCTGGGTATCTGAATTTTTGAGTTTTGTGATTTTTTTTAAGTATTCTTAGATTACTGGATCCTAAATACTAAGTATTCAAAACTATTGTGATATAGCCATGTCTGATGTCAAAACAAGTCTCCACCGTCCTTTCCTGGCAGCCGCATGCCCAGTCCTAGCACGGTGGTGGTGTCTGCCTTGGCTCCATGTCACCACACTGGCATCAAAGGGGAAGCAGGGATAATATGTGGTTGTTGACAGAATAGCATTTAGTCAGGAATCAATCAGATTAAAGCTTAATGTGTTATTTCTTGGTACATTTTAATTAATGTTCTCTTTTCATAAGCAAGAAAATCCCCTACTCTTTGCAGAGAAACTGATATAGTGAGACACAATTATCCATCTTAGAGATTCTGTTTTTGGTGAATCCTTATTAACAGCTACCAATAGTTGTTAGGCAACATTTTTGAGCTTATAATATGTTTAAAAGAATGCATGAAGTACTTTTTGTGGATTAACTCATTCAATTTTCACAATGACATACACTGGATAAGAAATATTGCTCCCATTTGACAGATGAGGGAATTAAGGCTCAAAGTCACTGTGCTATCATTGACATAACTCAGATTCAGGCTCTAGTCTCTGAACCCCAAAACATTATTCATTGCTCTTATGGCTTCTAGCCTTTCCAGATAGGATGCTTTTAGAAACATTAGAGATGATCATAACGTTCCAATTAAAAATTTTTCTAGAGAGCAAGTTTATATTATACATACCTTCTCCTGAAAATGTAACACATCATTCTACAGTCTGTGTCCCCTCCTCTCTGCATTCTCTTTCCATCCAGGTGGACAGTGACTTGGTAAGGGAATGATAAAGAAGCTGTTTGAATGTGACCACATGGAGAAAAACTCTTAAGTGAAACTAGTGGGTGGTTTATTGTAGCAGCATCTTTTAACTATAAACTGCAATTTCTTAATGACCTATATGTATAAGTACACATTTTGAAATGCTATACTAATGGCCGTTGTGTTTGCAGAGCTGTTACCCTACATAACCTGCTGTGTTGCTCTTTGTGAATCCTCAGTTACTACCTCCTGTTCATCCTTCTTCTTTCCTACAGCCCAGAATGTTAATATCCAACTCAACCTGCTGTCTGTAAACAGCCTCCTTTCCTTCACTGGTCCATTTCATCACTTGCTACTGGTATGGGGAGACAGTCACTTACTTTTTTTTTTATGTCTTTCCCTTTCCCCAGCTCTGGGTCTAGAACCTGGGTCCTTGGACTTTCATGACCCCTTAGTCACTGAGCCAAAGGGCTGCTCCAAGACAATCTCATTTGTTAGTCACTCCTGCCTCCTGTGCTCATCCTTATTGTCATTCTCTGATGAACATGACCTGAGTCCTTATTATTTTATCTAGGACCTTTTCTTATTGAAAGCAAGAAATAAATCTGGGAGGCATGTACAGTCCATGTAATTCCAAGGCTGGACCTTTTTACTAGCTTTTGCAGCAATACCTGAAAGTTACCTTGACTAAGCCAACAGCAAATATAGTGCAGCAGAGTTGGAAAGGTACCCTGTTTTTAAAGACTGAGTCTCAGATTATAAAGAGATCTTGACCAATTTGAATTCTGGAAGTAAAACCAAAAATACCACTTTGAATTAATACAAATGTCAAGGGACCTAAGTTTTGCATTTATTCAATAATATTTATTGACTATGGGCCATATATCAGATACTCATTACATATAGAATCTTAAGAGGTTAGTAAAAAATTTTTTTTTGAGGAAGATACAGGCAGGAATGAAGGCAAGTGGGCAGACAGGAAAGAAGAAAGAGGCAGAAGAAGCATTTTATTTTATTTTTATTTAGTTGTTCACACTGATTGTTTCCTGTTGGACCTGGGACTTGAACCCAGGCATGTGTGACCTGACCTGCATTCCTTGGGAGGTGACTGACCCAAACGCTGCTCCTGCAAGATATATGGAGATCAGTGAAACTTGCTAACTCTGTTCTAGGGACTGACATTCTACACCATGGTTAATATATGTATCTATAAACTAGGTATTCAGGGATGTAGGAAATAGCTTTTATATCTTCTCCCAACATGGCAGCTTAAGTTCCAAATTTGCATGGGAATGGGGGAGGAGCACAGAAGGCTGCAGGTTCCTTCCCTTTCAGTACTTTGTGAAGGTCACACATGTCACTTTTAGTATTTCCAATTTAAAATTTATAATTTTTAAAGCTCTTATTTGAAAGGTGAAAAGAACGGAATGCATACATCAACTGTTCAGTAGTAGTGCTTACATCTTGCTTGATAGGAATCATGAAGACTTTCTGCCTTGTCACTGAAGGGCATTCTTGAGTTATTCCATCCGATTTATTTCTGTGAGAGAAACTCCCTAGTTGATTGTCCTCCGTGATCGTATCTGAGGTTGGCATGAGGAGGGGTGCTGCCCTGTGGGGCTCTGACACTTCCATGCCTCCTCTCTTCTGGTGCTGTTTTGAGGTCTAGAAGCTGCTGTCACAGTTGCAGAGTGGTGGACTTTGGAGATCTTTCTGGGGCATCTTCGCCAACCCATTTACCTAAAAATCTTAGGATGTGTCCAGTCTATTTGCTTCTTATTAGTTCTGTGAACACATGCAGCCAAAAAGTATGTCTGGACCTAGTTTGAGCCAGAATACTCTTACATTTATTGGCCTCTGTCTTGCGTCTATTGTCCCCTGCTCTGAATTTATTGACGACTCTTGAGGTCATCTCTAGCATTCTTACGCCCATCTCTGCCAGAAAACTTAGCCAAAGGCCAGTGGAACACCAATTCTGTTTCTCAGGTGGTGGTAACATTTTATTTAGCCAATGCTGTGTTTGCTTTGCTTGGCATTTGTAAAACTGCAAACCTCAAAATCACAGGATTCTCGATACATTAAATTCTGATTCGCAGAGAGGTTTTCTTAGCAAAGCTCTGTTGAAGTCTCCATTTTCAACTGATTAGCCCAAGCCTGAGTTCCTTATTGCTAAGAGCTCTAGGAAGGAGCAAGTTAATTTTTTTCTTAACACTTTTGCTGCTACAGACTTAATTCACTCTCAGTTTCTCTTCCAAGGTTCAGCTGGTGACAGATGAACCAAATATTTTACCAGCTTTTATTATGACATTAATTATCTTTCCAGCCCGTAGTATGAGTCCTTCCTACCTTCTATCAAAACTAATGCCCAGCTTTTCATTTCTGTACAAGGAGTACTCTCACTTTAGAAAGGTTTGATTTTGACTGTGAATGACCAAAACCATATATAATAACTAAAATAAGATATTACTCTCTCACATGAAAAAAAAAATTAGGTAGCAATCTGTTATTTCTGGGATGGTCCACATTAGCCAAGGACTCAAGATTTCTGTCTTATTTTCCAGCTAGCCTCATCATAAGTTTCTATCTCGTAGTCTGTAATAATTGTTTAAATCTGTCCATGAAGTCTGCATTCCATCCAGCCAAAAGGGGAAAGAATTGAAAAAGGTATACCCCTCCCCACTTTAAAGGGTCTCCTTCATATAAAGTTCTTATGACACCCCCATTTATATCTCATTGCTCAGAACATGGCTACACCAAGCTATAAGAGAGGCTGGGAAATAATGGTATTTCTGCCAGACACTGTGTGTCTTGCTTAAAATCTATTCCTATGGAAGACAGAGGGAATGGATATGGAGGGGCCACCGACAATCCCTGCCATTACATGTCCTTTCTTTTGAAGTTCTCATGCTTCCCCTAAAGAGAACTGAATTTGTAATCTTGATTCTAAGTATCTACTTCTAAGACTCTATCGTTATTTTTTCTTGGTTGTCATACCTGGTTTTGCACATGATCAGATCGATGTTATTTTTATTGCTGGTGATAATGGTGGTGCATTTTTAAAAATGTGTATCTCCTGAAACAACCTCAAAAAATAAATCAATATTTTGGCATGGTATCAGTTGTCTCCTTTTAATGGCTATCAGAAAATAGTGTTTTATCCAAGTCTTAGAGAAATTTAACATTTAGGTTAATTTTTTTTCTTTCTCGTATCAAGCGAGAATCAGTGTTGTTTTCAGTTTTCTTCTTGTTCCAGATTTCCTTTTAGTAGTATGTATTACCTTGGCTTTGTGATGAGTCACTTGTAGTTCTACACTACCCAGGCCGTAGCCTTTCACCCATCGTTTCTGTCACCCTGGGTCAAAACATACACACCAAGTCTTACGTACATTTCTTCTGCTACCATCTCTAATATATGATGCCCCGCACTGTGTAGTAAGCATGCTGCCAGAATTTCTAAATAATTTTGTGTTATAACAGAAGAGATGGAGAAAGAGGAGAAAAATCACATTTGTCTTCTATTTGTCTAGCTAAGCTTATTTCCAGCCTAGTATTTCCTCTGACTTGTGTGGGGTTACTTGCATATGTGCTTTTGATTTTATTTATTTTAGGTTTCTTAGATTCTTAAAGGAATTTTCTCCTCATAAACTATATTCTATTTTGATCAATGAATTTAGTGTCTTCCTGTTAATAGCGTTTAAAGTGAACAGATTCCTCTTTCATTGATTATTTTTTAGAGTAAACTGTTCTTAGCTTGACTGTGTAATATGGTCAAGCTTTAAACTCCTTTTGAAAAGCTGTTTTAATTCAACTGTCAGTAATGACTCTCTTTCATACACTTTTTCTTATTTAAATTATGATTCGATCTTTTCTTTGTATCATTGCAAAAAAAAAAAGTCTCCTAGTTGTGGACTCCAGTTCAATGTCTTCCATTCTTATTTTTCTTCTCTCTTATGTTGCCTACTGCTTCTTGAGTCTATTTCAGTTTTAGTCTCAGTCTTTTCTTCCTTCCCTCCTACCTCCATTTATTCCTCCTGCCTCGCTCTCCACACACGTCTGTGTAATCAGCTGGCTCTGGAATGACAACTCTCAGATAAAGTGTCCCCTAGGCACTTAATCCTTGCTTTCACTTATTCATCCTTACATCCCTTTGTCTTAGTTAAGAGTCCCACTGTCCATCAAAACAATTCAGAAGCATAGTTGTTTGGGACTTACCTCATTTTCTCCCACCAGATCTAAGCTGCAACCAGGTCCTGTGGGAATCTGACCTTCCACATTGCTCCTGTCTTCCCTCCTCATCTCCACTGAGGAGATTTTCTTCAATTGTGGCGCCTTGGAGACCTCTTCCCTAGCTCCAGACTCCTTCCCTCTAATTCATCCTTCATTGCCAGAATGTTCTTTCTAAACCGTAGACCTTGTTTATCTTTGATCAACATCGTTCCATAGGTCCCCATTGCCTTCAGTACCAGAAACAATAACCATAGCAATTATGCCACCTACCAGCTGCTGCTTTGTACTAGCTGCCAGGAATTTTGCCAGGTGTTTGTATATGCATCATCTCCTGATAGTTTATCTTTATGATGGCATTTCCACATCATTGTATGTGTGTCTCTTGTCCTCCCCCAACCGAGATTCCATGACTTCATGAGTCTCTTCATGTATGTATCATCACCACCTATTACAGCGCTTAAAACATCACCCACTAAATCGTTGTTCACGAAGGATTTCTGTAATTACTGTGGGGCTAGCTTGGGCTGTAGGAGAATTCAGACTCTTGTAGAACTGCCTGCCAGAAGGACAGCAATGATTTTGCTGGCTTTGATCAACAGTTCCTTCAAGTCATAAATGCAGCACAACTTAGGAAATGGGTGAAAAAGGATTCTCTGTAGGATTTGGTTCACGGCAGATACCTTATTACTAGCAGCCTCGCATTACCTGCATTATATTTTAAGCCAAATAACTTTGGGAAGCCAATTACCTTCCCGGTTCTGATAATTCTTCACTGAAAACCAGTGATTTCTTTATTATTATTGCCAGATAGCTTGTTCTTCCGATCTACTTTATATTCCTTAAATGATCACCCTTTCTATAGCATTGGTATCCTGTGCTGAGTAGCATAAACTGTTCTTAATTCCCTTTCTTGGGTGTTTAATTTAAAATATATAAAATTGAATTTAATCACTCCATTTCTGAGATGTTTTGAAGGGTATAAACTGAGGTTATGCACATTTTTAGGTCAGGTTACCAATAGGAATTTGACATTTATATGAATAAGAATAATATCAAGAGTTACAAAAGCTAATATAGAATTGCAAGGACTATCAAGCTCTATGCCTGAGGCCATAAATTGATTGCTAGCAGGGGTCAAACAGAAGTCTCTGCTTTCTCTGTACACTCTCCCTTGGGGGAAGCCAGTGCAGTGTTTGGTGCGCCAGCAGAAAGGGCAGAGTGAATTTACACCTTCAAACCAATTGCTGGAATATTCACCTCTTCAGAGAGGTGTGCCTTAATAGGATTTCTTATTTAGATAGCTAAACACAGAACCTGAGATTATTTTTCCAGATGTATGATCAAGTCAAAGGAATTAAATCTAATAATTTAGTCAAGTATATATAGACAGGCTTTGTTTGGTCTGCACTGGGTGTTTCATGATAGGGTTTCATATTTCTGATTTTTTGGCTATAAATGCTGCTGAGAAAAATAAAGAAAAATTTATTACATATGAGCCAATTTAGTGTTAATTACTGAAAACAAACTGCTAAAATTGAAGTTGATCTTTAAAATATAACTATGTATATGTTGCAAATTTTGTTGATGTCTGTTTCACATCACCTTAGTAGAATTCTTCAAAATTGAAGTCCCCACCTGTTATTAAGTATTGGAACAAGTTTCTGTCTAACTAATACAAGTTATTTTTAGATATAAAATAGAAGCTTCGTCTACCTCTCTTTCAAATATGATGCCTTTTGTGTGCTTTTGGTAAAGATTAACTCTTAGGTCAAGCAAACCTTTAATCGTCTAAAATTGAATAATACAGGAATACAAGTTCAGACATTATTCTTTTGTTTCCATTATTCTTTTTATTCCAGAATCATTACTTTGATTACTCATTGTGGTGAGATTTTTCATTGTGATGATCAGAAGTGAACTCTTTTAGTACTATATTTCCTTACTATTTATTTAAGTGAAATTATACACACATATAACTTGTTTTCTTTTCTTAGTAGTGAAAGGGACCTTATGCCTAGTCATCTTTATCTCTTTTGCTTTGTTTTCTGTCATACTCCTCATTTGTTAATGTTTTTGTTGTTTCTGTTAACTCACTGGATTCTGTCTGTTGTCCTCTGGATTGAGTTTCTCTGTCTCTGTCTCCCCTCTATCCCATCTCTTTCACCTGTAGACAACTATTTCTACAGCTGCCCATTTCTTACAAGGCTGGGAATGTCTTACTTTTTGACCCTAATTAAGGTCCCATGTGGTATTCTTTCTACTGCTGTGTCAGGTACTCTGCATAGAATTCGAGCTCCTAAAGAGGTTTTGTTTTTCATTAAAAATTACACTGGAGGCTAGGTAGCATGAATATTAGTGGTTTAGGCTATGATTAGATACATAAAATTTAAATAACACCTTTGCTAGGAGCCTTAGAAGTCGCTCAGTTCTAACAGTAGCCTGTGGTTCTACTGTAGTGAATGATTAACTTCTGTCTTGTGCAGTGTGCATTGCAGTGAATAAAAAACTTTTTCTTTTTACTCAATTAATTGGATGTACATAGGACCATCACTTATACAGTGGTAGACAAAATATAACTTATTTAAGTCTGTACTTCAAAATGTTTTATGTGCCATGAGGCCACTAGGAGATGCTAAATAACAATATGGCCATTTAATTTACTTATTTAAACAAGGATTGAGGAAAGAATTTTAAAAGTTACTTCTGGTTTAATTTTTACCTTTCTTCAAATTATTATACATTGGCCAATACCTCTTTTTTCCCCTTTCTTTACTCCGTAAATTTCCAAGACAAAAATACTTCTCTAACAACAGTATCCTAAATGATATTATTTAGAAATTTTAGATACTGCGATGCTAAACTCATTAAAAACACATTTCTTCCCCCTCCCCTTTCCTCAAAAGAAAATTTCAAAAAACATTAAGGTTTGAGGTATGAGTTTTTGTGATGTAATCCATATGATCGTGGACATGTGGCCTTAAAAAGGCAACTTAGAAATCAGTCTCTCATTCCTTATCTCCAGTGAAAGCCCAGAGAAGTTTTGGGGTTTTTTTCTATTTTATTTATGTTTAATGTCCAAATTTTCCTTGGTACTACCAGGCTGTATAAATGTCTTTCAAAATGTCAGACAGAAAGACACAGATTGCTTCTCTCAAAATGTCAATTATATAAATTCATTGTATTGGGTATAGCCCTATCTCTTCTGCTAATTTTCGCTCTTTTTGACTAAAAGGAACTCTTGCAGCGTCGTGGGTACTTTGATGTTAGGGGGAAAAAAAGATGAACCGAAGGAAAATAATGTTAAAACTTAAGTATCTTCCTAGTTTACATCGATTTGGTTTCTGGGTATGTAAGACATGTGTTTATTCTCTGAGAATGTGTACAGATGGTCTATACAAAGTGTGTGTAAGTGGCATTATTATCTACAGAGTGAAAAAAACTGACTTTAAGAATTTATTTTTGGTGAAGTTAGAAATGAACTGTTAGTGGTCAACTTAATGTGTTATAAACACATGTAGACTTGCAAAGATGCACACCTTAGACCTAAATGTTATACTGCTGTGTTCTTTGAATAAAATTTTTTAAAAATAAGAATTTTTAAAAGTTAAAAAAAAAAAGCTCATGTGTCTTCTGATCCCAGACACTTTGGTAGAGATATGTAAGTGAGGTACCATAAAGCAGAACTTTTGTGTGAGAGTAATAAAAATCAGAGTATTGATGATAGAAAATTTAATTTAACCCAGTGATTTGAGAGCACAGGTGTAAGGTTAGAGAAACGAGTTTTAAATTCTTTCAATCTTTGTGTTATTGACCAAAAACCACTTCTTTGACCTTATTTTCTTATCTCTAAATAATACTCTTTTTTAAATGTTGATATAAGAATTAAATGAGATAATATGCATTAAGGTAGACTTAAGACAATGCTTGGTAAGCACTTGTTAAATGATTGCTAATACTTCTAATAATCGTAATATCTGCAACACAGAACAGTCATTAAATGATACCTAACAAAATTATAGACAATGATAGATGTTAACGGAAGCCAGTGCACATGACCCGTTTAATCTAAAATACATTTTAAAAATCAGATGAATGTATACAAACACATTCAAAGTATCTTTCTGTTTTATTTTTGTTCTACAGACTTTTATAAACTGTCCCCTTAGGTTAGAAGTATATTCAGTTGGCAGAGTTCATCAAAAGACTGAGAAAACAGGGTCAGTTTACAGCAGTCACAGATTAATCAAAGTCCTCACATCTCTAGGAATGATGCTTTATATTGGACCTTTCAGGGTTGAAATCAGACATTTTTTTCAACATCAGAATTCTCATCCCCATTTCTGGACGTTTCTTCCTTAATTCATTCCACATCCTAAGTCAATCCGCAGTGCTATCAGTCCTCCAAATATTTCAGTCTTTTCCTCTTCCTTGTAAGCCTTTACTTTCCGGGAACATTGCACAGACCGTCTGTCACTGGTGGTTCATTTTGTATGAAGTCATTCCCATTGAAGTGTTCTTGTGGATGATACCTGGAAGCTTCTTTCCTAAATAAAATCTTCACTTGGCTGGGGTCTCAAGGTTAGGAACTCTTAGGGATCAGTACACAAAATAGTTTTGCTCAGGAAGAAATGTCAGCACCTGTCGTCCCTGAGCAGAAGTTCCCTGTTTGCTAGTACATTTGAGAAAATCTGCCAGTGAATGGAATGGTCCTGTCTCACAGGACAACCTCTCTTTTTCTAGGGATGAAGTTTAGTTGCATTTAAAATCAGAATCAGTTCTCTAATATTTGGCTAGTGTAAAAAATTATCTTTTTCCACTATTTGTTTAAAAGTAAATACCTAAAAATGTCCCAAGTGGTTCTACGGGTTCCTGCCTAGTGTTATTTACAGGGGGGTAAATTATCTCCAAGACTCTCAGAGCCTGGCTGCTGCCCAGAGTCCTGGGAGATGTAATCAGTTTCAGTTAATTCTAAACAATAGATTGTGGCGGGAACTCTGGTAAGTGGTGGGTTGACTGCACCCAGACTGTTGATTTAAGTTGTCAAGAGAGCCTGACTCATATTTAGACCTGACACCGATTTGGGTCAGCCGGCTTAGCAGTAAACCATTACCAGTAAACTCTGCTTCTTTTGTGATTGAGTGGGGAGGAGGTGACCCCTCTAGTCATGTCCGTCTCCTCCCATCCCTGCAGCCTCCCCAGCCTGGCCCCGATGCTCCTGATGACTTCGCTGAGGTCAGGTCTCAGCTCCTCTGTAGGCCTCATGCCCATCCCTGATTATGTCGATGGCTACGTGCTTGTTGTGATTTCTATGCATTACTAACTTTGGGGGATGATGTCTAATAAGAAATGCATTAGCATTCGACTTATCATGCTCCATATCTATATAGTATTTCATGGTTTTCCTAGGCAACTCCTATCTGTCCAATATATTTTAGACTAGGGCAGGGCAGGAATTACATTACAACGGTATTAATCATCCTTGCTACCTTATGATTAGATCATTCAGGTTAAATGCCAGCTGAAAAAGTGATCTAAGGTTGAAAGCATGAGGATAAATACAGGCAAAGGTTTAGCAGTTTGTGTAATGTGAGTTTTTAATAAATGTTTGAAGATAAATGTTTCTCAGTTCAAATGCAACTCTTTTTCTACCATTAGCTTTGAAAATAAGTAGTAGCCATTTAAAATTTAGGGGCACACACAAGTGAAAACTTGTTACCCCTTGGATACTCCTTTCAATTTATTTACTCTGAGGTGATTTCAAACTCATATATGCTTTTGTCAATAGGTCCAATTAAGTGATTTAACTGTGAGGAACTGAACTGCTAAGGGATTATTCAAGGTGACTGTAACCTCATACCCTCCTGTGAGTACCTGGCTCCAAGTCTCAAGACATCTTGAGAATGATGTTTTGATTTGGATTGCCTTTGTGGTCTTTATGTAAATTAGTTTCAGTATCAAAAGTCAGAAAGCTCAAGTCCTTTAAGCATGTAAGTTCAGTGATTCTCTTCTTCCATACTCTTACCAAACTTCATACCCTTTTCTCTTTCTTATTACACTTAGAAAGTCTCCAAATCATTAAACTAGTTTATCACTCAGTTAGAGATTGCCTAGAATCGTGTCTTCTAGAGAGCATCATGTAAAATCTTCCCTGGCTTTCATTTTTCCTTCCAGTTCAGTTTTTCATTTATCTTATAGCAGTGTGCAAATTTTCACCAAGAGAAACAAGCCACCAAAAATAGTCACAATAAACAGAATGGCACAATGTGTTTTTTATTTACCATACATTGTATCCATTTAGCTTTTCCATGGAAAATGGGAATAAATCCATCAGAACACTTTCATTGTGTCGTTCATTTTAATAGGGTACATTAGTTACTCACATGGTGTGATATGAAAAAAGAAAGTTTCAATTGTCTTTTATGTAGTATCTTCAAGTGAGGGGAAACTGTCCTCAGTTGAAAAACACTTTGTGAATTTAGTATGTGACATTACCCTTTATATTAATTTGTAAGCAAATATGTTTTGGAGATAGTAAAATAACAAAAGACTTAGCAGTTGTACTTTGACCAAGAAAATAATGCTGCATACGTGCACGTGCACACACACACACACACACACACACACACACACGCTTCCTTACGTCTTATAGCTGTTTGGTTTTCTTTACTACCATGAGATGAGCGTTAACTTTAGTGGTAGTCAATTAAATTAGAAGCTGTTTTCTTTTCTGGAACAAA
This sequence comes from Solenodon paradoxus, assembly GCA_004363575.1. Classification (NCBI taxonomy): domain Eukaryota; kingdom Metazoa; phylum Chordata; class Mammalia; order Eulipotyphla; family Solenodontidae; genus Solenodon; species Solenodon paradoxus. The sequence goes on from RJWH01001050.1 coordinate 65,627, forward strand.
ATATAAAACAGCTTGATAGGTGACATTACGCCTATGTAATTTTAGCAGAATTACTAGTTGGGAATTGAAGAGTTTACAGAGAAACATGTGAAATATCTAGTTTCTTAAAATGCCGTTGAAGAAACAAAGAAAAGGGAGAAAATTAATGAAGAAAAAGTAAGGTAGTGTGAGTGGCAAGGCTATTAAAGCTGCGCTGTAATCACATGCGCTTGTTGGACTTGGACTGCATATTCAAACACAAGTTTTCTAGAAGTCAGTGCAGAGAGAGATTATCAATGACATCATTTACACAGTCTGTAAGATTTAAACTATACTCAGGAACACACATACTCCTATTACTGAGACGTGCAGAAATTTCACCTGTGACCCTGCTTGTAACATCCATGTCCTGTGTCCTCATTAGTGGCCACATGGGAGCTGTTTCCCTTTCTTTCTCATTGTAGGTAAGGGAATGCCAAGCAGTACTTTCGGAAACATTCCAAGTACAGAGTCTTCTCTTTGTCTGGCTTATAACAAGAATAATTTAGACTATCTAGAGAAATGGACTCACTCCATATATTTTAACTTGCTGTTTCCCACAACTGGTTTATTTTTATTAATACTGGGTAGCAAAAAAAAAAAAAAAATATATATATATGCATACTATGTGAATGATACTTAAAGTGAAAATATGTATATATATATGTATAGTCAGTTAAAGACAGGCTCACAGGCTTTTAAAAAATCAAAATCCACTGCTATGATATGATTTCACCCTTATAAAGTTGATGTGAAAGAATCACTTTAAAATTGGTTCTGGTTAATTGCTACAATTAGTCACCCCATTCTTTCTCCTCCACAAAATTCTTTTTGCTATTTAGTTTATAAAAAGGGGCTAAGATAGTATCTAATCAGTGTAATTCATAGTTAGGAACACTTCTTCTGATTAAGCACAGTCTTATCTATATACTTGGCTTTATGTTTTCAGTTTTATATTTTAAGGCATATTGTCTGCTCAAGTTATTTTTTATCTTGCAAGATTTGGCTCTTCTTATTTTTTATTAAAATTTAAATAAGGTTTAAAGAAACGCAATGGTGAATGAATGTTTTAATTTTTCTTCTTTCTCTAGAACTTTCAGGCTATCTCTTCTGATTTCTACTATGTAGAGACATACAGATTTTGACTTTTTTTGCTTATTTGAGAATAGAAGGTGCAAAAAGACAGAATTGAAGCCATTATTTTCTCTAGGCCCTAGAAATTCACTTTTTAAGTATTCTTTGAATATCTAAGAACTCAGTCATTCTCTTTGAAATAAACAAAGAAGTAATTTTATAAACTCTTACTTCTAATTCTAGGTGCAAAGAAATTTATCAAGACAAAGAAAGCTTCATTCCAAACTTCTCTGACCACTTGCTCATTCATCTGCTTATTTTTCGTTGGTTTATACATTGGACATGGAAAACTTTTATAGGAAAAAACACCTGTGAATTTTGTATTCATGTCTCATTATTTTGAATACATATTTCTGTGATTCATTGTTGTCCATGTATTTGTCATTGTTAGAGGTTATATAACATGAAGTTTATATTACCTTCTTTGTTTAGTCATTCCTCATTGTTTGGATTGTTTTCAATTTCTAACTATCCTGTAAAGAGTTGGCTAAGAGTTCCTTTTCTTTTAAACTGGAAATCACATTAAAAAGTTAAAATTCACTTTAAATGTTTTATCTACACACACATATATATATATGATATTGTTATAGTTCATATATAATGTTAGATAATAGAAAGTTATCATATAGTATAGTTGCATTTTTCTAAATAATTACAAGTAAATTTTATATCCTTATATGGTCACAATACACTATAATTTTGCTGAATTTGTGAGATTCATTTAAAATAGGTTATGAAGGTATCTGTTTGGGACTCATGAAGTAGGATTGTAGTTAAATTGAAAAACAGATTTGATCTTTGTAATTTCAACTTTAAGTTTTACATGAGAGGACTAAATACTCCAAAGTTTACTTTTGCTCTAAAATTCTGTCATTTTAAAACTTAGGACATAGTTTTTTACTCTTTTAAATGATTGTTCGGATTTAGTTTTTTGGGTTTTTTTTTTTTTGCTTTTATGATAGATTCTTGATCTTATCTGTAATATACTTAATTCTGAGTCCCATCCTGGAGGAAAACAGCTGGTATCTCTAATATTCCTGGGAATAAGAGAAAGACTTTTAAGATACAGTTTTCCAGAAAGTCTTTCTGGAGAAACATGGAGACCATCTAGGCACGAAACCAGACATATATCCAATCTTATCTAAGTTGTTATCAGAAAATGATTTCATTTCTGGATGCTTCTTTATCTGTTGTTGAACATGATTTATTAATCATTAATTATTTTGTCCATTTATAATAATGACTAACTGCTGAATGTTGCACCAGAATTCTAGAATTCTTCAGTGCACTTTCACCGTCTCTGTTGACTTTTTCCAATTTCTTTATCCTTCTCATGAGTTCGCATGACTTGATTTTTCCTTATTCTCAGATCCTGGCTTCCACCTGACCTGTATCTTATGTTTCTCTATTTTAGTGATGTCCTTTGATAACAGATTTGATATTGTTTTAGTTCTGATTTTTCTCTATATCACCACTACCCCTTGCCAGCCTTGGCCTTACCAACATCATCCACATTCTCCCCTTCAATTTGCTATGTACCTGTCGAAGCCTGGCTTAGACCTTCCTAAAGGAGTCATATCATTTCATCGCCATTGAACCCTCTTTGCTGCTCATCACTCTGTTCTCTTTTTCATTCGACCCCTCCATACTCACATTAGCTATTTACCACCTTTTTCTCACATTTCAAATACAATACTCTAACTTTACCTAAGTGATTCAGCATTAACTTGGGAATTCCCAGAATGTGCCACTTCCACTCCCTTTGTGAAGCTCAGAATTCAGTTCTATGCTAGCCACATCTTTCTTGAGGTGTTTGTTGTTCCTCTCTCTTCAGCTGGACTGAAGCAAATTCTAATGGGCAGGGAGGTGAGAGGAGAGGCAGTGCCAGGTTCTTGAGCAGCCTGTGTAGACCATGTCCTGGGAAACAAAATCTGTGGGGGGTAAGATCCTGAGCTGAGTCAGCTTTGGCTGAGGAGTCTCAATTGGAGATCTCGCGGGCCAAATAGGTACATAGCTAGAGATAAAGAAATATGGGTAGACGGTAGATTACAGAGGAATTGAAAAGGAGTCAGGAACTCCAAGAAAGAAGTTGGTGGGCCCGGATCCTAGAGAATCTGAGGGAAGCCGGCCTGATGGGGTCATCTGGGCAGAATGGTCACTGTGATGATGCCCAGAGGGTATGTCAATAAAGTACCCTTTCTGGACTGTTCAAAGAGCTTTAATAGGTCTCTTTTTCTAATTCTGACTCACCTCTCCTATTTCCCGCAATAATAACAGATAACCATTTAAGGGTTGGCTCTGTGCCGGGCATTGTCTTAGAATTGTATAGACATAAATCTCATGTGATGTTCCCAACATTCAGCTAGTTAGGAATTATCCTCAATTTGTTGACTAAAACATAGAGGCTTAAAGAGGCTCATGATCATCAAGATCACATAGTTCTCAAAGTATCTGCTAGACTTTTAACCTGAATGTCCCATTATCACTTCAGATTTATCTTAAGAGAAATTATATTCCCTTCCTCAAGCCATCCATACCACTTTACCCCTCTTTTGTTTCTCCTCATTGTACTTAAATGCTGTCAAAGCTAACACAGCTTACAATTTGAAGATACTGAGTTCAGTGCTGCTTCTAGCTCCCTGCATTCTGCTAATTGATTTTTTATATAATACTGATCGCTGAATGATTAAAAGAGTAAAGGGGGGTTAGATGAAAGTAAAAGTAGGGAGACAGTGTTGGGAGTAGGGGGCTGGAGATGTTCACGGAGAGGCACTATTTTCTTGGAGGCTGTCTCTGTAATTTCTCTTTAGGGCTCACCCTTTAGGATAAATTTGGGAGAATATGTGACTTCATTGCCCTGACATCAAAGTTGTGTGAAGATAGAAGCATCAATTTTCCATTAAATACTTTTATTTTGATGCTTTCCTGATATGTCATGATGAATTTTATGTTTTATTTGGCAATAGAGATGACATACACATGGGGTGGGGGCGCTTCGAAAAGGGTACAGAGAATACCTTGAAAAGTAGGTCTCTTACTTCAGCCCCGCTCTTCTCCTTCTCTGGGGTGTGCTTCCTTGGGAAGCAGGTTGATTTGATTACTCTTTTGTCATTCTCTCTTTGTTGAAGCTGACAGGAGTGGATATTTAGTGCTTCCTCTTTCTTCCTCCTGTATTCATTTTCTGCTGCTGTGTAGCAAATGACCACACGTTTTCTGACTAGAAGAACACAGATGTATTTATCATCTGACCGACTCTTTAGACCTGAAAGTGATACAGAGTGACTGGGCCTTCTGCTGAGGTTCTCACCAGGCTGGAGTGCAGAGGTGTTCTCATCTGGGGTCCTCTCCTCACCTGATTATTGATAGCCTTCTTTGCTTTGCTTTATGACTCAGGTTCCTGTGGTTCTGCCTGCTGTTGGATGGCTGCCATTCTCAGCTGGTAGTGGCCACCCACAGCTCCTTGTCATGTGGCCCCCACAGGTAGTTCACAGAAGGCAGTTCTTCCAGTATAGCCAGCATACTTCTCTGACTTCCTTCTGCCAGCAATGGTAAAAAACTGTCTACTTTTATTAAGGACGCACCTAATGAGTTCAAACCCATCGGGATAATCTTATATTAAGGTCAATTGATTTGGGACCTTTATTATATGCAAGATGCATTTATATCCACACCTAGTTTAGTGTTTGAGTAATTAGGGGAAGGTATCTGTACCGCAAAGGCCAGGCATTTGGGCACCTTGGTAGAATTCTGACTAGAATTCTGGTTTATGCCTTATCTTAGGTTATGAGAGGCAGTCTGGGCTAGGTTACAGGGCAGAAAACAGCACCTTGGAGAGTAGAAGTTAGGGTTTTGGGTGCAGAGAATCCCATGAAGTTTATTATTTCTGTGCCTGTGATTGGTACATACTTTTAGAGATCAAACAACCCCTTTATCTCCTGTGCTTTTATGCCCATACCAAGACCCAGTCCTGTATGTCTTTCAAATACTATTTGAAAAAGTTTCAGTGACTCAAGATTTTCTGAGATGTTAAGTCATGTAGCCCTTCAGTCCTCTGATACCTATGATGTCCATTGTCTCTGTTTTCCTAGGACCCACTGGTTTATGCCTGTTATCATAGCATCTCATAATGTTGTCATGGCCTTCATAGTGGCACCCCACATTTTCTCAATAGTGTTTGTGTTTGGAGGACAAGTAACATAGATCCACTATACATGGTCAGTTATGCTCCTGCAAATTCCATCTTTCCATCTCCTTTCTCTGCCCTCCTAATGCTGTTTACACATTGACAATCTGTGGATATTAATCTCACCCCAATACATCATTTGCCAAATAAACAGTTAAGGAAAAAATGACTAGTCGTGTCTAGTACAGTAAGTAGGGCAAGTGGAATAAAATGAAGTAAAAAGTGTGGATTTGCCAGTGATGAGATCATTTCACCACCATGTGGGACAGAAGTCAGGTTGTAGAGCGTTCACCACAAGTTAACAGTGAGGAAGCAGAGTCAGCGGTGCTGAGCTCTCCTTTCAGAAGTTTGGAAAGGAAGAAGGGAAAATATTTGAAATCAGTTAAGGGAAGGAATGGAGGAATTAGGTTGATACGATTCTCAGTATAGGTGAGCCTGAATTAAGGGGAGAGTATGACTGTGCTAGAAAATACAACCAAGCATTAAGGTCAAGAAAGGCCATCTAGAACAGAAAGGGGTTCTAGAAAATGGGAACCCAGAGCACAGTTTTAAAGAAAGCATCAGGTGGGTTCTTCAGAATCTGGGAGGAAGATGCAAAAAAATTCAACCAAACTACTCTGTATGTGGATGAAGGCAACATTTTGGTATTGCCAGGTGGTCTCTTATCTTCTCAGTTGAGGACCCAGCATTATCTTCTGTACCTCTTGTTGACTTTGCAATTCTTATGCATTTCATAAGCTTTATCATTAAGCCATCATAATTACTTTAAATATTTTCAATAGAAGATATTTATAAAATAAGAATCAATGTTTGCAATTATACCTGTTAAATTTCAGATAAGTAGCCAATTAAAGCAGCTCATAGATGAGCTAGTCTGATAAGGTTTGTTTTATAGAGCTGAGTACAGTTTTTTAAAGTACACACGTAGTTTGATCCCAACACTGGTCTGTATTAATAAAGCTAGCCAAATCATTAAAGAAAACATCTGTTTTGTTAGCAGGCTAACACAAACTGCCTACAAGTTCAACACATGAAAGATTTGTTCATGTGATCGTAGGGTTAGTTTAGTTATAGCTGTTCATTCAAGAAAAAAAAAAAAAGGGATAACCTAATCTCACAATTTATTTTTGTTATTTTTTAAATAGCCAATTTTGCTTCAACTTGATAAATATAAAGAAGTCAAATATGAACAATTCATGTTTGACATTTTTCCTATCTAAACAGAAGGCACAAGGGTATAAGAATTCATTTTAGGAATTTTAGGAATTGTAAACTCAATTAGTTTTTAAATCTTTCAGCCTTATCAATTTTACAGTATGGTAGATTTTCTGCAGATCATGTATGAGGACATAATGTCTTTTACTAGTGCTCACTTTGATGTGATAATGAAATTGAAATAGCATATTAAGAACTGTAATATTGAAATATTTAATATGGGTGTACCTTGACGTTTGTGCTTTTGATTCAATATAAGTTTTATTTCAGAAGCAACATCTCTTTATAACAGAACTCTTAGGGGATCACAGGAACATATAATATTTAACTAACATTAAATATTGCCTCAAACATCAAATTCTCAGTAAACATGATTCTGAGAACCATGGTTGGAGATTCGATTGTTTAATTTTAACTGAATTTCTCTTTATGGAATCATTCAGAATAAAGCACAGGCAATCCTTGAGATAGAGCACATCTAGCCTAGTAGCCTGCTGGAAATCTCTTATACTCGGATGCTTTTCTTTACTATTTAAGAAAAAATGATATTGCAACCATATTTTGTTATGAGCGTAACTCAGACTCTAGAGGAAAACTTTATATGTATTTATTTTCCCTCATTTATTTATTGTTTGATTAAACTATTCTAAGTCATTAGAAAGCATTAGAGACAGCTAGAGATCATCAGGCTTTTTGGTAAAGGACCAGATAGTATTTTGGATGGTGTAGATCAGAAAGCCAGAAGCAGGGATCATCTGTCTGTGTATGTCTGTTCATTTCTCCCTTCATCTGAAGGGAAGAAAATAACACACTTTATATTGATGAAATTCAAAATGTAATAATAATATAGCATGATATTTAAACATAGGTATACTAGCAAGGACAGTGGAATTTGTTTGGAAAATAGTTCACTTGTTGGGATTCAGCATTTAATGTTCACTGTCACTAAAATCAGTTGCAGATGTTTATTTGTCATTGTTGATGTGTAAAGAAAATTGTACATATTTTCTTGAGAATGTATTTTCACACAGATGTAGAATGCTAAATAGTGATATCAATTCATGATATCAGTATATTGCAGTTTTATTTGAACATACTTATCACTTGGAAGTCTTTATAGAATTCTTTGAGTCTTCTCTCAATATTTGCATTCCATCAGATCAATAACTTTCAGATGAAGATTAGGTAGGAGCTCCTCTCAATCACAGTTAATTAGATTGAAAAATTTGGCCGTATCCTTTGCACTTGCATTGAGAAGCATCTAAAAATACTTTAACTATAGTTTGAGCTCAGAAGGAAATCTGCTATAAATTAATGTGAGAATGGAGAGCATGCTTTTTGCTTTAACTTTTGACAGCATAATAAATGTATAAAACCACCTTAATACCAATGTGATTAAGCAGCTTAGTTGTTCTTAAAATAGACTTCAATATACATTTTGCGCAAACACAAATTTTGCCACCTAATTTTTGTTTGTTTCATTCCCCACCCTCTGCTCCAGCTCTGAGTCATGAACCTGGCTCCCTGGGCTTTACAGGGTCTGTGCCTCAGCTGTCTCAGCCACCTGAGCCACAAAGGGTGTGCCAGCCCCGTAATTTTACATTGAATTCATTAGGAAGCGTCAAATCTGTAACAAAAACTAATTTACAAGGCCATTCAGTGTTTAATAATATAATTAAAGGTGGTTCTTTTCATTGAGAAAAATTTCAGCATCAATCCTGAGCTCAAATGAATCACAATTTAACTTTGCCACTGTTAAACCTTCAAAGTGCTGTATGTAGAGCAAGTCAAAAATAGTCATTTTCTGTTTCGACAAAAATGTATAACAATGAAAGTTAAGTATACAGAGTGAAAAATTCACTGTTGACACTACTGGTTCAATAATATATAAAATTTAAATATTTCCATGAAATACCAATAAATGTCAAGTTTACATTATCAGAAGCTTGTAAATTTGTCTTTACCTAAACCTTTTTGTGTTTCACACGTATTTTTAGCTGCTGTCAGTTGTAACACATCATCGCAGATCCCACTTCAGGTTGTAATGAATTACTGTGGTCTCCACTTCTTTGAAAATATTTTTGCCTCTTGTTGTTTCATACCTACAATTAAGGAGGGTAATTTTCAGTCACTTCATGCATTGACTCCACAAAGAAACTTAGCAACTAGTTAGTATTGGTAGCATCTCTCAGTTGCTTAAAGCTAAGGTTAACTATTCAAAATCATTTGCTTACACCGTCTGGTTAACTGTTGATATTGGTTCTAGTCTTCTTAACTCAGTGTGGTGGAATACTGAGAAGACGGTAGTGTAGTGGGAGATTAGACCAGAGATGTTAAATTACAATGAGTCTTATTTGCTTGGAGACCTATCTTTCAGGACATTGGTTCTGTTTGTTTGATTCAGGGTTTTGGTAGAGTTTTTTGGTAGTCCTTTTTTGAATTAAAAAAAAAAATCTTTAAGGGAATCCAGTCTGTAATAGTGAAATCCGAAGCTGCTCTAGTTGTAGAGTCTGGGGGTGGGAGGCTGAGCACCCACAGACATGAAGTCACTCTCAAGCTCTCCTCCTTTATCTTTCTTGTAGAACAGTTGGAAAACCATTATTTTTAGCATAGCTGGAAGCAGGATATTATGTATTTTGAGCACATCTTCTTTGTATTAAAAGAAGGAAACTTGTATTATCACCTGTTCTATATTAGACACTAAGTTGAGTCTTAAAGTATCATCTCATTTTAATCCTCACAGCAACATAATCAGTAGGTATCATTGTCATCTTATTAAACAAGGAAAAGAAAGTGTAAATATATAATTGAAGATTTGTTTTTTAAAGCACCTTGTTGTACTTAAAGCATCTCACATTTGTAGAACAGTGCAGGTCAATGTAAATTTGTGCTGTGGTGGAAATGTTTTATATCTGTGCTTCCAGAAATGATAGAAAGTAACCATAAGTGACTCTCAAGCATCTAAACAGTGAGCTGTAACTGAGGAGCTGGATTTTAGATTTTATTTTCTTTGAATTCATTTTAATTTAAATTACCACGAGTGGATAGCATTGACTGTATTGGAAAGTTCTGCTCTATGTAATAGTATCATTCAAAAATAGCTCATTAACCAGTATTCTGCTTGACTTTGTCATTTGGTTTGAAAGGTCATTATGTCACTTAGAGTTATCCTATATTCTTTTAAGTGTGTCATGTAAATACTTGGTTTCAACTATTTCAGGTAAAAGTTGACTATCAGGTTTTAGTTAAGTGGTTTGGGATCTGATTTTGTCCCTCAGTTAAAAGGGATTAAAGGCATGCCATAGTGGTTTAGCAGTTAAGTCCAGCCAGCACATGGCATATGCATGCCAAGGACCCGAATTTGCATCCCGGGGACAGCAGGTTACAACCAAGATGAACAACTAAAGCAAGTAAGCAAATGATTCTTCCTCCTCTCTCTTTCTGCCTGCCCTCCTCTGTTCACCTTCATTTCTGTCTGCACCTTTCCTTTAATAAAGGGGATGAGGGAGAGATTTAATGAGTCTTTCATTGACTCATTAATATTTATTAAGCCCCTACTATGATAAGCACTTGAGCTAGACCCCGAGAATGGAGTAGAATGCAAGACAGACATGGTCGTTATTCTTAAGGAACTTAACAACCCTAATGGAGAAACTTAGCAGTAGCAAACAATTAAAATAGAATATTAGAAAATCCAGAGTTTGGCAGCTTGGAAAAGGGATGGAATATAGTCTAATCAGGGAAGATTTCTTTAAGGAAATGCTGTGTAAGCAGAGGGCTGAATCCCAAGCGGCTGTTAGCTCTACCAAACAGATCTGGGGGCGCAGTATGTAATACTGAAGGCCTGCGTGCTGGAGAGCGTGGGGCTTCTAAGAAGGCAGTGGAAGGTCAGTGGGACTGACTTATAATGTGTCAGGTATGGAACCTGTGTGAAGCCCTCTCCAGCAGTCAGCAGGTGGGGTCTGGAACAGGACTGAATAATTAGCCCAAGTTATACACCTGGAAGATATTTCGATTTTAATAAAATATTTTTTCACTATAATGATACTGTATAATATAGCCATATTTGCTAACCTGGTCAACTACATCAAGCACCAGAAAATTTTCTGAATTGATAAAGTAAGAAGACGTGCAAATCTGTACTCTTAAAAGATTAGATAGACTCTAAAGTTAATAAATAAATAAAACCTGCTTTTCCTCTTGCATTTCAGATTTGTAGATTTTGGAAATTCCTTTTGAAATTCCTTTTTTTCTGAACTGCCCTAGCAGATCATAGTCCCGTAGAGGCTTCTTTGAAAGATGCTTTCACATTTAACTCTAACTTTACTCATCCTATGAATAAAGAAAATTGTAATTGTCCTGAATATCTTGCACAAGTTTAGGTAACATCATATGTAGATAACATTTATGAGTGACTGTTACGAATTTATTCTCACATTCAACTTTCATTGCCATCTGAGTCTGTAGAAAGCGCTGTACCGTGTCTGTCATAAATAGTGTGAATTAATTAAATGTTTGCTGGTGATATTAATACTAGGAATTTCACTCAGCAATCAGTTGTCTGCTTTCTACGCTGTTAACCTAATGGAAACCAGGCATGTCCTCACTGCTCGTAGCAGCTCACTGCAATGTGTTATATTGATAGTGAAAAGCCAGCAGAGAAATTAGCCCCTTGGAACTATAGAGAACATTTTAAGGTCTGTACCTTTCTATTTAAATTCTCTTAAGTTTGTTTTCTTGCTAAATGTTAATGAACTTCATAATTCCTAAGTAGACTTATTAATCTTAACTTTTGGAAGCATATCTGTAAAAAATGGAATCGGAACAGCACTATGCCCACAGAAATTACTCAGCTATTTTTTTTTTTCTTACAGATAAGCAAAGTATGGCTGAGATGTTGGGGGTGGAGCCCTGTGATCCCATGTCAATCAGTAGACTCGCCATATAATTTTCTCTGTTTTGATGTCTACTATTTTCACTTTTTCTGTCCATGCATGACAGCTCTACTGTTTTACACGGAGGAGTTGTAAAAAATTAGTGTAGTTTCAGTGGCTGACTTTGTGCAGCAAATATTAAATCAGTTCCCATGAACAGCCCCCTGGTGCAACTTTTAATAAATGCAAACTTTATTTTTAGTAATGACCTTTTGTAATGTGAGCCTTGATCCGTTGAGATGCTGTTCACTTTTGATGCATCTCCAAATCCTTTTTTTTATGCATTTTAAATCAACACACGCTTGCTCTGAATTTATGCATGCAGATAGACGAAGATGTAATTTAAACACATCTGTTCAAATATGCATTTCAGATCAACTTGGTGCCGGTTCTCATAATGCGATGGAGTTTTTGACGGGTATTATATCCCTAAAGTACACAGCAGATGGTATTTATTAGAGAATGAATAGAAATGAAGTTTAAGGATGTTGAGCTTTTTGTCTTAAGTCACTCATTTTTTAGTCATAAAACAATGATGGTCTGAAGTCCTGTGCCCCAATGATAAAGCTTTGTGGGAGAGTGTTATCTTGTAGATGACGATCTCTCAGTCAAGTTTCGCTTCACAATATTTTTGTTGTAGTCACCATTGCTAAGCAAGTTAGATGAGGCAGGGATGGAGGAAATGGGAGGCCGATAGCATTTGGTAGTGGCTACAGTGAATGCTTTAGAAGTCATGTAACAGTTTGAATTCACGAAAATCCTCATTCACTTTAGGCACATGTCAGCGACTAGTTTCAGATTTATTAAAAAACAACTGTAATACAGGCGTGTAATTTGGTGGCTCAGGAAGCTGAGATGGCTGGGATGTGAGCCATATAAAGCCTTAGGACCTGGTTGAAGACAGGAGGCCAGGGTGAAAAACCAAAACTGAATGAATGAATGAATGAATGGATGAATGAATGCTTCTTCCTCCTCTCTCTCTCTCCTTGCCTGCCTGCCTGCCTGCCTGCCTGTTTTCATACCTCTCTTTTAAAAACCTGCTATACATAAATGGTAATACTTTGTGGTATTATTTCAATTAATAAAATAATATTTCTTTATTGATCTTCAAAAAAGAACCAAAGAACCTCCTCCCCCCCAAAAAAAAAAACTTACATTAAATACTTAACATTACATTTTCACATTAATGTAAAAATACTTACATTAAGACAAAATAGATATCCATAGCTTAGTGACCTAAAATTAATATACCAAAATTCATTGCTTTACATATTTACCATTCTTAGTTGTGAGCTAGACCTAAAATGAATCTTTTCTGGAAAGATCTGACATAAGCATGAGCTGCTTTTTCCCTAATTCCTTTCAGGCCACAGGCCCCCAGAGTACCTTTACGCTTGCGTGGCTGCAGTGACAAGCCTCTGCCACTGCAGTTGCCCATATCATGAGGAGCTCTTGATGAGAGAACAATGACTGTTGGCTATTGCAGGATTTTCAAAGCCATGCATAATGCCCTTTTTTTTTTTTTTTTTTTTTTAAGGAAAGGTGCAGACAGGAATGAAGATCGGTAGGTAGGCAGGAAGAGGAAGAAGAAGAATTTATTTTTATTTAGTTGTTCATCTTGTTTTTTTCCCCTCAACCCTGGGACACAAACACAAGACCTTGGAATATATGTGGATTGCACTTGGTCAGAAGCAGCAGACTTAACTGTTACTCCACCAGGACACTTCTCACTGGCTTTTAACACTCTTTATAGAAAGTCAGGAACCAGTTCCAAAGTGTGGATCAAGAATAAGAAACAAAGTCTCTCTGTGCATGCTTTTTCTTGCATTAGCTACGAAGCTCTCTTCTCACATCTACAATCAGATGCAAGCAACCAGACTGTGATTGCTTGAGAGCTATTATTGAATTCCACAAACAACACCACACATAAGTCTTTTTCTTAGAGATTTAGACAGAGGGAGTGCAAAAGGAAAGCGATGATTTGTGAGGTAACCTGCAGTTATGTTAGGCAGTAATAGAAAACATTTAAAAATATTTGAAATAATGTAATTGCTTTGCACTGGGAACACGTACATGAATAAAAGATGTTAGCAGGTGTCCTGCTAGTATGGAATCTCATGCTGTTGTATTTATTGGAAATATGCACACCATCAGCAGATTTAAATTTGTAAAAAGTAATCGAAACAGAAGGTTTGAATAAAAAACTCAGGCTTAAAATCATGTAACCTCTTTAAACTGCATTTCCAATTTAAAAAATGCATCTTTTTGAATCCACTTACCTTTCTCTCTTAGATTTTTCACTATTAGTCTAGAATTCATATTTTTCTTGGTATTACACATTTTCCTTTCTTTAAAATGCCTAAACGCCTAACATATACTACTTGCCTAGAATATTTGATTTGTCCAGTGCTTAATTTGATAAAGATTTTTGTAGTATTTTAAATTGGTAATGAATAGGGACTTCATGTTTAACATATCTCTGGGTTATAATTTTTATTATTTTTATAGCATACAGACTTAATAAACATCACATTATTGTCAATGGACAAAGACATTTCCTTGTTTCAAGTTCTTCAGAAAATAGATTTTAATAGAATGCATTGCATGGATAGCACAGCTTTAGCTATAAATAGAGGAATAGTCATCTAGAATGCAATTTGCTTTCTGGTAAAAGTCCCACCCCACCCCTTTTTTTTTGCACTATTTTTATTCCTTTCATGTCTTAACTACCAGGGAAAATATAGAATCAAGGTGCTCAAATCTTAATCTATTTTGGTTCTGCTGTGAGTTCTCCCTTTATGAAAGAGTGAGTTTTAGCTTTAAATTCATTTCTACATCACTATATGCTTTTTAGGATATTAAAATGGCACCTCGGTCTGTGTGCATTTCATACCCCACCCACTGCCAGAGCCCCAGGGCCCTTCACCACCATCTTGTTAGACTCATTTCTTAGCCACCTCACTCTGCCACCATGGCCAGCATTCACCCATCCCTGCTCTTGTATTAACAGATACTTTTTACCAACCTCACTAAACACCAGGGAGATAAAAACTAGCTATAACTGATCCCTGCTTTGCCTGCACTTAGAGTTCATCATTTTATACAACACGTCTCCAGTGACTGAATACTCTGCTTGTAATAATGGCCTCGCTCTCCTTCCCGTCACTTCCAGACTCAATACCCCAGAGTCACATTGACTCCTTTTCATGTCTCTGTTCCCTTCCACCACAAGCTGCTTCCACTCAAGTCCCAGTTCCAACACTTACACCATTTCTTATACTCCTTCCCCTTTCCCTCTTTCCAGCTCCACTCTCCAAGTCCTTATTGAAACCATCAATATCTTGGGCTCTGTCATCTCTCTCTCTCAACAAGTCATTGTTAAGGCATTGCAGGAGTCCTCACACTGATGCACAGCATTCGGGGTGGTGCTTTCCACAAGGTAGCTCCTTTCTGCCAGAGTTGGACATGCTAGTCCTGACCTCCTTTTTAGCCATTCAGTGCATCCGTCATTCACACCACCTGTCTGTTGCTTCTTTTTGCCTGAAAGTCTATACTATTGCCTTTTATTAAGTGTATTTGTTCACCTCTGTTTATATGTGCCGTCCAACAGAAAAGTCACATGTCTGCTGAACATCTGGAATGTAGCGAGTCCAAATTCCGAATGCTGGAAGTATAAAAGACATACAAGCGTCAAAGACTAAGTATGAAGAAAAAGAATGTAGGTATGCTCTGATGGCCCAGAGTCTGAGCTGGGGTGTAGACCGTCTAAATCCCAAGGACCAAGGTTCTTGATTGAGGACTAGGGAAAACAACCAAAAATAAAACAAATACATAGAAGTGCTTCCGTCCTTCCTTAAAAACGCTCCTTCCTCTTCTCCCTTCCTCGCTTAAAAAAAGGAACTAGAAAAAAAATAACAGCTCATTAATTTTTATATTGATTGCATGTTGCAATGATAATATTTTTATATGTTGGGTTAAATAAATATTGTTAATTTTACCATTTTTTTGTGACTTCTAGAAATCGTAGAATTATGTATGTCACCAGCATTATATTTTACTGGACTCCACCCTCTGCCTCTGTCCTCAGCTTGTGTTGCCATAGGATTTATTTGCAATATGCACGTAGCAGTTTTTCATGGTATTTTGAATTATACTACTTTTTGTTTGGGGGTTTTTTTTTTTTTTTTTTTTTTTCAAGGCAAGGTACAGTAGGAATGAAGGGTAACAGGCAGCAGGCAGGGGGAGAAAGGGGAGAAGCACCCTATTAATTTTTACTTAGGTATTCATCTGGCTTTTCACCCTGGCCCTGGGATGCAGACCCACATCTTTGGGATGTATGTGGACTGTGCTCTTGGCAGAAGGCAGCTGATCAAACCATTACTCCACCAGGGCATGTCGAATTGCAGTTATTGATTGGGAGAGAGCTTAGTGAAAAACTAAGAATTTGGAGCTATGATTCAAATGTTTAAATTTCAATTCTGACATTTACTAACTTTGTGAGGTGGCACAGAGAGGGGGCCATTTAACCTTTCTCGAGCATCAGTTTCCTCATATGTAAAACAGAATACTAAAACCTTTCAAGATTGCTGGGAGAAGTTAAATGAGTTAATATAGGAAAAGGACCTAGAACATGGCACAAAATACGATGTATATGTTTTCCATACCTACCAATACTCCTGTCCACCGCACCCCCCCCACTACTGCTAGTGGTCCTATGGCTTCCACTGCCTTAGTTCCCACTGAGGTCTTTAAAGCACGTGTAGCATCTTATTATCTTTTTACAGCACAGGGCTAGGGCAGAAAAGGTCCTTTTATGATATTGATTAAATTGGTTAGCAATTTATTGATGATATTGATTAAATTGAATTTTCTTTAGGAAGTCATCAAAACCAGGTGACTCGTCTACCTACATTAAAAAGAAAATTATTTCCATAGAGGGATGAACTACCTGTTCACTGAAAAGTCTTTCAGCCCTCCAAATGCTGTGTGACCAGTGGTTCTTTATTCATTCTGTTCTTATCATCCAGGGAGAACCTTCCTAGGCAATACAAGAAATTCTTCTAGAATTCCTCTTCTCTCTTTTGTGGTGCAGTCTGGACTCACTTTAGAGTATGCACTTTCTGCCTGTTCTCACCATTTGTCTTTTCGTGACTCCGTAGTTACTCTCTTCATCATCATCCCTGTCTTAGGGGCTGTACCTGTCTTTTGAAGTTTGCTCTCTGTCACTTTCTTGTGGTTTTCGGTTCCATTCTGTTTCTTGATGCTCATATTTTATAAAAGTGTCACCGTACAGTTAACAACAGTTCTTCTCTGAGACACCCTGGACAATGTGACTTCATCTTGGGAGGAGATGACTTGGTATGTCTACCGTCTCTGATTTTACAGCCCTGTGTCTTGGACCTTTAGCCGTGATGAACTCATTCTTAGTTGCATTGTAATACCTGGGCTTTCTTCCTTTGCTTTTCTGATCAGAAATTGATGTCGTTAAAGCATTTTGCTAAAGGAGGGCGTGCTCTCATGGGTGATCTGCAATACAGATTCTAGTGATGTCACACACTATTTCCGTTCCCTTCAGCACATTCCACAGTAGAAGGTAGAAGTGGAAGTGCTCACAGAGATCAACTGTCTTTCCTTGTGTCTTTTCTCTCTCCTGCTGTGTTCCTCATAACTTTGTCTCTGACTCACAGTCCCATGCATTCCACCACCCTCCTTATCCCCCACTTCTCCCTTCCCTTGTATGAAGTCTGTGCTGTCGGTCACGCCACTGTTACCTCCAGCAGTGGCTGCCAACGTCACACTACCATCTCATGTCCTTGATTCTGTTCTCTTGGCCCCGTAGAGGTAGGTATTCAGTCATCCTGCATTGGATTGAATGAAATGGTCTTTAACACAGGCTTTCATTTAACAGAACTTCCTCCCCTGACGCCTGTCTGAGAGACCCCATTCACACTTACACCCCTGTTGCTGATGTTAGCAGTCACAGGCAAAGTCTTCCTGTTTGCTGATCGCTCCATAGCCCTTCACACAGGCCATAGTTCTTGAGAAAAACTCAGTTTAGCAGGTTTATTCCGAGAGGCAGTAGTTAGTGTTCAAACCCTGATTCTTCTTTGCAGATACTTTACCACTTAGAACTTCTGCAAAGGACACCGAGCACCCCTTCCTTCTAGAGGATTGTTTTGATGTCACGAAAGAACACAGAGAAGGAGCTGTCAGCATGCATGTGGCCTTTTGTAGGTCTTTTTGGGAATTAGCTGGATTGGAATTGCATAGACCACGCTTACTTTAGTTTTTGTGACCAACTGTGAACCATCCAGGATTTTATAACAGGCACCACTATGGTTATCTAAACACTGCTTGGATTCCTGTGCCAAAAATGATGTAATCAGTGCTACTTTCTAGACCTTGAATGATTTGAGACATGATGTGAAGTGTTAAAAATTAACAAGACTCTTTTGTCACTGCCTCTCTGAGCCAAGGGCTAGTTATGTCTATTAATGTTTCTCATCTCATGGAGCCATGTCTCTCCCTCGTTTTGGCACCACTGAAAATGTGTTTGATAAAATCTGAGCTTTCATGACTTTTTTTGCTGGCTACTGGCACAGATAAAATATCTGGTGAAGGTTTTGATTCTACATTCCTCCCCTTGGCTAAGAGGCTCATACCTGAGCATAACCCTAGGAGTCAGAAAGCCTCATCTCAAGCCTTCCTACCGTTAAGTAGCTCTGTAATCGTGGACAAGCAACCTAATCCTCAGTGTGCTTGTTTTTTTTTAACATGAGAGTAAAACTGATAACTGAGAATGAATGAGAAAATAGTGTTAAGTGTGTATTTTTGTTATTTAATACATGTGGGGTCAACAGAAGTCAATCAACGCTTCTTGGTGAGTCTCAAGTCCTTTTATTATGTTATTTCTTAGACAAGGAGGCTTTTGCTTTTTGAAATAAATGTATCTGGCACTATTCCATATTCACTGCCCTCCACCAGTGGGAGCCAATTTATCATTTCAGACTCTGAAAGAAATTAGGGTTCAGATGCAGACTCAGCTGCTTAGGGCCATGTGACCTTAGGCCGATTAATCTCTCTGTTCCTCTGTTGCCACATCTTTAAAATGGGGAGAGCCTGCCAGTCTCATTAACTGCTGTGAGGATTAAATGAGTCAATATAAGAAAAGCACTTAAGAGAGTGCCTGGCACAAAGTAAGTACTCAGTAAAGTTCAGAACTGGCTGTCAGAAAATGCCGCACCAACCTGATACTGTGTTGGAGTCACATGTGACTAGTCACTGTCTGTTTTCTCTCCTAAGCAGTGATTTTGAGGATTGTGATAGCATCTTGATGTTTCCTAATGTAATGGTTTCATGGATGGGTTTTGAGATGTTTCTGAATTCAGGATCAGTTTCTTCCAGCACCGAAGTGGTGCCTGGCTTCACAGCACTGAACCAGGTGTGTAGGCCGCTGGCCGCAGTTGCAGCAAGAACTGAATTGGGCTCCTCAAAATCAGGACGCACCCTCAGAGCATTCTGAGGGTCATGGAGCACATCTTGGGCAGTTCTGAGTGGCAATGGAGGACTGGGAGCCACAGCTGACTCAAATCAGACAACAAGATTGCGCTGCAGGAGGGAGAGGTGTGGGCCAAATGGGGATCCAACAAGCAGTGGCATCAAAGTGACAGACCCTCACGTAAAAACTACAGTGTCTGGTGAACAGACACACTGGATGTGATTTTGTTATGGCAAAGGACTCTTGGCCACCTGCCACCTGTCTGTCACAGTCGCCTTCATAGCTTGGATGATCCAGAACTTTGCCAGATCAATAAACAATTCTTGAATGATGCAACTTACTACCTTCAAATATAGAAGATGGCGGCTGTAGCATAGAAATGGAACTAAAGACTCCTCTTCTGCTGCTCATAGAGCTTAATTCAACTTCAAGCATTCCATCTGCAATCCTTTTCCTCCGAATTTTAAATGGAAACTTCCTAGTAAATGAAGATCATTTAAGCTAAACTTAAACCCAGTGTCAGTGTTTCAGTTATTTCTTGGAATAGGAATTTAGGTTGGAACCACTGTTAGTTGGCTGGTTTTTGTTTTTAAAGTACTCAAGTAAGAGCCACTGCCTCTCTGTGAGCAGTACAAGTCAATTCCAGCAGCATGGCCTAGGCTGCCTCTGTGTGGCTTTTACCCCTAGAGAAACGCCCTGTGAATCACCCCTTCCCTGCCAGATGGATGAAGACTCCCAAGGTCACTTCTAGGACGTTAATGTAAAATATTGTTAAGTCCTCACATCAGTGATAGTGTCTTAGAAACATAAGCAAAAGGATTATAAATGAAAGAACCAAAGCAGCCGTAGATAATATGTAAATGAGAATTGTGTGACTATTCCAGTAAAACTTTATTTACAAAATCAATCAGTGGCGGAAATTGACCCATGGCCTTAATTTACTATCCCTTGGTCTGACTTTTAGAGTAAACGATTTGAATAAATCAAAACATGAATTCAGCAAATCAGATAGAAAAAGTAATCGTGAACAATTCTGTTTTGATTTGATGACTTCTGGTTCTCTCTCTGCTATTTATGGTGAAACAAACTGCATTTTAGGATGACATGAGCATTGAGATGTAATATCTCTGCCATTTTTTGATGATGACAACACTTCCTTAAGTAAAAATTTGTCTAGTTCATTTACAGTAGATTGGATATTAAAGACATGCATTTTTTGACTGTGTAGTTTTATAAATTATTCTTCCTGAGACCTGATGTCTAGTCACCTTGCAATTATGATTTCCGATTAAAGAATGCCTTGTTCTGGGTTTGGGTCTCTAAACTTTCAATAAGTGTGTTTTTCAAAGTTTAATTTTAAAAGATTTAAGAAGCGTACCCAACTTTGTAGTTTTTGCCCCATCCTGATATTCATTTAATTGGTTCTGCTAATGTGAATGCCCTTTCAAATATGACAAAAATAAAGCAAGAGGGAAAAGTTGATTATTTCTGTAATTGGATTTTCTCTTGAATAAAATGATTTCACCCACTTTATCTTTCTGACTTAAAGGATGGGGGAGGAGGACCAGTTTTCTTTCATATTGTAGTCAAAAGCAGACAGAAGAAGGTATAGTCTGTTTCAAGGTAACGGAATAGCATATTGGTTTTGGTTGTAATTAATTACTGATGCTGACTATACGCTGGCCCCTGCTTTCATTCCCAAATCTAAATTTCCACTGTGTGCAAAATAATTCCATCCAGGAAGAATTCTAATTACTTCAGTAATTATCATCTTATCTCTAAATGGAATTCAGACATTTGCTGCAGTTTATGAATGTTAGAAATGTTTCATTTCCTTTTCACCTTGAATAACAGAAAAATACACATTACTGAATCTGGTTTCATTGAACCTTATAATTCACGTTACCATAGAAACAGAAAAACTCATATAAGAATCGTGCTAACAGTACCATAGATAGTAAATACTTTCCCTTTAGCCAGCAATGTCATGAAATGATTTTAATAACAGATGTGTAAAATTTCTGTGAAATTTAATATGGTTCCTTTTCAATATTATAACAATATTATCTAGCATGCTTTTAATTTTTAAGGTAATATCTTTGGTCTTATGTAAGGCTTTATGCTTATTCTAAAATATTTGCTGTAGAATACCAGTATAGTGTTAGAGGATTAAAAAAAACTTAAAAGTAATTATTTAATTTTTAGTTAACAGCAATGATTCATTTGATTTTTGCTTGAAACCAAACTATAGTTTGAATTGATACCAGATTTAGAAATGTAATGGAGGACACTAAATTCTTCGGTGTTGTCTACATGTGATTGGCCTTTGTCTTTATTTGTGATCTGTTAGAAAGCCACTTTCTTTTTCTGTGTTTCAGAAACACTTCTTTACATATAATCGATCAATTTTTTCCATCGTGATTTAACATTCATTAATTTTTTTTATGATTTTTAATTCTGACTTCTCAGAATATCCAGAAATTTACGAAGCTTTAATGAATCACTTGTCATTTTATTTATATTTCTTACTTTTCTTATTCTATCTTTCTATCCATGTCCCTTTTTCTTTCAAAAAAGGAAAATTGTAACAAATTTAAAATAAGCCTTTTACATTTTTTAGCTCATTAATAGTCATTGTATTTTTTTTTTTAAAGAAAAGGACTGATTAAAATAACTAACTTCTGAAATTTTTCTCAGGGAGAAGCCTTGAAAGGCACTCTTTGATTATAATTATCACTTACAATAGGTGCATGATATATTTGCATGTAGATTTTTGCCTTGTAGTTGAAAACAGTTTCTTCAAAATAGATTTAAACAGCTCTTGAAAGCTTATGTATTTTCTATTCTACTTTGAAAGAGATCACACCTATTCATTTATAGTAAGACATTTATGTTCTTATTGTCTTTAGCTTTCAAACAAGTAACATTGAAATTTTTCTAAACCTATCTTTTTACCATTTATTTTCAATTCTATTATTTTAATCTAAGGGAAAGTGGTCTGTGTGTCACCTTATTAAGATCTAGAATCTGAACATTTTGGTTGTTTTGGTCAGGGTTCTATTAGGAAAAGGAACTCTTCTAGGTGTTTCGACCAGAAGTTATTTAACATAGGAAATGTGTTATATAAATATGAGGAGACTGGAAAAGCAAAGACTGGCAGATGAGGTAGCCAGAGAGTAATAAATTCTGAAAGCAGTTACTTCCACTAGGGCTGGGGAAACAACAGAAAAGAGGTTATGTTACCAGAACCTAGGAGCAAAGACCTACCTTAGATTGCTGCTGAGGCTACCACCTTGGAAGCAAGAGGCAACACCTTCTGGAATCATAGAAGCTTCTCCTTAATCTCACCTTCTGATCACCTTTTATATCCCCTTTCTCAGAACCTAACAAGAAGCTCACTATCAAAGGAACTAAGGGTACTTTTCAGACTTGTAGCCCTGGTATTGCTGTACAATATATGAGAGTGAGGCTAAAAGGTAGTAAGAATTACACCAGTTTTCATCATCTCCAATATAATATAATAATTGACAGAATGGGGCCCATTTTATAATCACTGATTTTCTATTAAGCTTTATTGATTTGGTGATACCTGTCCATTTTTATTTACAAAAAACAAGACAGCAATATCATATGGCTTAGCTTCCAGATTCTACTAAATCTACTCCTGCAAAGATATGTTATTCAAATAATCAGAAGTACTCTCTGTTTAACAACAACAACAAAAAAAACTAAAACACAACCTGTGTAATTAGGTTAAAGATGACCTATTATCTTTTTTTCTGAATATTTTTCAGTTGTTCCAAAAACGTTCACAAAAGTGGTCCCTGGTTTTATTTGGACCACAGAAGGCTTTAAGAATCAAGAAACTATGAACTATAGTCATAGTCCTCTAATGTGGAGGAATATATATATATATATATATATATATTCATCGACGCATGTATGTGTATATTATGCATGCACATAGGTATGTATTATGTGTGTATAAGTTTTCATGCAATTTTGGGAGTCTGTGGACTCTAGGAAATGAAATCCTAGAATGACATAACAAAAGGTAGTGTTGGCATTGGTATTTCTTTTACTGAGTGTTGAGTTTAATCATTATTTATTATAAGTATGCCTATGCATAGTGTGGATCTGTACATCACCCTCTCATGAATGTACAGTGGGAAAGTGATTCTAGGTGACTTAACAGGAAATTCCATTGTTAGAGAGCCATGGATAGATGGAATGAATGAATGGACATATGGAGGGACACATAGTTGAATGGATACACCAAAGAGAAAATTATTTACAGAACTATTTAAAGCAATTACTTTCTAATAAAAACTTGTATGGGTTATTTTTTATTTTATTTACTGATATTTAGTTTTGTATTAGTTTTAGTTTTCAGTTTGTATTGACCATTTTTTACTCATGCAATCAGTTTAAAATAATTAAACCTCCACAAACACATTAAAAGCTAATAGGATGCCTTCATGGGATATTTCATAACATTACGAGGTTGCACTACAGCTAAAATACTCTTTACATTTGGAACATGTTAGGGTTTCTGTATATTATACATACATCACGTGTCAGTCAATGTCTTCTCATCCTGGTATGTGTGATAGAGAATGTTAAGTTCATCGTGTCATGTGAACTCTTATTCGCTTAATTTTTTGTGTTTTAATTACATACTCTTACCGTTTTCTGCTAGCAAAATAGTAAGTACTGATATGTATAGCACTGAATACAGAAGAAATATATGCAGAAACATTGCCCATAGGTATCGTCCAGGTCCCAGGTACCTGGTGCAGTTTTGTTACTCACTTCTGTTAGTCTCTTAAGGACAAAAGCAAATTGGCATGTGTTAAACAGCTAATATGTGCCTACTCCTATTGTAAATGTTCTAGATTCATCACTTCACTTGATCCTCACAGCAGTTCTGGAAGGATAGGGTGTTACCCCGTCTTGTAGAGGAAGGAACTGAGACTCAGATTAGTAAAGTAACTTAAAATAACATGGCTAGAACCTGGGGGCTGGACACAGGCTTTAAAAAAGCTGGTTTGTTGGCGTACCCTGGTGGAGTAGCACACATCCCAAGGACCCAGGTTCACAACCGGTGAGGTGCTGGGGTGGGGGGATGGTAGCTGTGAGAGGCAATCATGACGACAACGAAATAAAAATAAATTTTAAACAGTGCTTCTTCCTCCTCTTCCTGCGTGGCTGCCTCTGCTCACATCCTTTCCTACCTGCACTTTTCCTTAAAAAAAAAAAAAAAAGCTGATTTCTTTCTACTGTTTTTATTGTTTCCTGTCAGCTGTCTGTAAATAGGAATAATTGCAACTACCTATTTCTTGATGAGGGATAAGCTGTCTTATCAGAAATGAATTTAGCAAGTAACCATTTAGTTTTAAAGCCTTTTTACATTCCTCAGAGTAGAGCAGGGGAAAAAGCACTGATCAGGTGGAAAGGTTTGGGCTTAAATTCTGATTTTACCAGCAATAGTTTGATGACCTTTGTTATATCATTTAAACTTCTCAGACCACAGTTATCCTCCCTTTAAAATTCATTCTTAAATATATAGGCAAGTTTTACTATATTGTAGTAAATTGCTACATAATACTACTATTTTTTTCTCATCAACTTTTGATTAGTGTTTATAATACATCAATTAGAGGAACACCTCAGTGCCGTGGATAAAAGATAGGACTACTTTGGGTTGTGATTAAAAGCATCAGATCAGATCCTTTACCATTTAGTGATTCCAAGACTCTGCAATTTTCTCCACTTCTCTGCATCTTATTTCCCTAAGGATGCTTTGCGCCTTCTCATAGAGATAAAAACAGAATCTGTCTTATAAGGGAGGTTGTATTAAACAATGTGTAAGTTGTTAACATTTAGCCCAGAATTTTACTATTCTCTAATAAATAATGGTTGTTGTTATCATCTCTCTGGCAGGGCTACAATAATAATAGCTAATATCCATCAGGCACTGTGTGGCAGGTGCTGTCCTGAGCAATTAGTATGTGTATTAATTCATTAATCCTGTTATCTATGAATATTTTTGCTATCCCTGCTTTATAGAAAAGGAAACCGAAGCATATTAAAGCTAAGCAATTTGCCCAAGAGCATGGAGCTAGTTAGTGGCAGAGCCTCTTAATTATGCCAGGGAAGATTTTATTCCAGATCCCCGTGTTAAAAGATTAAGAATGAACTCCCAGGCCACCCTAGTCTCTTTGTCATAGTGACACATTATGACTTTTCAGTCCTTATCTAAATTTTTCATTGCTTTTTCTGTTTCCAGCCCAGAGCCCTTTAAGAATTATTTTCATAAAATTATTAAAATAAATTTGAAACTGCTAAAATTTTAATTTATTGGAAGGTGTTGAGTTGTTTCTCCTTAAATTTCCTCTTTCCATATAAACAGAGTGGTTCCTTGTACTTGGGACATAGGTCCAGGTTTTCCTTCTATTCTTTTGTGATATGATGCTCTAAACATAATTTTCTTTCACTCTTAACCTTACCTCTTATTATGTTTGCCTTCTTCCCCTATTTGGACATATTTAATTCTTTGAGTTTAAAGTCCAGTGAATAAGACTTCCTAGAAAGTTTGTTATTGAGGATTCTGCTTATCTTTCTGTCTCTGTAAGAGTGTGTTCTCCCCCCACTTACAACAAGTCTATTTGAGGTATAATTAGATGCCATCAATATTCACGCAGTATAAATGTATAGTTTGAGGATTTTGAGTATATTTATGTATTATGCAACCATCAGCAGCATTCAGTTTTAGAATGCTCTCATTATGACAAAAAGTTTCTTAACACCTATTTGGAATCAATCCCTGCTCTCACCCCTAGTCCCAGATAATTGCTGTTTTCTGTCTATAGTTTTGTTTCTTCTCAAAATTTCATGTGAATAGAATCAAACAATAAGCAATTCTTTGTGCCCTCCTTCCTAAGAATGTGTTCAAAGGTTCATCATCCATGTTGATGTGTGTGTGTGTATAGTTGCTTATCTTTTATTTGAGTAAATTTCCGTTGTATGATCATGTCAGTTTTGTCTATCCATTCATCAATTGATATATGTTTGGACTTTTACACTTTGGAGTTACTATAAAAATCCACATAGAAGTCTTCTTGTGGATATATGTTTTCATTTCTCTTGGGTAGATAACTAGGAATAGACTTTCATAAAGCACAGTGTTTGTTTAACTATTTAAGAAACCGCAAAACTATTTTCCGAAGTGGCTTCATTATTTTAAATGCCCACCTATCATAGATGAGAGTTTCATTTTCTCTACATTCATTCCAGTGTGTTATTTTTCAGTCTCTTCATTATAGCTATTGTATTGGATGTATTCTATCTTATATGGTTTTAACTTGCATTTCACCAGTTATTTATGATGTTGAATAATTTTTGTGTATTTATTAGCAAGTCATATATATTTAGAGGCATGTTGGTTGAAGTTCTTTGTCCATTGTACAAATGTGTTGTTTTTCTTATTGGTGACCCTTAATAGTTCTCACTATATTTTAGATATAAATCTTTTTTATCAGATGTATGATTTGCAAGTGTTTTCTTCCAGTTCGTGGCTTACTTTTCTTGTTCTTAAAAGTTTCTTTTCCGTAAGTCCAACTTATTAGTTTATCCAATTTTAAAAACAAATCGTGATTTTGGTTTTGATGTAGCGAAGAAGTCTTTGTCTAACAAAGTCACAAAGCTTTTCTCATATTTCTCAGTGTTTAATAATTCTAGTTATGACATTTAGATCTATGATTCATATTGAGATCGTTTTTGTGTGTGAAGTAAGTATCTGCTATATTGGTATATTTTTTTTTATTTGTGTGTGTGTTTGTGTGTAGTACCCAGTTACTCCAGCACCATTCAATGGACACTGTCTCCTGTCTTCATTGAATTGCCAGGGTAATTTTGTTGAAAATTAATTAACCATAAATATGTAGGCTATTTAGAGTTTCTATATTGTTCCGTTAGTCCATTCTTACAGTGATCCCACACTGTCTTAAATACTCTAGCTTTACAGTGAGACTTTAAATTAAGTTTATCAATAACACCTTGTTCATTTTTTAAATTGTTTTATTTTTGCATTTCCATATAAATTTTATAATCACCTTGTCAAATTTTTGCAGAAAACGTGATGACAGTTTGATAACAGTTGTCCTGAATCTGCTTATCAGTTTGGAGAAACTTGCCATCTTAATAGTAAAATCTCCCAATCCATAAAAATTATATATTTTCCTTTAGAAATTCTTTAATTTCTCCCAGGAAATTTAAGATAATCTCTAAATTCTGTTTCTAGAGTATTGGTTTTATACTTATCAAATATATTCTTAAATATTTTATGCTATTTTGAATGCAGTTATTTTCTTAATTTCATTTTCTGATTGTTCATTAATAATATATAAAAATACTGTTGATTTTTGCATGTTAATTTTAAGCTTCACTAAACTCACTTATTCTAGTATGTTCATTAGATCCCTTAAATTTTCTGCATATAAGATCATGTCTTCTGCAAAGAATCTTAGTTTTCCGTCTTCTTTTTCAGTCTGTGTACCTTTAACGTTTTTTTCTGGACATCCTGCACTGACTAGAGCCTCCAGTGCTATATTGAAATGAAGACATGATGACAGAACCCTTACCTTATTACAAAAGTCATAGAAAATCATTCAGTCTTTCTCTCATTAATGTAATAGCTCCAGATGCCCTTTATCAAGCTGATGTAATTTCCTTCTATTCTTCGTTTACTGATAGTTTTTTTTGTCATCAATGTGTGTTAAATTGGTCAGCTGAGTTCACTGTATCTACTAAGATAAGCAAGTATTTTATCCATATTCTTTTAAAATGGCTTATTAAATTAATATGTGCGCTCAAACCAACCTTATATTCTGGGATTAAAAGCGTGATCATGACATATAACCCTTAGTATGTTTCTGGATCAGAATATTTGCTAATATTCTGTTTAATAATTTTTGTCTTGTTCAAGGGGCGATAGTGGTCTAGAGTTTATCTCTAATCCCTCTGGTTTTTCATATTATGCTACTATTGGACTCATAAAATGAATTCCTTTTTCATTGGTCTTTGAAATATTTTCTGTAGAACTGGTTTAACTCTTAAATGCTTAGCAATGAAGCCATTGGGGCCTGACTCATTTTTGTTTTTCTTTTGATGGCAGAATTTTTAATTATAAATTCAGTTTTGTAACAGATAAAACACTATGCATAGGTGAACCCGGTGGAGCTAGGTACAATCCACATTCATCCCGGAATCCTGGATTTGTGCCTCGGGGCAGTTGGGAACAGCAAAGCAAAATGAATAAAAAGGCTTCTTCCTCTTTCTCTTCCTACCTGCCTGTCTCTGCTCACCTTCTTTCCTACCTGTACCTTTCCTTAAAAAATGGGGGATGGGGGAACAGTGTGGTGGGCTTGTACAAAATTTCTGTTTCTTCAGTTAGTTTTTATCATTTATATCTTTCAAAGAATTTATTCATGGTGTGCCCCCGTCGGGTAGTGGTTAAGTCAGCTGCTTCTCAAAGAGCACAGTCCACATACATTCCAAGAATCTGGATTCACATCCTGAGTCCAGGAGTCAATAGCTGATGTGAACTAAGTAAAAATGAAATAAAATGCTTCCTTCTCCTCCTCTTCTTGCTTGCCTACCTACTTGCCTTCATTTGTCCATTTCATCTACGTTTTTTAACTTACTTCATGGTATCCCATGTTGATAGCATCTGTGGTACAGTCCGCTCCTTTCTGCTGAACTGAGTCAATCGTGTCTTCTTTCAAGTCTCTCTGCTAGTTTAGTAATTTATTGATTTGTTTTCAAAGAGCCATCTTTTACTTTTATTGATTTTTTTTGTTGTTGTTTTCTGTTTCGTTGATTTATTCTTTCACCTTATTTCCTTTCTTTGTCTTAGTTTGGATTAGATTTGCTCTTTTTTAGCTTCTTGAAGTGCAAGTTTAGGTTACTGAGTTTACCTCTTTCACACATTTGGAACTATCGTTTAAGTTCAGCTTTAGCTGTGTTCTCTATATTTAATTATGTTTTTACTTCCATTCAGTTTAAGATATTTTTCTCCCCCTTCTACCAACAATTGATTTTTCCTGAAAGTGTTGATAATTGTCCCGGAATTAGCTTCCATAGACCTGAAAAAAATGTTTCTTTTAATCATGTCTTTCATTAATGACTGATAATTTTCCCAAGTCTGATTTTTTCTGATTTTTACCCCTTTTTATAATTTTTAATTTTTATGTCAGTCTTACTCCTTCACATGAAATTCGATGCTCAGATTTCAATTTAAAAATGAAGTAGAATCATCCTTTTTCACGTTTTCTGAGTGAAATACCAAATTGTAAGTGAAAATCTTGCAATGAATTAATAAACAAAATTTAAAGTAATATTTCAAATCTAGTATTGGGTGTTTGTCTATATTTTTATCCAAGGTAAGTAAGTCTTAAAATATTAGAAGACTGGTTCAAATCCTAGCATAAACCAGAAGATAGGGAGTCCGCCTCTTACGTCGCCAATAGATTTTCTAAACTGATCATATCACTGCTTTTACAGAAGCAGGTGCTGCATCATTGGACTCTTTCTCATAAATTCTGTTTCTAAGTTATTTGACTTATCTATTTGCCAGTAAGTAGCTTGTATAAGTCAGAACATATACTGGGTCAAGATTTCCTTTTATTTTTTTTCCTTTTATTTTATATTTAAGTGAATTGAACATTTTCATTTTCGTCTTTCAGAATTATTCTCCAAAACTACTATGAAAACATAAATGTAGGTTTTCTTAAAGACTACATAATACTTAGTAATTATATACATTAGACTCAGTTTCAATAAAGTTGTATAAATGATGTGTCTCAACTCAAAATTAGCATCTTCGATGTTTGGATTGCTATTCTACTTTCATAACTTATAATTTTATCATCGCCACTTAAATCATATGCTATTGATTTAGACTTTGGTACACTTCAAACTTTCCTGATTTTTCTAATGTACTGAGGAGACTCATTTACTAGGCAAATTAACAGCATAAATATGAGTTGGTTTAATAAGAAGCCAAATTATTTTTAAAAGCATAAGTAGCATCATTTGCATATATAAAGTTAATGTATAGATGAGCCTTATCTAACATTAGAGTGCAGGCTCCACTTTTAAAACATTTTATAAGCAATCAGTGTATATTCTTATGTACTTTCAATCATATTAAACTGCTTTTGCTTTTAAAATGTTGACTATGTTGGGTTTTTTACAAATTCATAGTGGCCTGCCCCCTCCTATTGGTCAACCTTTTGGGTAGATGGTCATATTTATCCATGCACTGAACTTTCCTTTCCTAAAATTTATTGTCACTTCTATAGAGATTTGTCCTTTCTTTTTCATTGCGGCCCTTAATTCACAAGTAAGCAGGTGTTACATAATCCTGAGCTCAACCATAATGGAGCAAGAAGGATACAGGGAGGGGATTTAGGAAGGCATTTTCCTTTGGGAATATCCCCAAAATTTAGTGCCAAATTCATTACCATTCATAGCCTAGGACAATAACCAGTTGTTTTTGATTCTACTGTATTTCACAGGCAGTTTCTAAGATTTTTTTTTTTTAATTTCCTAGGGGAGATGGACTCGTCTCTGACATTTTTACTGTGAGCTATTGCTTTTTTTTTCAGTTATGGGTTTCCCTTGTTCAGGAGTAATTATAAATCAAGAGTAAAAATTTGTTAAAATTATTGGCATAATTTTTCTGCTCTGGATGCTTTAAGAAATGTACAAAATGGTCTTTTATCTACAGCTGACTAAAAGCATTTTTTAAATCATTTTCAAGCATAATTTTGATAATCATCCTTGAAGAAAAAAATATTTTTATATCACAGCAATTTTTCATATATGTTTTGTTTTGTTTTCTGTACATATTGTTTATTTTTCTATTTATCATCACAGAGCAAAGTTCCAGTGTGTGGAATTTACTATAGCTAGATGAAGCCAGGAAATAAATATATATATATATATATATGCATATAAATGTTTATATATACACATTTTGAGGTAATACTGGTTTACAACACTGTGTATATTTTGGGATTATAGGTTTATACTTTTTCAAATATATAACAACAACTGACTACAAAGTTCTGATAACCTCATGAGAATTCATTGGACCTCTTCTAACTTCTTATCCCAACTCCTGCCTCTTTCCCCTGTGGTTATGTCAGTTCTGTTGTGTCAATCCAAGAGATTGTTTTTGTTTTTCTTTGTTTATCTTTTATATTCCTCATATGAATGAGATCATCTGGTGTATGTCTTTTTCCTTCTGGCTTATTTCATTTATCATGAAGCCCTCTAATTGCATCCATTGTTCCACATGACAGTATTTTACCTTTTTTTTTTTTTTTAAATAGCTGAGTAATGTTCTATTTTATATATACACCACATTTTCTTTGTCCAGTCATCCATCCTTGGGCACTGAGGTTGTTTCCTTATCTTGACTATTGTAAATTGTGCTGTAGTGAGCAAAGTGGTACATCCATCTTTTCAAATTCATATTTTTATTTTCTTCAGAGAGATACCCAGAAATGAAATTACTTAGTCACAAAGTAGTTCTTTCTATTTTTTAAGTTTTTGAGGACCCTCCATACTGTTTTCCAAAGTGGTTACACCAACTTACATTCCCACCAGAACATGCAGAGTCTTTTCTCTCCCCACTCTTGCCAGCACCTATTTCTAATCTTCTTGATAGAAGGCCAATCTCACAAGTGTGAGGTGATATCTCATTGTGATTATGATTTGCATTTCCTTAATATGATAATTTAAGCAAGAAATATTAGGTACGCCCTCATGGCTCCGGCCCTAAACCAATGGACCAAAGGCAAGGGTAGGGAGACCCAAAAATAAATAAATAAAGCTAGCCTTTCCTCCTCTTTTATTCCTTAAAAATGCTTCTTCCTCCCCAAAATAAATAAATAAATAAATAAATAAATGTTTTGAAATAAGTGATTCTTCTTTCACATACTTTTAAGTATTATGAAACTTTTTATTAGGTATCTAGTAATTTGGCGCACCCCTTGCTCTCTTATGCTGCAAAATGTCTAACATATCTTAATAAGATAAACTGTTCTGTTTACCCCTCCAGTGCTGCATTTTGGTGATAGAAAAATTGATATAGGGAGCTCTTCTAGGATTTGAAATGTTTGATTGTGGTTTTCCTATTGTTTGTGGATTCAGAAAAATATTGGAGTTTTGAATGCTTCTCAGTGTTATGCCTTTATTGTTATGCTGTTAGTAAACAATGACTATTGCATCATTCTTACAGAGAAATTACTTCCAGGATACTAATGTCCGACCTGTCAAAAGCACAGACATCTTGTTACCTAATCACTCTATGAGGGGAAACTTTAGTGCTTCATTTGTAAATATCAGAATCAGCAGGAATCCCTCCTTATTGATGGACAGTCTCAGCCAGGAGTGTGATGAACCTGGAGGAAATAGATTGCTGCAGTAAGCAGAAGAAATGGGAAAACTTCAATTAATATTCTCAGAGAGATAAGAAAAGTTGTGCATCTCTAAAACATAAGCAGGATGTTGTCCAAAGAAAAAGTAGGAAGCAAGAAAGAAAACTCTTTGAAATTCAAAATAAGACATTCAATTAAATGTTCTCTAAAATTCTCAAGTAAATCTTCCAATAAATGGAACAAAAGGATAAAGATGGAAAATAATCATGAAAAGCTTAGCTTTTCAGATTCAACATGATTTTAACATGATTTTTCAGATCGTGCCCTGTAAAAGGATTTGAATACCTGGCCCGAGGCTTATTATCATGAAATTTTAAAGGATTACAAATAAAATTCATGTCCTAAAAGCCTTCAGAAGGAGAGTGGGGCACAAAGAAATAATTATACATTAGAGTGAATCTGGATATGTAATTTTGCCAGCTTACAAAAAATAGGAACACCGCAAAAGTTATGTCAGAAGATACCTTTCATCTTGGGTTGGGATGCACAATGCTCAACCACTTTTCCCATTAGCCATTTAAGTTAAGATGTGTTCAGACACGCTAAGAAAATAACAACAAAATTTCCCTGATACTCTTTTTAATGAACTTCTGAAGAGAATGCTCCAGTACATTAGGGAAGATGGAGTGACCAAAAATGAGGAAGATCTAGGATCCAGAAAAAGGAAAGGTGGAGAAAAGAGACCAAGCAACAGTATTCAAGGATGACAGCTGACTCATTATGAAAGCAGCATGAACTTGACCAAAGCAGCAAGAGGGGTGGGTATTCGCAGGGGGAAAAAAAGGAAACTGTGAAGTATCTAATACTACATTGAGTGTTTAGAAATACTATCGATAGATCTGATGGAGCTTCTGGATAATATTAACATAGGTACATAAAATATTAAGCAAGAAATTTTAAGAGTCAGTTATTAGCATTAGGAAAAATATATGTTGTGGCAAAAGAAAACTTAATGATAGTCTACCAGTTGATTGCAGTGAACAGTATCTTTGGAATTATTCAATAGCAATGCTATTAAATTAACTGAAAATTGTAGGGATTGTGTTTGGAAAGGAGAAATAGAGTAACTTAAAGAGCTGAATTACCATAAAAGAGATGTCAGTAAATACTGCCTAAAAATAATAATAATTTAAAAATATACAAATAGCAAAAAAAAAAAAAAAAAAAAAGGCATCTTTTTCAAAAACAAGGAAGTACAAACAGAAACATGTAAAAGAATTGAATCTCTCTTGAGCATGACAGGGGCACACTGTTTTCATAAACTTTTGTTATTTAGGGCTCTGAAACTATTTGCAAATGTCTCTTTCCTAAAAATAAAATTTGACTTTAAAAATAGTAATGATATTTAAAATGTCTGGGAAATAGAATAATTGAGGAATGTAGTCATCCTTTTATATTTTTGTCTTCTTGTTTTCTAGAGTTCCTGGAATAACTATTGCTACAGATATTATCTGTGGTTTTCCTGGAGAAACAGATCAAGATTTTCAAGAAACAGTGAGACTTGTTGAAGAGTACAAATTTCCAAGCCTCTTTATTAACC
The DNA here is from genome assembly GCA_004363575.1 of Solenodon paradoxus. Lineage (NCBI taxonomy): Eukaryota > Metazoa > Chordata > Mammalia > Eulipotyphla > Solenodontidae > Solenodon > Solenodon paradoxus. The sequence goes on from RJWH01001050.1 coordinate 99,657, forward strand.
AGTTTTACCCAAGACCAGGAACTCCTGCTGCAAAAATGGAACAAGTCCCAGCACAAGTGGTAAGATATTTCTCTTTGAAAGTATTATTTTTAGCCAGTATCTGTAAAAATGCAGCTGTGTTGCCTACCTTAACACAGTTTGATCATGACCCATCTCTTAAGTTCTAAAATATTGGTAATTTTCCAAGTTGGGGTCAAAGATAGGGAACCTCAGATGAGTTAAATGGTCTTAGGCAACTAAAATAACACCTTTTTCTTCTTTTTATGAATGATGTTCAGGTAACCTTGGGGAAAAAATTGACTAATCTTAGTATATTACCTGTGTTTGTAAAAAAATTCCTTACATGTTTTAAATTAAAGCCTCTCTGAGCAAAGGAGACGTCATATATCTTGCTTCTAACAGACATTTTCCCATAATTTGTTACTTCTAAGAATCCTATAATTTTCCATGGGTTAGATTTCATTTTTATTATCTCTTTGTCTGTCTCTTATCTATTTCAGATGTGCGTGCTTTTACCATGAATCTTAACATAATTCCATCCTTCCATCTTCCTAGATATATTAAAATAATATTACTTAAAATAACTGTGCAAAAGTGTGAGATCCAGCAAAGGCAAATTTTCCTAGAATGCCCTGGAAATTAATGGTCTTAAATAAATATTCAGTTCCTGAATTTATTGGATGAAGATGGAAAAATTGTAAATAACCCTTAATAGGAAGTAGAATTTTTTAGCTGAAAACTTTTTATTGTTTCTATTAATTAAAAAAAAAATCATCGATTTTCCTCAAATTCTTTCCTGAGTACTAAAAGCAATAACATTTATTATCTTTTTTTTCCTGTAATGCCATGTCTGAATATCAAACCTATAGCGCATAGATTTCTGATTTCTACATCTGGTTGCACAAATGTATATGCATATGTGCATTTTTAGTTTATTTTTACCAATAAAACAAAATATCAATGTTTGTTTTCCCAAAAATGTCAGAAGTTTCTGTGTATATCAGGATTAGAAAATATTTTGACAGACCATTTCATTTCTGATTTGATCAATTAAAAGCTGATTATAATATGACATAATTAACTATGCTAACAGAAAAAAGGTATATTTGATTCATTATTTTTATATCTAAATTATAATCTTTGTGGAGGTATAGTTAACATATAGCAAAATTCACTCTTTCTGGTTCTATGGATTTTGGTAACTGCATGTAGTAATCTAACACCACAGATTGGTTCCATCAGCTCCCTCAAATTTCCTTTTATTTTTTTACTTATCTATTCCTCCATGCCCAGATTCCAGCAATTAATATTTATTTTCCTTAGTCCATTCTTCTTTAAGCTTCTCTAAGAAAAATTTTGTTGAGCAATAATATACCTACAGAAAAATATGCAGCTGTACATTTTCAAAAAGTTGAACATTTTCTTTTAACACTTAATATCAAGAAATAGAAGAATACCTGTACCTCCAAGGTTCCCATTATGCCTTTCCCTTACTCATTCCTCTTGTTCCCCCAAGGAAATCATTCACCTTTATTCTAACTCTCTACTTTAGTTTGACCAGTTTTTAAGCTTGATATAAGTGAAAGAGTTCATCAGTATTTGAATGTTTCACTTTTTTTTTTTTTAACTTAATCTTCTGTTGGTGAGGCTAGTCTGTTTTTGCAAATAGCTGTAGTTTATCTTTTTTCCCACTGTGTAGTATTCCATTGCAGGCAAATCACAAAGTATCCTATCATGAAAGATTTGGATGTTGTCATCATTTCAATAATAGTATCACAACTAGTACATCTGTTTGTAATCCTGTTTGAATCTTTCCATCTTTGTTTTAGAGGATTTTTATATATAGTTTTCTTGTCTTCATAATTTTGGTATCAAAGTAATGTTTGCCTCACAGAATAAAATGGGAAGTATTCCATCTATATTTTTCTGAAAGTGTTTGTGTAGAATTTGTATTATTGTTTCTTTTTAAATGTTTAATAACATTTGCCTCATGTGAAAGTAGATTTCCAAGATGACCCTAGAAATTCTCTCTGTCTCCTCCCCACACCAGGATACACACTCTCTATAATCCCTAGGACAGTGAATTACCCTTTGGTTTCTCAATTCTGCCCTCCAAATCATCATTCCTGTTACATGAAAGACTGCAAAGTTCTCAAGAACTTTGTGATTCCTGATGTTTACTGAAGGTTGTTGACCCATCAGACAAAAACCTAATTAACAGATCTTTATGATATGATCCCCTCTCTACTTTAGCCCTCAACTGAGTAATTCATTCTACTTGGAATTCTGGGGTCTTTACTCTGCCCTGATCTCTTCCATTAGCTTTGAAAAAATGTCACCCACTCACTCATTCATTCGCAGATATTTCTTTTGTCCATTTCATTCATCTCTTCGTCTGGGATGTCATTTACATATGTTAGATATTTTCATCATGTTGCCAGTGTCTAAAATATCCTTTGCTTTATTTTTCATTCTTTGTTCTCATGTATTTTTATGCATATTCTTTCCTCCCCTATTTTCTAGTTTCTTGCTACTTATAGTAGTTGCTGAGCCAACAGCAGCAGTGGTCTGATGTGGGCCCTAAAGAAGCAGCACTGCTGTCTCCCATGGGGCTGCTACAATGGCAGGCTCCCAAGCCCCACCCCAGAGCTTCTTAACCATAGTCCACATCGCTAGGTGGTTAGGTGTAAACTTTAAAATTTGTGAACTGCTATTCTAATTCACTAATCTTCATCTATTTTTAATCTGCTGGCAGATTGATCTGTAGAATTTTTAATTTTATTTTTAATTCTAGAATTACAATTTGATTCTTTCTTCATAAGATTCCAGTGTTTTAGTGAAAATCCTCATGTTTCCCTTTATATGCTTTGAGCAGCTACCTTAATATCCATACTGAATTCTCCAAAAGCTAGATCGAATGTTGATTTGTTTCAGTTGCCTTCCCCCCCCACCCCTTGATTTTGATGCTGATTTCTCTTTCTAGGTACCTGATCATTTTTATTAAATGATACCCATTGTTTATTTCAGAAAAAAAAACAAAAAACTGTAGGTCATAGACTGTAATTTATCTTCCTCTGGGAAGATTTAATTTTGCTTCCGCCAGGCTCTTTGGCAACGGCTGGTTATTTCAATTGATCTGAGATTGGATCTTGAAACTGTTTTCCACTCTTTGTAAGAATTGGTTGATTTCTGACTTGCCCTTTTTAGTATGCTGTGGTATGCTGTTGTTTAACAACCGGCTTTTAGGGAGGAAGGGTTCTGACTTGTAGCACTTGCCAATTTCCATTGTGTAAATACTTCTACTTTTGCCAGTGTGACATCATGAGCATTAGGATGGGTCGCGATGCACACAGCCACCTCTTGTGAGGTGGGAAAGCGCCAGTATCGACCTACCTCGGAGAATCATTCTTCATGGTCACCATTGAAATTCTGTGGTGGTTATCAAGGCCTTTTCCTCATGGAGGGTTTTCAGCTCTAATTTTTGTGTCTCCAGGCTCCTAAAAGTATATGAGTTTTGTACAGTTTCTCAGTCTTTTAAATTTCGCTTGGCTGGTCATCCTCTTAGCTGCTGTTTATAAATTGATGCCAGAAGGGAAAAGTGGTTCCAAATATTGAGTTAATGGACTTCCCTTCTCTCTGGGTTCTTGGTTCCTTAGTTCCTCGCTGCCTTGGTAGCTTTTTGATGTTCAAATGGTACATATTATACATTTTATTTACTTTTCTAATTATCCTTGGCAAGATCAATGCTTCTTTGCCTTTGCCATAATTCATCATATAAAATCCGCTTTTAGATGTATTTTCCCCATCTCTTGTGTTTTATCATCTAAATATAGCCCTTGCATCTTCTTTAAATTGTCAGGCTTTAGTTACTGAGTCCTGGTGTAGTGAAACCTTTTATAAAAAGACTTCATATTACAGAACAGTTTTTGGACTCTCAGCAAAATAGACTGAATATTATAGTATCTTCATCTACCCCTTTCCGAGGTACAGACTCCTTGCTGTCAACATCACACACCAGAGAGGCACATTCGTGACATCAGTGAACTTACACTGATAAATCGTTGTCACCCAGAGTCACTTTACATTTCCCTCTTGTTAGTTTTTATATATTCTGTAGGTTTGGAAAAATGTGTAGTGACATGTTTCTGCCAGTATACTATTATGCAGAATGATTTCACTCATCTGCAAACTGATATTTTTACTGGGTCTATAGTTTTGGTTTTTTTTTGCCTTTTCTAGTGTGTCATATAGTTATAAGCATTAGTATTTTGCCTTTTGAGATTAATTTATTTCACTAAATAATATATGTTAAGGTTTTGCTAATGTCTTTTAGGGCTTAATTTTTTTTTCATTTTAGCAAAGAATTATAGTCCATTATCTGGATGTACCGGTTGAGTTATCCGTCTACCTATTAAAGGACATCTTGGTGGCTTCTAAGCTGTGAAGAAAGCTGCTCTAAATGTGTGTGTAGGTTTTGGGTGGTCACAGTATTCAGGCTGAAGCCTGTTGCTTCTCTCTCCATCAGCATTCGGTGGTGTTGTCAGTGTTTGTATTTTCCCCATTCTAGGGGGTGTGTGCTGGAATCTCATTGTTTCACTGAGCAGTTCCCTACTGACAGAATGTGGAGCATCTTTTCATATGCTTATTTGCCATCTATGTGTCTTTGTAACATGTCTGTGCAGGTCTTTTGCCCCTTTTTGAATCATACTCCGTGAAAGTAGTTTCAAGAGAGGTTTTCTTTTTTTTTTTTTGGGGGGGGACCACATTTTAGTTAAATTGCTTTATCAAATAGTTCTTTCACAAATATTTTATCCCCCTTCTGTGACTTTTTATTCTCTTGAAACAGGTCATTCTTTTTTTATTATTTAGTACTTGGTGGAAAATTGTGAACTTTCTACTGCACACCAATCTGAGGTGCTAGCCTTAGGTTCAAGGTTGGCTGAGGCCACATTGTGAAACTATTTAGTTTATTTTATCATTGTTCAGGGTCCTCCTGTTTTACTGTGAGCGCCAGAATTTTTAGAGTATCTGTCATTACTTATACAATGTTTATACTTTTATCATCCTCATGTAGAACTGTCTCTTCATAAACCAACTTGTATCAGTTTCTTAGGGTTCCCATAACAAAGTTCCTCAAAACAGGTACTTAAATAAAAAATTTATCAGCTCACAGCTTTGGAGTCGAGAAGCTCAAAGGCAGGCTCCCATGCCCCCCAGCCCACATATGGATCCGATCTTATCTCATGCAGCTTCTAGTGGTTTACTGGAAATGTTTGGTAATCCTGTGTGCCTCTCTCACCACATGGCTGTCTTCTTGTAAGGACCCCAGCCATACTAGATTAGTGCCCCACCCTCCTCCTCATCTTAACTGGTGACATCTGCAGTGACTCTGTTTCCAAATAGGTCACATTTAGATACACTGGTATTTTGACTTAAACGTGCCTTTATTTTAGGGTGGGGGATGTAATTCAATCTGTAATACTTCTCTACATTTCTGTAATTATGTTGTAAATAAAAACTGTATTCTGGAAGAGTGTTATCTTTATAAAATTCAGAAGCTTAAATAAAGGGAATTAAGCATTAATGATGAAACTTTAGTGTTCTGCCATCAAAAAGAGGATATATGTGCTGCACCCTGGTAGCTTAGTGGTTAAGTCCAGCGCCTCTGGCCAGCGCAGTTCACATGCCTCCCAGGGGCCCAGGTTCCTTATGGGGCTGGAGAGAGTAAGCAAGACAATGAACCAAATGAAATAAATAAAATGCTTCTTCCTCCTCTCTCTTCCCACCTGCCTGCCTCTGCTCACCTTCATTCCTGTCCGCGCCTTTCCATAAATACATACACACAGACACACTGACATACAAAGGATATATGATATGAATTGAGTTTTCTTGGTTCTTCTAAATTTTTCAAAACCTTGTAATTGCCTAACTGTCTCAGGTAGTTTAGAAAGCTGCTTAGCAACTGGACTGTCCCTAAAATAAAATGTTGCAGAATAGCTAGCAATTCTTTAATATCTATTTTATCATTTTCTTGCAAAAAAAAAAATCAGCAGTGAACATAGAATCTATCCCATGATGGGAAGATCACAGCACCAGGTGCTTTAAAACAGCAGCTTTTTATTATGGCTTTAGAATGCCTCCGAGTGAAAATATAGTTTTCTTAGATCTATTTTATTTCCATTACAATCAAGTCTTCAAAAAAGTTCTTCCCCTTATAAATGACAAAAAATGGTTTTAGTACATTCTCCCTTTTCTTCATGATTATGTTTACATGAATATTAGTATTGATATGAATAAATTCTAGTGTTTTAATATACTGTAATAGAGCTCTGCTGAATGAGCTAAAGTGTGTGTATTTCTTAATTATTTAAGTCATCAAGTGAATAAAGCACCATTCAGTTGAATTTTGCATTTGCATAGGTGGAAGGGGTAGATTTTTGAGAATCCTTCATTGCCTGCTTTAATAAAAAAAAAAAAAAAGGAGTATAACCCTCCTAAATTTTTAATGAAAACAAATTAGGCAATATATTTTCATAAACAGGATAAACTAAAATTTATATTTTTGTAGCTTTTTAAAATTATTAATGTATGAGAGATTAAATAGTGCAGTCACCTAAACCAAATGAGAATGACTTTAGACTTTTAGATGAAAGGTCGAATTTCCATATTTATATTTTCTGTTCCATTGATTCTTCCTTCATTGGTTTTCATTAATCTTGGGTAATTTTAATAGTATTTTTAAATTGTAGCTGAGATTCTTGGACTGCGTAGAAAAGATCATTTAAGTTTAAAAAGTCTTGAGGCACGCCCTCGTCAAGTAGCAGTTGAACACAGTCCGCATACATCCCAGGGTCCCGGGTTCGTGTCCTCGGGTTGACAGAACAGCCAAGATGAACAACTAAATACAATAAATTAAGTGCTGCTTTCTCTTTCTTCCTGCCTGCCTCTGTTTGCCTTCATTCCTTTGGGCACCTTTCTAAAGGAAAAGGAAAGTCTTTTGAATCTTTGCTGTCAATTACAGACTTTCTTTTTACGTAAATTTCGTGAAAAATAATGAAGTGATGGAATTCTTATTTTAGCAGGTCAATGGCTCAGAAAATACTTTGGTGATGAGGGCGATTGTTGAAATAATTGTGTTCGTTTAAAATGTTAGATTGTGATTTTAAATCCAGCTGCTTGCTTGCTATCCATCTTGATTACAGAAAGTGAAGACAGTGTTTTCAAATCTTTGTCAGCGTAAAAGAATCATAACTTACTTACCTGTAGTTACTTGAATATTCGCCCTAAGGCCGTGGTAGACATGACCTGTATTAGTCCTGAGGGACCGTCTCTGGGGTGGATAGAGGCAGCTTCATGGAAAATGTCCACACTGGATCTCTCCATGAGGGACTGACTTTTTCCTGGAGGTATTCAAACCCAGGCAAGGTGACCACTTGGAATCCTGGCTGAGGAATGTTCTGAATTCATATACAGAAGCTGGTTCAGTGATATATAATGGCTGTTCCAAATTCAATTGCCTGTGAACCCTGAGCATACTTTATTTCAAAACAAACCAAAAATATAGCATATCGAAGAATGTCGTCATTGACTCTAAATATGTTTTAAACTTTTTGTTGTTTCTGAGTATGATCCTAAAGTTTAACAACTTGGTGTTTTTGAGACTATCGATTTACCTATATGTGAGGATCCTGACACTTTTATTTTACTTTATATAATTGCATTATTGACACGGTCTCATATTTTCAAATTAAACTATTTTCTTTGGGGGAAAGTTATTCTAGATTGTTAAATACATTTTATCCTGAATTAATTCCCAAGCACCCCTAGTACTTGTCTTCCCCACCCCGCTTTCTAAAGAAAGTTTTTATTCCGACTACTCTTTTTAGAAGGAACAGCTTGGGATTCTTGTGCAATTTAATTGTTTGACCCCTACAGTTAGTATTCAAATTCCTCCTTTCTGGACATATCATTTCTCCAGTTTATTTCTACTTCTCATCCTGTTTTTAGCCTGACTTTGGTTTTGTATCTAGATTTTAGCATATTGCTTAACGGATCTTCTCAGGGACAATCCCAATAAGTTGGTGATCACTTATTACTGCCACAAGAGGAAACTAATACTTCAGCAGGGGGATACTTTGATCTGAGGGCATTGTCTGGCTTTTTGAATTAATTGATATTTTAGCCCTTTTGACTTCCCATGCTTTGCATGTCCCCTGGATGATACTGATTTGGTCCTTGGTCTGTGAAAACTTATCTTTTGCTACCCGACGGGGATGATAATCTTCAGACTTAATCATAAAAACGACACGACAAAAATAGTAAGAGTTAGCATTAGCTTAGCCAGCAGTCTCTAGCATACATTGTTCTGGCTTGTCATGTGTTGTCTCATTTCATTCTCACATCTCTGAAATCAGCCATGTTGTTATTGTCATTTTGTACAGGAGGAAACTGAGGCTCAGTCATGAATTAACTGGCCCAGGATCATGAAGAGAAGCTCCTGCTTTTCTCTTCACTCACTTATCTCCATTCCCTCCAACACCTGGATGCTGTGTTCCCAGCCTATATCCATGTTCATCTGTCTTGTCTCAGATTCCCTAGAGAAGGAGAGCAGCCGTGTAGAGACCTGGGAATAAAGAAAACACGGAATATGTAATGAACATGGAATGTAGAATATTTGGGACGGTAAAGGTTTTGTTACAGTTTTTTTTTCAGAAGAGGACAAACTGTGGTCATAGGTCATTGTCAGCGAATGAGTCAGGAGGTGTAAACAAGGCCTGGATGGTGGTGAACTTCAGAGCCGCGTTAAATGGCTTTCGAATGCCCTGTGGGTAGTAGAATGGCTGGACAGCAGCGATCATGTGTTTGCTTTTGAAAGCTCATTCTAGTAGTGGAGTAGGAATAAGAGTCTGAAAGTTCAATTAGGAGGCAGAAAAAAGCAGGTTTGGAGAATAATGGCTAGATTTAAGAAGTCTTTGTGGTTTGTTCCTGAGACCTTTGGTAAACGTTCTTCTTTTAGACTTATGTATTCCTAGCCTTGGGTTCATGTCATCAGACCTATTCCAGATTCTGAATAGAACATTAACTTACTGTACAGAATGTCACTTATTTTAGCCTTTGACCCAAGTTCACTGATTAGATGTTGGTAGGCCAGAATGTTTTACAGGGACCCTTCAACAAGCATATAATTTAGAGATTATGGCTAATTTCTGTCTTTTGCCCCCTGGTGCTGTACTTGTTTCGTTTCCTGATGGCTATGTGATTGGTCCGTGGAGCAGGCCTGGGTGTCATCTTCTTCAAAAGAGAAACACCAGCCCTTCTGGAACCCTGCTTTTGTCTCCATCCTTATCTCTCATGATTTAACTCTTCCCGCATTTTTTCTACCCTGCAGTTACAGGATTGGCTTTTTATTTGTAGGTTATCTTTTTTGTGTGTGCGCGCGCGCGTGTGTGTGTGTGTGTGTTTGAACCTGTGGGAAATCCATCTGGATTTGGAAATTTGAAGAAGGTGCTATCTCTGATTATCTTTTTTTTGAAATCCCACTCTCACACTAAGAAACTAAAGGAAAAAGGGGTGATAATGTTTGGAACTTTGAAGCAGGTGAAAATAACAAGAATTGTTAAGCCTCTGCTGTGTAGAGGGAAGGCCCCAATGTTGGTAATACCTTGGTCTTGCCAGTTGTATTTAGCGTTTGGTAGTCTACCATGATGAACCTGAAATGTTAGAGAATTTAACAAATTTGGAATAAATCAAAGCAAAAGTGTCTTATCAAGAAAGAATAAGTGCTGCTTCTAAGGATGTGCTCTTTGGGTGTAAAAAGTGGGTCTGGGTGTGGGCAGATGTATTATCTTCACACCCACGAGCCTGCACAAGGGACTGAGGGAAGCGCCAGAGGGAAGGTGACACCGAGACGGTTGGTATTTGGTGAGAGCATGTTCCTTGCAGCCTGGATCATTCTTCTGGAAAATCCCTCACTGCTTCCCCTCAATTCCTGCCCGCTGAATCTTGAGTCTCGCATACCTGGGCAGAGCACTGTCTGAATTTTTGTTGAGTCCTGATGTGACAGTGATGAGCTAAAATCCTTAGTTCTGGAAGTCAGCTTTGTGTGGTCAGACCCACAGGAGAAGACACACACTAGACACACACAGGCTCCAGCAGGGAGCTCTGCTCTTGTGGGGATGGATTTTTGTTTGGAATGGTCAAGGTAAGAGAAGAAAAACAGATTTCTGTTGATAACAAAAACTCTTTCATATGACTCTCATGCAAGCCTTTGCAAAAGAAAATCCAGGGGGGACTGTACTTTGAAACCATGGCTGGTCTTGGGAATCATAGAATTTTAGATTTTCTGAACTAACCCAACTTTAGAGTAATGAAGAGTCTTAAGATTTGAGACCCTTAAGTTCAAGGATAGGAATCTTAATTTGTACTTCGTAGTAATCTTAAAGAAAATCATTTGAAAAACACCTTCTGTATAGCAAAAAATACACTCAGACTGTATCTTATGTTTGATATTTTGCTTTCCTTTTGGTATTTATTTTTATCCTACTTCATATCTGAATTTAGAATTATCGGAATAGTGGGAAGATAGGTAATTATACTTTTTTTTAATCAGTCACTGAATGGTGCCAGGTATCAGTGCTGAAAAGGACAGTGATTTATATTCAATAAGGAGACTCTAAATTCTGTCCTTTGGAAAGTCATCTTTATTATATTTCAATAGAACTTTTTTTGCCCTGGTTATTACATTGCTTGTTTTATATAAGTTTCAGAAAAAAATGATAAGAATATACATGATTCTTTTATGCCTTTTATATGAACTTGATTTATTAGAATTTTAATATTCAATTTGAACTCACTTTTTTGTTAACCTTACAACTTGAATAGTGAATAGATTCTTTGGAGTAACTTATAAAGATAAAGAACTGGTAGTGACCTATCTTTTCTTTTGATCTTAGATTATTTTCTGTGATAACAATGGTTTATTAATAACTCCCTTTTTATTACCTTCTGAGGGAGTTGTAAGTGTGGGTCTAAGATTTAGAGCTAATGTTAGGTGCGTATTTAGGTCAACAGAATATATTTAGTAATTTGACGCGACACTCTCTTCGAACTCCTGCCCCCTTGGAACCATGTTTATTTCATAATTAAAGACTAATGAGTCAAATAAGAGCAGGTAAGCATTCATACATAAAAATGTATTCTAATAATTATGTTCTACCTGAGATTTCATAACCTAAGAGAAATGTCTTGATCCTTTATTTATTCTCTCAGAATAAAGTGCTTTTATATAAGTGGTATACAAACTACAAGGACAGAGAAGCTTCCATTGTTTGAATGTTAACATGTACCCGATTCATAGTCTCATACTTTGTCTCCTCTTATTTTTCCAACATTGCTTTCACATATCTGCTGTTTTTTTACTTTACAGATGTGTTAACTCAGGCTCAGCGTAGTTAAATAAACTTGTCCAAAGTGTATTAAGATAAGTGCCTGAAATTTAGACTCCTATTTTCCTGACTCTAAACAATTAAATATTTATCCCAGAAATTCAAAGTAATTTTTTTAAAGGAAAGGTGCTGGCAGGAATGAAGTCAAATAGGCAAGCAGTCAGGAAGAGAGAGAAGGAAGAAGAATTCATTTATTTTTATTTAGTTGTTTAACTTGGTTGCTTTCCCTGGGCCCGGTCTTGAACCTGGAACCTTGGGATATAATGGACTTTGCCCAGTGAATTAAACACCTGGAACACCTGGGCATGCCGAAGAAATTCCAAATAATTTTAATACTTTCTGACCAAAATAAGTATTGGTCTCCAAAATTGCTTTTCTGCTATAGAGTGAGAGGGAGTTTTTTTGTACTTCTTTAGTATTTTATTGCAGTAACTTTGTTTTACACATTGAAATAAACTGCTGTGTGTAATAAGTTCCCCATTCTTCAGACATATGTCAGCAATCTTTGCCCTCCCCCACACTTCCTAGGTCTTTCGCTATTGGTAACCTCAGTTCTATTGCAAATGTCCAAGAGTTGTTTTTGTCTTTTCACCCTTCCATCAATGAATGAGATCATCTAATATGTATCTTTCTTCTTCTGACTTATTTCACTTAGCATAATCCCCTCTAAGAATAGTTTAACACCTTTGGTGTAACCTTTACTAAGATTCATCAGTTTTTTTTAATGTTTTGCTAAATTTACTTTCTCTCGACAGACGGAATGACTTACATGTATTTTCCCCTGAACAATTTCAAAGTAGATTACAGATATCATGCCTCCTTATTCTTTAATATTTAGTGCGTGTTTTCTAAGAATGAGGATCTTATGCAACCACAATATTGTTACCTAATTCAGGAAATTTAACATTGCTACAATATTTAATCTACAGTTTATATTCCAATTTTGTCTAGAGTTTCATCAGTGCTCTATTTTCCAATATAGGACTTAGGATTAGGCCTTGTATTTAGTCATTATATCTCTTTATTCTCCTCTAATCAGGATCCTTCTTCAGCTTTTCTTTATTTTTCATAATAGACATTTTAAAGAATATTCTTCAGTTTTTTAGAGTCAGGTTATATGTTTTGCCCTGTTAAACTAAATGATGTTCTAATCTTCTCAGAATCTCGTTTGGGAGACACGTGTTCCTTATTGATAACGTTAATTTTGATTATTTAGTTATGATGTTGTCTGGTTCCTCCACTGTATAGTTATTGAGCATAGAATGATTAATTTCAGGTTTTCAATAGGATCACAGAAGAAAGAAAAAGATCTTGAAAACTCAGAGACATAGTGGCATGGTTTACACTTTCAGTCATAGAGTGACCTTGCATTGCCGCAGTTACATAGCCTAAAAGAGTGTTCATGTCTGAGGTTTAGCCTTTTCTAAATCTTTGAATTATTTCTCATAGTTTTTAATCCTTCGACTGCATATTTTTAAAAATCACTTTCTAAAGTAGGCAGCAGTGATAGAGAAACTAAAATTTGAAGAGCAGACGTGTATTTCATTGACTAATGTTTATATTCACACAGCAGGTAGTATCTGCAAATCTTGAGTCTTCAAATATTGGGCAGATCAAATTCTTGTGTGGCTCAGGAGGAGCGAGGTAAATTCATGGGTGAAGTATCTTTCATTTTATATGGGAAATTCTTACGTTATGAGTAAAATATTTCTCCTGAAGTACTGTGGTATTGACTCACTAACTCTCTCTGGATATTACTCAGTGTCAGAGTCCAAAATTCTTTCTGTGTAGCCTATATTCCTTAACCGCCTTTCCTCTCAATCTTTGTTACCTGTACAACTCAGTACAGAGTCTCTATAACTACTTTCTGGATGCTTCAGTTATTTTAGGACAAATAAATATAACAGTGGAGGAAAGATTCCACATGTAAATTCTAGTCGGTTCCGAAATCAGATGCAAAAGCATAATTGCTCTTCCTGGGACCGTTGCAGAGTTCATGCAAATCAGTAATTGATTGGATCTCTTTGCAACTAACTTGATATGAACTCTTAGCACAGAGCCCGAATTGCCCCAATCAGCAAGTTCTTCAAAGTTTTTTTCAAAAGATTATTCCAATGAATAATTTGTCAGGTAACTGAAATCCTATTTTATTAATGAACCTAAAGACTACTACAAAATAGTTAATTTTTATTTTCTCTTCTATTAGCCCGTGTTTACAGGAGTATCTAGAAGTTGGACTAGGGCAAGTCTCTGGGGCACTTCTCCCCCAAGTGCCCAGCAGTCATGCACATAATGACCAAAATGTGGCTTCAGGGAGTAATTTTCGTTTATTTTTGAGAACTACTGCTATTTTTTAAATTACTGTTAAAACTTCAGTTTGAAGCTTATTCATTAATTTGTCTGTTACCTATTATCAAATAAGCTTCAATCATGTGCTAAGACTGCAGCACACATCAAAATGACTCCTCGGTATCCTGCTCTCAGGAAGCATCTACTCCAGAAAGGAAGACAAAAATGACGTCACGGCAGTGTGTCTCAACTGCTATAAGTTACAAGTTGGAGACTTGTGACCGGGGAAACGAAGATCATGGTCAGCAAAAAATTAATTATTAAGTGGCGCTTTTCATTCTATGAAAGATAATAGGATTGAAATACAGGATGTTTCTATAAAAGAAGACATTTCTTTCTCAAATGCAGGGTTTGTGGTCAATAAAACAAAACACATCTTTTAGAAGGTAGGTGACCTGAGAGAATCAAGAGAATTTTAATTCTATAATTATACTCAGACTTGTTAGCTCTTGGGAATGTTCCTAGATCATGATCACATACCAAGTCATCAGGTATATTTTCATCAGCTGCAGAGGCTACAGCCACTGTTTAGATGTTTTTGAACAAGGAGTGATACAATTTCAGTAATATTATAGGAAGATGGAATTAGGAATAATATGCAGGATATATCAAAGTGGAGAAAGGCTACAAGCAGAAATAGAGTGGGTAAGAAAATAGTGTTGCCATCAGGTCAAAGATTGGTTTGAGCTTTGATGGCAGAAGAGTAGGCAGTGTGCCATGGTGACTCAGGCATTAAGTCTGCGGCTCTGGCATAGTCCATGTAAAGCCCATGGACCTTAATTTGTGATGACCTGGGGCCAGGGAAGCAACTAAAATGAACAAATAAATAAAATGCTTCTTGCTCTTCTGTCTTACTTCCTACCTGCCTCTGCTTGCCTTGATTTCTGCCTGTTTCCTTCCTCTAAAATAAATGAGAGTGGGCAGAAAGGAATGAACGAGAGAGAACTAGAAGGAAGGATCCCTATGACTTGTAATCTAGATGATGCTGGTTCTTATACCTTGTCTGCTCACCGTGTGCTAGGCACTTTTGATGCTTCACATATATTCACACATTTAATCTTCACAACAACCCTGTAGTAATTACGCTTCCCTTTTTCCAGTTGAGGAGTTTAAGTAACTTGCTGAAAAGCACACAGCTAATTCTAGAGTCAGAATTCAGAACCCAGCATTCTGATTCTATCCTCTGTTTCCTAACCACTCTATCTATAATAAATTATAGTGGCAAAGGAGAAAGAAAAATCAGTACCTAAAATAAAAGCTCTAAGAACTTTAATTAATTTCTATTTCTATTTAAAATTTAAAATTTCTATTTAAAATGTATAGAATTTTAGAGCCAAAAGTTTACACATTTAAAGGCAAAACGCTTTAGCCAGCACAGCAACTTTAAAGATGTAGGAATCTGCCCACTGAGACTTGGAAGGTAAAATGATTTGTCCAATGCATCTATTTGTGCTAGGGCCGGATCCGGGATCTGGTGGGGCCGGCAGGCCCACTCTGTTACAGGATGTCTGTGAGTGTCACGGTCAGGCGCTGGCAGGGAACCTCATCTCAGGTCTACCACAGGATGCCCCTTTGCCTTCCGTCAGTTCCATGTTTTCTTTTACCCCAAGATATACTTCCAGCGAGATCTAGGGCATAGGCTCCTCCTTTCAATGCCCAAACTCCTTTTTTCACTTTGACTTTTGGGTAAAATCTGTTGAAAACAGGAGAAAAACAGAGCAAACTCTTTGAGGAAATGTACAAAGGTTAAAAATATTGGTGTCCCTCATCTTTAATTCACAACTATCTTGCAAGATCTAGATGTCATTGTCCTAAAATAGAAGGTTTTTTAGGGAACATTCATATTTCAAGCATTCCGAGAATAGTATCTTGTACCTCTATGACCTGCTGACTGTTTTGCTTGTTAATTAACTTCTTTAATTTGACCACATCTCTCTACTTACCATTCTGTAGGTTTTATAGATTCTCCTTTCAGCATCTAGGCTAATAAACAATAAGTAACATAAACTACATGGCATTGTAGCAAATAATATGCCTGGTCCTCTATTAAAGACTGAACAAGTGATGCTTAGGGTCACTAGAAATAGAGTTAGATGGAGAAAACTGCTTTATATTAGAACTCCTCTAGGGGACTAACTTTGAGAAGGGAGCCTTAGACTCTAAAGACTGTACTTATTGCCACTTTCCAAAAGCCTCACTTCAAGTATTTTGGTTTGCGCAGTGGAGTGAACTAGCTAGGGTACCGCATCCTGTGTGTCTTCTGTCTGTCTTCCATGTACCTTGGAAGAGCTCGGCTAGTCTTCTCACAGCATCAACTGCTTAAAGAATATTGGTTTCCATAGTTTATATAAGGCCCTCATATATCACTAGTTATAGGTCCATGGTTCCTAATGTCTTTTGAGATTCTGATTTCCCCATATACATATATAACATTTAGTATATACACACATGCCTGTACACACCGACATACTTCTCCCAGAAGAAAAGCAAATTTGCCCCCAAAATCTTAATATGTGTTGGGGGTACATAGATATCCTAAAGGCATCATGATCCTGGTAAGAACTGATGTGCCTGAGGACTTGTGTCACCAGCCCTGTCGACAGTTGAATAGCTACCTGAGGGTCTTTCCTCCCCGATCAGACCGCAACAATGAATGGCTGTTGAATGGGACGAATGATTGAATGTAGACTCAATGCATAACTGCCAAGAAAGCTGAATAGACCTTAACTGCAAAATAGATTCATTCACTGAAGCAACATACTGGACCATCTGGGTAGTGAATATGCCTCATAGAAACCTAACAGAGAAAAACAGGTCAGAAACACAGATAGCACTCCCAGAATCTGGCTCACAGAGCTCTGGAACAGAACAACAAAAAAAGAGACCTGGAAATGGAAATTAATTCATAGACGTGCTTTATAAATGGTACTTAAACTATAATTGAAACAGCACTAATAATCTACAAAGTAAATATTACAAAGTAAATAATTGATTGGGGTTTTTTGGTTATTGTTGTGGATTTTGTGGTGTGCATACTAAGAGAATACACTCATCATTTAAAGTGAAAAAAAATGCAGCCTGATTTCAAACAACCAACTGTAAAATATAGTAGAGAATATAACTTGTTTAAAAAGTTAGAAACTGTGTTTATTATATACTAGTTTCTTCCATTAATATCTGGCTCTCCATTGTTCTTTTTACTCTTGGAGTTGAAAGTATATTACTCAGAGTATTGAAAATTAATTTGATAGAAGCCGTGTTAAATAGTACCTTCCACCTTATTATTTGAGAATAGTGAGTCATACACTATGTGTATTAGTAAAATTAAAGCATGTACTTTCCTTGATTCTTAAAATAACAAAGCAAAAAGATAAATTGGCATTCTTTATGAGGTCAGTAGGTGGTGAAATGAATGTTCAAAAATTCCCTCCTTGAGAAGATTCTAGAAGGAATTACAATCTTCCCAGTAGTATCTTGACCAGAGTTAATTGACCAATAGGATTCAGAGGGTCTGGAAACCAACTGAAGTTACATGAGACAGTCTGAGAGCCTCTCTCTTTATTTCTTCCTGCAGGAAGGACTTGGTTTGCATCAGATTTGTGAAGGGATCCTTGTTCCTCAAAAGACTAAGATCCAATTATATGCCTTAACATGTCTTGATTTAAGAAATCAAATATATATTTTTGTATAACCTGTTTGTTAAAATCATCAATGCTTAGTAGTCTTTTAATCTTGAAGACCTGGAAAATGAACAGTTGAAAAAAATTAAAACAAAATTTAAAACTAGACTTCTATTATCTGGCTATTAACAATAAACAAAATACCATTTCTGTGCCTTAAAAATGGGTTTTCAGGCCGACTCTCTTTGATAGACCCTATACCTCAAGGACTCTCCAAGTCTGATATAAGAACTCATGAGTAAGGACTGTGAACCTTTATGTGCCTTTATTTTAAAAACGTGGAATTAAAGATTTTTGACAACCCTAGCTTGTAGTCACAAGGACTGCCTTTATGATCTTTTGGATTTTTCTACTCATTCATCACATATCTATTGGTGCTGCTGTTGCTTGGGACCTGGAACTGCAGGGCTGGGTAACATCACCAAGACTCCCTGGAAGGAAGACAATGAATGACAGCAGCAACAACAAAAATCAGAAAATTCCAAAGGGTGCATAGCAGATTAAAGTAAATTAATATAATAAGCAATGCCTGGGTGGACCTTTTAGGTTATCAGTGAAGGTCTCCCTTCAGAGGTAGTATCTAAGTTTAGGTGAGAATAAGGACCCTGCCTTATAAAGATCCTAGAAAAGAGGTCTCTTTGTGGAGGAAGTAATTCACACAAAGATTTCCAAAAGGGACTGATGGTGGAGAAACAAAAAAAAAGCATATGGATGAAGTGTCCTGGGTAAGGGGAAACTTGTAGTCAGAAATAGAGAAGATGGGGGACAGTCTGCTTGTGTCCAACTTTATAAGCCAGGGTAATATGGAGCAAGTTGTGTCAAACATGCTACTACTAATACTCTAGGGTAAGATTGGAGGATAGGGAATTCTCCTTTGCATGTGCAGTATTGACAATGCATAGATACAACCAACTGAAATGGAAATTTCCATAGGAACTGGAGTAATGATTAGAGAACTATACAGCTTAATGTTTTCTAGTGTTGCTGTACATCATGCCAGTGGGAAAGTCATCTTCATCTTTGATTTTATGGAGATAGACATCTAGTCATTAATGAAGAAAGTTTATGAGGGTCATATCTTTGTGACTATAACTGAATAGACATCTGTTAAACTTGACCTCATGATAGGATAATGCATGCATGTGATATTATTGAACTATTACAGAGTTGTGTTAATTGGAAAGCTAATTAAAAAGCTTGTACATTTTTAATAGGAGCTAATATTTATTGAGTGATTACTATATGTAGACACTGTGCCAGTCATTTTATTGGCACTTCATCTAATCTTCATGGCGGTCCTACAAGGAATGGCATGTGCGTTAAGGCTATAGGTTAAGCCTGTCTGTGAGTGCCAGCTGCGTGGAAAGGGTTAGCACAACTTTAACACCTTTAATTGCTTTCCATAACCAGAGCAGAGAGTTTCTTCTGTCTTTGAACACAATCTTCAGAAAACACAGATTCTATTGTGTTTGGGAAGAACAAAACAAGAGCCGTGATACACCACTTTCACAATGTCCTTTGCTGATAGAGACTGATCTGATGAGTTATGGAATTTTTCTTACACTGCCTCTAGAACAAAGGAGTGTTACTAGTATGTATATGAAAGATACATAGCAGCATATTTTAGAATAGTTTTATTATTTTATTTATATTCACTTTCTGTTTATATTTTATATTTTATTGATTTTATATTTATTTATATTCATTTATATTCATTTTAGGATATTAAGATCACATCCCAGCCTGTGTGTATTTCACATCCAGTGCATTTTACCACCACCTCGTTCCCTCCTTCCTTCCCACCTCTCCGCTTACCCGCAATCGCCAGTCTTGCGTTCTGTTGTGAATTTTATTGATATTTTTCTGTTTGTTTCATTTCATTACATTCCACATACGAGTGAATCCACCCTATACCTCTCCTTTTCTTTATGACTTTTTTTTCGCTCTGTGTGATCCTCTTCAGTTCCATCCAGGTTATTGCAAAGAGAACAATTTTGTCTTTTTTCTGTTTTGGTTTTTTTAGCTGCAGAGAATTCCACTGAGTAACTACACCATAGCTTCTTTATCCAGTCCTCTGTTGTTGGGCATTTAGGTTGTTTCTGTGGCTATTGTGAATTGTGCTGCTGCGAACATAGGGGCACATTTTTTTTTCTGATTAGTATTTTTTTCCTCTACTTACATGCCTCTTTCATTTTTTTTAGTGGATTGTTTGCTTTTTGTTGACATACAAAATACCAAGAATATTTATTATCCCAAGCTTATTCACATTTAGACAGGACATAGTAAAGCTAGATTACCATTTACTTTGTTCTTCATATTAATTTTTTTGAAAGAGAAATTTATAAATTTATAAGTTCCTTATATGTGTATAAGAACTAAGGGGCACCAAAAAAGAGACTATACCAAGGGACATTCTCCAACTTAGAAACTTGTTTAGATGCACATAATTATAAAGAGCTATTTGTGGGTACCATCTTACACTTAAATTTTAAAAATTGTCTAAATGATTGCATTTCATACTCTCCTGCACCTGCTCTTTCATCAACTAGATCTGTCTGGGGTTCTCCCGTCCCCCATCAGGTTGACCTGGACCGTGGCCGCTCTTCTCTTTACTGCTTGTCCTGCCCCTTCGATGTTTCCATGAGGCAGGAAGTGAGATCTTGGACCTTAAAACAGATGATTATGTTGATTGAGGATTCGTTTATTGGCTGCATTGGCTTTCCGTGACCCTTAAAACAAACGTGTACTCCTCACCCTAGCCTGTGAGGCCCTGAGTGTGCTGACCTCTACTGTTCCCAGCAGCGTATGCAATTATTCCCTGGTTTAACTCAGTCTCATTTCTCATGAGACTTGTTTCAGGCTACTGTCCATTCTGCTCCCTCTACCTGGGAAAAATGGGCTTTCCTGCTTTAAGGGAAAAAAAAAAAAAGCACATAAAACCCTTGAGAATTTGGGTGCAACCTGGTTGCCACCCTGGGAGCCATCCTGCAATCATCTCAAGGTTCCAGGTTCAAGACTTGGGACCTGGAGGGAACAGCCAGTGTGAACAACTAAGTAAAAACAAAATGCTTCTGTTTCCCCCACCCCCATACCGCTCTCTATCTCTCTCTCTGTCTGGCTCTCTCTCTCTCTATATATATATTCATATATATGTATATGTATAAAGAGCTAGAAAAAAATGCTTGTATTGACAAAGAAGTAAAAGGAACATCAGCACTCCTCTATGATTAATAGATGAAGAATTACCAGCATTGTTCTGATATTAAACAACAACAAAACTTAGAGTTGTTGGTTCTTATAGAAGCCAGTAGATCCGGTCACTGCATTAAGGAAGGGAGTTAATTGCTAGTAAAATGCATGAAACAGACATTCAACCAGTCCTTGTTGAAACAGTGAATGCTTATCATTAATATATAGTGACGAGGTGCACCCTGGTAGAATAGTGGTTAGGTCCGTCACCTCCAGAGCAGCACAAACCACATACATCCCTAGGACCCAGGTTCATGTCTTGAGGCTGGAGGGAACAACCAGTGTGAATAACTAAAGAAAAATAATAAAGTGTTTCCCCCTCTCTCTTCCTGCTTGCCTGACCACTCACCTTCGTCCTCCCTGCACTTTTCCTTTATAAAGAAAAGAAAAAAATACAGTAATGAGCACTTTGAGAATATAAGGTATCATATGAATATCAGAAATGTTTAGACCTTGACACTGATTAAAGTTATTTTAGTATAAGCCTTTAAAATCATCAGAGGTAGTGATCGAGCTTGTTTTAAGATCCTCTTGCCCTTTACACCCTAAACAAGTTACTAAACAAGACCAGTAACCGAGGCTGGGAAGATGCCTTGAGCAATGGGCACCAGTCACCCCAGGACGGGGGCCTCCGTGGTGGCTTGTGGTGGGGAACATCATGTTCTGCTGATTCTCTCTCACCTAAAATGGTCAGGCTTGACTTTTGGCACAGAGACCCACACTCTCTGGGCATGTTTTTTTCCTCTGCATGTAAATACAGGTTAATTTCTATGAGAGCCATTTAACATGATTTATATGTGACAAGTTGTTTGAAGTGCTGGAATGGGCAGAGGAGGGACCGCAACCACACTCCTCCGTTCATTCTGCTTGTCCTTTTCCTAATTCCCCCGTCCGAACCAACCCCCCACCAACAGGACCTGCCCTGGCACATACGTGGTACTGCTGTACCCTTCCTGCCAGGGGCTGAAAAGATTGCTTGGCTAAGAGCCAACCTCAGAAATTGTCATCCACTGTCTGGCTGTGTAGTAACCTTGCTCTACAACATAAAAAAAAAAAAAAAAAAAGAACCCACTGATTTCTGAAGTGACATGAGGACGAGAGACTGGAAAGATTGAGCTGTATATTAAATTGTCTTCTGGTTATCAAATAAAGACTCCTTTGTCATCAAGACCAAAGATAAAAAAGAAAATGTGTATGTTTAATATATGGAACAAAAATAAGTCTATTTTGGACATGGTGCTTGAAGAGAAGATAGGTCAAAAAGCCTAGCCACCCCTGAAATGAATTTTAGACTCTTATTATTGGTGTGATGGGACAGAGAGAGATATCTGTGATGGTTGCATTGCTGATAGAAATGATTTTTTACAGTAGGTGCTAAATTAGATGTAGAAAGTAGGAGAGTTATCAAACTACATTGTCATGTCTGACCTTCCAGGTCCCCGTCGTGGAATCATAATAAAAACGAGTTGTGGGCTTATCTGGAGAGGCAGCAATAACTGCACAGAACAATTTTCAAGCCTCTGTTCAAATGGGGGTGACACCAGGGGTTATTTGGGGTCAGGGGAAGATGCATTGGCTTTGATCAGTTTTGAGAACCTACAGCAGCTTATCTGTGGGTCAGAGAAATTTCGTTTTTGCCATTCTTTTTTCATCAGTTTTCCCCTGGGGTGCTATGTGGATTAGCCTCTGGTTGCTGCTACGGTAATAGAGTTTATGCCGCTCTGTTCGCGCCAACTCTGCATTTCACTGTACTGGGCTCCCAAGTCATGCACACTGAATATTAGATTGAGTAAAGGCACATTCTCGCCTCTCAGTCAATAAAAGGAAGAGAAATATTTAACGACAGTACAGAAACAACATAGAACTCCAGGGTACTAATTAGAAAAACCGACGCTGCATTTTTTTTATCTACTTAACAAATTATTACTCTCTCATAGGTGCATTTCTAATAGGACCTCCCATTTGTATTTTTCGTGTAATCGTATTGTTTGTCTTGACTTAAAAAAATATACAGATATCAAATATTGCCGGCAAGCAAATGGGAAAAAAGTGAAATAAAGTCATTCTCACTAGATTTCAGATAACAGTGAAATTCGGTGACGAAAAAATGAAAACATTGTAGGATGCACTTGGAAGCTGATGTATTGCTTTACGCCACACCGTTAGGTGCCGATGACAATGGATAGACAGACTTCTAACCCTGAGCGTTTCTAACACTGATAATTGCTAACCCTGAAATATAACTATGAGAAGAATTGTGTTGTCATCTGTTAAAGGGATGTTTAGATTTTAGGAGTAGCAGTGAAACTGCTTTATGCTTGGGTGATACTTAATATCTATGAATTAACCTAGAAATTTCAAAATTATGTGAAAGAAGATTTAACAAATATTCAATTAAATCCTAAATTCTTTGCCCTGTCAAACTGCTTTGCTTTAAAGTCACCAAAAAGAGGAGAACCTTCAGGAGGTCATACTGCTTATTCTTGTTTGAGGATGTTAGAAAACTGAGTTTTTAATCTATGGAAGCAAATCAGTTACTTGACTACAGTACACTGTTATTGATTATTTTATTTGCTCACTTATTTTAAGTTAAGGATGATTCATGACATGTAGCTGTTGACTCTGTCCTTTCCTATTTTTTTTAGCACAGCATCAGGTGCTGGGTGCTGTCCTCTCCCTCCTCTATATACCTTGTCAGAGAAAGGAGTAAACTTTACAAGAATGCAGATATGGATAGATAGATAGATAGACAGATAGATAGATAGATATTTAATTCATAAAATGTAAACAGACTCAAAAGCTAACTCCCATGGAAAAGTTTTTGCTTCACATTGTGGAGTTTCTGCATTTACCATCTTGAGTGCCATTTGCATTTCAGTTCATAACTGGTATAGGAATCAGAAGCGGGTCATTCTAAGCAGTATGTACAATACCAAACACTACTACCTAGAGTTTGGGGAATTCATTCAGCAAACATTTCAATACTAAGTGTGTGCCTGCTTCCTGATTAAGTATAGTAATTGTTCCTTTATTCCATTTGTTTGTAAGCTCTCTTGAGTCCAGGAAAGGTGCAGACAGGAATGAAGACAAGTAGACAAGCAGGCAGAGAGGAGGAAGAAGCATTTTTTGTTGTTGTTCATTTTGAATACTTGTTGTTCTCAGCTGTTCTCTTGGTTGTGCCCCCCTGACCTCAGGGCACTAGTGCAAGTCCTTGAAGTGTACCTGAACTGCGCTGCTTTGGAGGTGGCTAATCTAACCGCTATTCCACCAGGGCACACCTGGCTTACTTTCTGTCTCTGCATTGTTAAGTATGATCCCTACATCATGATGAACAAGCAGTTAAGTGTGTCAAACAAATGAATGTGTCATTCCGTGAATACCCACATTTTAAAATGCACTTTAGATACAGAGTATGAAAGTGGAGACAAAAACCAGTTGGGAGCTCTTAAGAGAAATCCAAGCAGCGGCTGATTTTCACAAAGGGATGGCCAAGGGTTGCTGAAGTGCACTCAATCCATAGCTAGTCTCAAGTGATGAACTTCACATGAGGCGAGTAGCGAGAGTCTGCAGCAGAACGAAGGACATGGGCCTGTGGAAGCTGAGATCAGGGAAACTGAAGAGTTGTGTCATGCCTGAGAGCCTGGAGGAAAAAGGTAACCTGAATAGGTAGTTTGAGGGACAAGGCCTAATGGAGGTAAAATCAAAATGTTAGATGTTCGAAAAAAAATTCCCAAAGAACAAACATATTGGTGACATGTGATAATGTGACTGCTTCATAAGACTAAGAGGACAACAGAATTTATTGCAAAGTGGATATATTCAGTGCACTTTCCTAGACTGTTATGAAAGAAAGGGCTACTCACATGGTGATTTAAAGATGTGCTTTAGCCCTCAGAGGAGTTGACACACAGTGAAAGTGATCAAGAAATCTATGGAAGAACTTAGTTTAACAGGTGCCTTCTGTTGCGGGGGTGCCCCATGAAGGAGACGGTCTTTGAACAACCTTTCAGGATGAATTGTGTACATGCAGGTATAGGGAAGGCATTCCTGGAAAGGGAATAGCAGTAAAGAGATGTGAATGCAAGAAAACACGGGGTCCATCAGAACTCTTGGATGTTCCTGGAGAAGATGGGCAGAGCCCTAATATAATACTGGAAATGTGACTCCCTAGTAGGGTGCCCTTTCAGGGTTGTTGAAAAGAGCAGATGGCCATACATTAGAACCCTCATTCTGACCTCAGTAAAAAGGTGAATTAAACAGAGGTTCTAAACCCTGGCTTTAGATTAGCATCACCTAGAGAAACTTTTAAAATTCCCTTGGTTGCACCCTGAATCAATCAAACCAGAATCTCTGGCCAGGGGACCTCAAGAACAGTATTATTTAAATCCCCAGCTGATTCCAGTGATGTCGCAGAGTTTGCCAGACTCTGTTAAAGGCCAGGTAGTAAATACTTGTGGATTTGCGGGGCCTTATGTTGCTGGCTTTGGAGCCAGCTATTGTAGCGTGCAAGCAGCCAAGAGCGAGCATGGCTGTGACCCAGGATTTTATGAAGGCTTGGACTGCATGTAATTTTCACACATTCGTCAATATTCTTTGTCTTCTGGGTTGTTTTTTTTTTTCTTTCAATCATTGACAAAACTGAAAACATACAAACAAAAAAGCAAACTCTTAGATACAGAGAGCAGATTGGAGTTTGCTAGTATGACAGGGCGTTTGTCGGTGGGTGAAATGGACAAACTGTACGATGAGGAATGGACACTAGACTCCTGGTGATCGTGATGTGGCATCTACAAATGTTGGCTATAATGCCATGCACCTGAAACCTATAGAGTGTTAAGAACCAGTGTTACCACAGTAAAAAAAAAAAATGTATTAAAAAAAAAGGTAAAAATGTAAAGCCAATTTGCAGACTCTACAAAAATAGGCAGCCTGCCATATTTGACCTGCAGACTCTGTTTTACCAGTTTTTGATTTTGAGTGTTAAAATTAGACCCAGGTGGTCCAGGAAAGAAAACAGTATTACAATAATCCAGATAAAATGTAAAGTTAATTCTCTCTTGTGACCGGTTTGAAGGACAAAGTAAAGAGAAGTGATACTGAACTGACATTTTCAGCGATACATTTTCTTATGCTGCTTTGAGCACCCAGAAGACACCACATGAGGGAACTTTAAAATGAACCTTTATTTGTGGTATGTAGTATGTAATATCCAGTGGCTTTGTCTTTTTACTTTATAGGGATTTATGTTATGTTGAAAGGTTCTGTTCTAACTGCTTGTCATGGCTACTCATTCAGCTGCAACCCCTTTTTCTATAAATCTAATAAGTCTCCTTTCTTTTGTTCCAGCCATGCCTTTGTTGCCAAAGAATGGCCTTTCTTGCAAATAAACGTTCTCTTTAGAAAATAAGGTGAACTTGTTATAAGAAGCTATGGCCACTTTCATTTTATTTTATCAGAGCTCACTGAATTCTGCTCTTTTGGTACCTCTAAGAACTGCTTGCATTAATCCCTACTGTGGAGAAGCAAGAAGCTAAAGAAGCTCTTCTTGAATTTGCTGTAATTGGAGGGAGAGAAGAAAATTGAAGGCTTCAGTCGGCAGCATTTATGATCATCTCAGTTATCTTGTAGCTCTTACCAGAAAATAGGAGATGGGGAAAATATGTAGTGGGAACGACCTTATTTTTCTTGATTTTCCTACCATCTTCACAGTAAAGTTATATCTCATGAAACAGTATTATATCTACCCAATAAAGGAAAAGCTGATGAGAGTATCAAGAGTCTGTTTCCCTGAGAGTATTTTCAGGTGTTTTTGATCATCAACCATAATATTTCACATCATTGATTTTTATAATTGATTTCTAAATTTTGAAAATCATTGTTTAAATTCCAGGGATCTGTTTTTCCTTTTTCTCATTGAACTTGATTGATTATTATCAACTAGAGACACCCTCCAAATATGTACAGTGTAAGAGTGAGATTGTGATTGAGGGCGGATAATGTCAAGTGCTTTTTTAATCAAGCTTCTGATTGATTACATCAATAACTAAATAAAGGTTCAGCTTTTTTAGCTAACTTTCTGTTTATGTTCCAGATGCCCTCACCAAGTAGGAAACTAAGTATGTACCAGCAGTCTGTTGTATGCAACCGAAACCTCAGTGGACCTGAGGACTTCTTATGGAGAGTCCATTTTTAATAAAAGGAGGTCAGGAAATAGGAAGAGCTGTAGGCATACTGTGGAGAGTAGGGATGAAAATGCTGCATAAAACTCAGAACACAGCATGTCAACAGTTCTTGAAAGAGAATGGAGAATAAATCTAGAAGATCAAAGATTAACAGATGAAGAGGTCTTTCATTTGGGCTGGTAGTCCTCAACTTTTGCCCCACACTGGAAAACCTGTGAGCTTTTAAATAACACACTCAGCATGACCTGGTGGAATAGCGGTTGGGGACAGTCCACACACATTCCAAGTAGCCTGGTTCACATCCTGAGGCTGGTGGAAACAACCAACATAAACAACTGAATAAAAATAAAGTGCTTCTTCCTCCTCTCTCTTCCTGCCTGCATACATACCTCTGCTCACTGTTCTTCTTGCCTGTACCTTTCCTTTAAAAATAAATAAATAGATAAATACATACATAATACACTAGTGCCGTTCCTACCATAACAATTAAATAACCATTACCTAATGAAAACTGATGCCCTGGTATATTTTAAAGATTCCCCAACTTTTCTAAACTGTAGCCAGTGTTTAGAACAACCAGCCTCATCCAACAGCCTCCTCTTTCCTCTGAAGTCCGGGGTAGAGAATTGCCTGACTGGAGATCAGAGCACTGTTGTCTCTCCTTCATCTTCCTGCCTCCTTTACGCCACATGCTCTCTGTGAATCACATCTCCTCCCGTTTTCAGTGACTCGCTCATCTCTGGCCCCTTGTTTCTCTTGTAGCCCCCATTCCTTCGTCAAACTTACTGCTCATTATCTCTCACATTTCTCACAGCCTCTACTTCGAAGTCATTTTATTCAAAACTGAACTGCCCTCCCCCTACCCCCATCCCCACATCTGCTTCTGGACTAGATTCCTGGCATGAGTACAGGGCACTTCTCTTCCTCAGTTCTTCTCCAGCGACTGTCCATCCTGCTGCCTGGCTCCTTCTCAAACCCTTCTCATCTATTCTCCTGGCTTCTCGCTTCATTCGGGATATTGTCATGTTTTCCAGCCTATTGTGTCATCCTCTCACACCATTTCAGCCTCTAGCCTTGTTCCCACATTCCGTCATTAACACCCTTAGACGGTTCTTTCTGAAACACCAATTTGACCGTTTGCCATCTTTCTGGCATCATGTACTCTAATCACTTAGCCATTTCTTTCATTCAGCAAAGCTGAATTTCTTCTCTCACCATCTCTATATGTCTGTCCCTGACCTACTTTCTTACAGTGCACTAATGGCATGATCTCTTTATAGACTCCGTTCTTTCATTTCTGCTTTTATCAAAAACTGAACTCTCCTAAAAGCCATACATTTTTTTTTCTCTTCAATGAAATGCTGTCACATTCCAGAACTAAATTAAATAGACCTGCTCTTGCCCACACCCAGACACCAGGAACCTGCCTCTGCAGGAAATATAATAAAAGATTCCCAAGGTAATCATCAGACCTACTTTAGCATCAGACCACATCCTTGGAAGTTAACACCTTCACTTCCCTCTTAGGGTTTCCTGGCTACTTCTGCCTGACTTCAGTGTCACTACTTCTTGCTAAGCCCTTGGCCTCACTGGGATTCTCCCATCTCCTAGCCAGTTCCTCACCAAGGACCCCTTTGATGCTCAGTCATTTGTTTTCACCTTGCACCTCTTAACTATTTTGGCTCTTCCCCTCAAGATGTGGGTCTATGACTTCCCTGGTGGATACTGTCCCTGGCATGATGACAGTGACCATGTCTTCCTCCCTGGCCTTTCTTACCTGGAAGGTTTATCCAGTCTCTTCTGGGATTTGTCTAGAGCCTAACTCTCCTAGTCCCCTTCTGTTCAGAACCTGATTGTCCAGTTGGTGAGCTGTCTTGGCTCCTTATCTTTTTACTTAACATTCTGCTGCTCCTTGTCAGTTTGATGGGTTAACCGCTTCTCAGGAACTCTGCCAGAAAGGGAACAGGCGAAAGTAAAAGCATTGAAACTTTCCTTTCATAGTCTATTAGTTACCCTTTTAAAAAATTGTTATTTAGTGATTTTTTTTCCTAGGGTTTGCCATATATATTTACAACCCATCCAGACACTTTAACATAACAATACTACTTCATAAATAGTAATAAAATTATCCTAATTCCCCCCATTTCTTGCATCATTGCTGTGATCATCTCACATATGCATAGTCATTGCTGCTGCCTTGAACAGACTGCTGTCTGTTAGATCAGTTAAGAAGACAGAAATAGAAGTGTTTTACCTTCACTTACTATTTATTGTGTTCATTCTTTATATAAATCTGAATTTCTGACCTAAATAATTTTCCTTCTCTCTGAAGTATATTTTTAACCTTTTTTGCAAGTGAAATCTGCAACAAAATCCTTCAATTTTTGTTTGAGAAAACTTTTACTTCTTTATTTTGGAAGGAACATTTTTCGGGGTATAGAATCTAGGTTGGGATCTTTTTCCTCTCTCAACAGTTTTATCCATTCCACTCTCTTCTTGCTTTCTTCTTGCTTTCTGAAGAGAAATCAAATATAATTTTTGTCTTTCTTCCTCTATGGGTAAGATTTTGTTCCTTCTGGCTTCTTTTGGAATTTTTTTCTTTATATTTGATTTACTGTAATTTGAAAATGATATGCCACAGTCTAGTTTTCTTAGTATTTGTTTTGCGTGGCATTCTCTGGGCATCCTGGATCTGTGGTTTAGTATCTGATATTCATTTAAGGAAATTCCCTGTCATTATTATTTCAAATATTTATTCTGTTCTTTCCCCTCTTCCCCTTCTGGAAGTCCCAATGCATGTATGTTACACCTTTTGTAGTTACCCCACGGTCATTAGATAGTCTGTTATGGGCATTGGGGGGGGGGGGTGTCTGTGTCTGTGTCTGTTTTGGGTATTTTTTCAATCTTTGTTCATTTTGCTTTTTGGCTTTAGAGAATTCTAATAATACATCCTTTCGCTCAGACATTCTTTCCTCAACTGTGTCCAGTCTACTGATAAGCCCATCAAAGGCCTTCTTCATTTCTATTACACTGGTTTTGATCTCTAGCATTTCTTTTTTGGTTTATTTTTACATTTTCCATCTCTCTGCTTTCACTGTCCATTTGCTCTTGCTTGCTGTCTAGTTTTAACATTAGAGTTCATAGCATATTAATTATAATTGTTTTAAATCCTCTAGCACCTCTCCTGTGACTGGTTCTGATGCTTGCTATGATCTTTATTTTACTTTTAAAGGGAAGATATAGGCAGAAATGAAGGCAATTAGCAAGCAAAGAGAGAGGAGAAAGAAGCATTTTGTTTTCTTGATAGGTACATGGACTGTACTTCAACAGAGGCAGCAGATCTAACCACTACTAACCACTACTCTGCCAGGATGCACCTCATGTTTTAATGTTTTTGCCTTTTGGTATGCCTTGTAAATTTTTTTTTGGTAGTTGTGTTGTAGTAGCTTGAAAATAACTTATATAAATATACTTTTATTTTTTTGAGGAAGGATGTAGGCAGAATAAAGGCAGAAAAATAGCAGGTAGGAAGGAAGAGAGAGGAAGAATAGCATTTTTTTTATTTAGTTTTTCATTTTAATTGTTCCCCCACCACCAGCACTCCTTCCTGTCCCATCTCTGACCAGGAACTCATGTCCCCAAGCTGTACCTGCATTACTATCCAGACATAGACTTACACCTCAGCCTCCAGGGCACACCATAAATAGACTTTTAGTGGTTCGCCCTGGTGGAGCAGTGGTTAGGTCAGTTGCCTCTGAAGGCGCAAGCCACATATCGCTGGGTTCAGTCCTGGGCCCAGGGGCCTGCAACCAGTGTGAACAACTAAAAAATATATATATATATTCTGCTTCTTCCTCTCTCTCTCTACTTGCCTACTCACCTTCATTCTTGGCCGGCACCTTTCTTTAAAAAAAAAAAGAAAAGTCAGTTATGTGGTGGTGATGTTTGAGGGGAAGAGGAACATTGTATATCTCTATGGTTAGACCTCAGTTTTAAGTGATTTTATGCATCTGGACTGTGAATTTCACAATTGTTTCTCAGTTATTTCTCCCTTCCTCAGTGAAACAGGACGATAGCTGTACTGGTTGGTATTTCCCATCCCAGATCAATTAGGTTTTGACAGTAGTCTCACAGGCTGGGCCCTGATTAACTAGATCTTTGTTAAGGTGAGAAGAGACCTAAAGGAAAGGTGCAGGCAAGAATCAAAGTGTGTAGGCAGACAGTAAGCCAGAGGAGGAAGGACCTTTTTATTTATTTTTACTCAGTTGCTCATCTCGATGCCCTCCTCTGCCCCCGCGCCACTCTCCTGGGTTGTAAACCCAGGTGCTGGGTGTTTGCAGACTGCACCTGGCCGGTTTATCTGCCAGACCACCAGGGCATGCTGCACGGGTTCCTTTCAAAAGCTTCCGTTTCCACGCCCCCTTCCTGACACCCAGGGGCATTTATCTCCAATATTTACAGTGGAAGCCTGATTGTGCCCCTTGAGGTGAATCTCGCGATGTCGTGGGAGCGCCTGTGTCTGGATGCTGCTTGAGTTCAGCACTCTCAGAGTTGTCTGCCCTGAGCGTCCATCAGTCCAGCGCACGCTGCCGGGTTTCTGAGCACGGGCTCCTGCCGGGCTCCTGCCGCAGCGTTGCTGCTGGGTCGCTGCTCTGCGAACCCACTGTGCCCGCGCTGGCCTGTCAGCTGCTACAGTCTAGGGGACAGCATCCTCAGGCCCTCCTCTCTTCTCTTTTCTGAATCCAAGAAGAGTTGTCGACTTTTCAGCCTGTTACTCTTGTTGCTTGTTTTTAGAACAAATTTCCGAGCTACTTGCCTTCAGAACTAGAAACCGGAAGTTGGTTCACTGAAATTTGAACCTGCTCTTTTGGCTTCTTTTCGCAGAGTCATTTACCTTTGATGATAACATGCCGGAAGCATCCCAAAGCCTTGTGGGTGCCATCATGTTTGAAAATCCACAGACGGAAATGAAGTCCACTGTGTGATTGAAGTTTTACTTTAAATACTATTGTATTTGAGAAAGCGTTAACCTGCACACTGGGAACAGGCACAGAAAGCATGAGTTAGTTTGGTGGACCAGGAGAAGTGGATGCCGTTACGGTGCACTGATCATCTAACTTCACGTTCAAAATACAGTTTCTCCTCACCTGTGGAGCTTTTTTCTGATATGAGCTCTGTTGTGTCTCTTTGATAAAAAAATGGAAATGATTACGTTGCCTAGAAATCTGAGCTGTTACAAAATGATCCCCCAGGGCCTTTAGTTTTGTTTGGTTTTGTCTGAAGGGGCGTTTAAACACAGAGAGAGAAGGAGCATCCTTTTGTTCGTGGAGAGTGAAATACAAAAGCAGTTTAGGATGGAAATCTGCAAATGGTCAGCTTCTCAGAAGTTTTGCCTGATTTGTCTCCTGCCTGCTCTCCTAAACCCAACTGCGACCCAAACAGACGGCAGAACTCAGCTCGTAATGACTGCAATATACCCTCTCCTCACCGCAGCCTGTCCCTTGGGATTAAGGATGGAGGTGACTTGAAGGTACCTTGTCCAGCGCTAAGAGAGGTGTTTGCCGTCCTGCTGTACTTTGGCCACCCTCACTTTAAGTTCATCATCACACAACTTGTTTAACATGTTTGCTTTTTAAATCCTTGGAGAATTAACAGGTGTTGCATAACTGAGATGTTTGTTTTAACAGGCTAACAAGTGGGAGGTCATTTAGACACACTGTGATGCAATAGGAAAATACCTAATTACTCCGTTTTTGGCTCAGCACGTAGTTTCAGTTAAAACTCTTGATAGCAAGGCTCAACAAGTCTTGTAGCTCAGTGCACGTACCATGGCTGACAGTGAGGAGTGGCTCTCCTGCTGACGGCCATGCTCTAGTGACCTGCGCATGGAACCTCTTTGGCATTAATGCTCAAATTTAGTAAAAGTTCCTCTCAGAGTTTCTCTTGTCAGCAGTTAAAATGTGAACATAGAAGGCTCTGAAAGCTCCACGTTTATTTCAGCATGCTCTAGAAACCAGCTTCCAATCACCTCTGTCTGAACACAGTGCTCTGAAGGCAAAATCCTGAAAGAAGACAGCTGATAGTTACTTTGTCTGGCAGGTTCATCCTGGTAGTATTAGGATGCAAGTAACGATTGATTCTTGAACTGTCTTCATTGAGGGAGTAGAAGGTGCAAGGAATTTCGCTGCATAGTTAGTTGTTCATTTGGTCTGGGTCAACGGGCTCCTGCCAAAAGTAGACATGGACAAAGATGGTGTCTGACTTTTTCTGTTAAGGGTCAGATGGTGAATACTTTGGGACTCATGGGCCATACGGAGTCGTACAATCACTCACTTATGTTGTTGTAGCATGAAAGTACTCAGAGAGAATAGCTATTCAAGAATACCACTGTGTTTCCAAAAAACTTTATTAACAAAAGCAGGTGGTGGGCTGGATTGGTCTAGGGAGCTTCTTCATTTATCAGCCCCTAATCTGGATCCCCAGACATATAACACTGAACTATATAGCTCTGACCTTATAAAGAGAAAAAACTCAGTGGTTTTCAGTTAACTGGACTAATGCAGATAACCTTCAATAGTCATAGCCAAGACTTCACTGTATTTGACTATATAACAAGTTTATTGTCAGAAACATAAGGACATTCTTTCCTCAGTAGATTCTCTGAGGTTAAATAGTACTGCTTATCTTCTACCTCTTCCTAAAATAATTTGAGGTAATAATTAAAAGCCTATATAGGTTTTAGCAATCAAAATAGAGATATAAAAATCAAACCCCACATAAAAAGGTCACACAAAACAATCTCTGAATATTTCTTATCCACTTGCTAATTCTAGCTGGTAGCTTAACCATTTCTGGGACAGAGGAATCCTGGGCCACCTCCTAAGTTGAACACTAATATGCTATCTATTCTGTCTTCTCTAGCACCATTTCCTTTTGGGGAAAAATAATTCCCAGTGTTTTACGTCTCCTACTAAAGGCAGTACTAGTATCTGTCATTTTTCTTCTGATTGAAGTGTGAGCCAAGAACTCTTAGACCAACTAAGTGGGTGTATGGAAAGGAAAGAGAGAATTATAAGCTAATGAAAACTTTGATGGGCAATTGACCTGTTCAGAACAGATTCCAGGCCTCATAGAGCCAAAGGACTGATTGCAGTCAGTTAGACATACATCTCTGTACCAGAAAAACGAATACTAGATTACTTTAGAGTGTTAGAAAGAAAGAAGCACAACTCAGAGGTGGGCAGAGTAGGTGGGAATTTTAGCTGGGCAGCATGGGGAAATGACTTTTCGTGAGTGTGAGAATGTAGAAAGGAGGTCAAGTGATTTGAAAGCCTGCCAACTGGTATTGTGGCTCCAAGGACAGTTCTGAAATATGGAAACTGGTCAACGGGAAAGCTGTCCATGTGGATAAATGACTCAGTACAAGGTCCAGGTTAGTATCAAATCCAGCTGTTTAGCCTACTGAGCACAGAAGATGATTAAAACCCAGGCAGGGGAGTTCTGCTTAGATCTCTGATATTGGGGAGTTAGAGTTAAGCTCATGTGACACTGAAGTTTAAAGGAAGAAAATACTTTCTTAGGAAGCATGGATACCAGGCAAAGAGCCATTCACAAAGGCAGACAAAATAGAAGATACTTGGTGGGCGGAAGAGCAACATCAGAGTGGAACCCAAAGCAAGACAGTATTAAAGCCAGAGAGGCCACTCTCATGGCAAAAATTTAAGATGGGTTGACCTACATGAAAGAAAGAAATGCAGAAAATAAATTCTATAATTGACTGCTGGGAAAATGCTCAGTATCTGTTTTCAAAATGTTTTTATCTCTTCTGTAAGTTTAGAAATGCTCTACCTTTAAGTGAAAAAGAAATTCTTACGAATTTCCCACTTAAGTTCCAAGCCCTTGTCATTCACTCTTGGTAAGAAATTGTATCCTGTTTGGGGTAAGGCCCAGCCTGGAGATCTACCAAGATAATAAAGAGGTTTGCTATTTGATCCCACAGCAGATTTATCTTTTTGAGGAAAAAAAAAATGCACTCTTATTCTGGCAAAGATGATATTTGGATTAAGAAATTGAAATGAAGTGAATACAGGAAAAAAGTCAGATTTCTGAAATTTTTGGATTTCAGACCTTAAGATAAAAGGGAGTACAAATCTGGATAGACAATCGTTTTAAATTTGGGCAAGGATAAGTTGTGAGGTTAAAAAAAAAGTAAATTTCAAAACCACGTATATATAATGATCCCTTTTCTTTGAAAGTAATAGTGATTAATTGTGTGTGAAGATACATATGCACAAAAGATTTGGAGCCATCCATGAAGTGACTTGTGTGGTGTTTGTGGCAGATCAGAGTGGATCAGTAAGTCAGCTACTGCTTGGAGTCAGTGGCCGAGGTTCCATTCACATGCAGAGGGTTTTTGTCCATGATCATATTGAGCAGTCACAGATACAGTCCAACAGAGATGTTGGTTGGTTGACTCTTGGAAGCAGAACCTGTATGTATGGAAGACCAACTATAAGTAGATATTATACTCAAATTTTTTACTATCCTAGGGTCAGTCAGTACCCCAAACCCGACATTGTCCAGGGATCAACTGTAAAATAAAAGAACCCCATACTTCTTTGTCACAGACACTAAGGAGAAGGAGGTGGAGAGGCGTCTCAAGTAGAGCTGGGGATCTGACTGACATAATGCCTATGCATTACATATGTATTGAGATATTTATGACTTAGGCCGTAATTGTAGATGCTTTTGATCTTTTGTCCATCTAACTCAGCTGTATTTATTTATTAATAAGCAAATTCTTATTGTGTCACACACCGTGCAAGGCACTGGAGCTCTGTGTAGTAGGGACAGAACAAAGGCAGCTTCAAAGTTGCGGTCTCACGTCGACAGACCCCGCTGCGATAGCAAGTCCGAAGAAGTAAAGTGTTTAAATGATATGAAGAAGTAAAGTGTTTAAATGATACGTGCTTGTGCTTGATTCAGAGTAACGGCTCTTGACAGCACAGTGGGATTGAAAGTGTCCCAGATGTGTTTGTGTTCTTTTTTCACAGTTCTTCGTTTTAGTCTTTTAAGTTATGTGTTAGAGAGCTTTTGATGGTGTTTAGTGTTTTAAATCTGAATCTTTTCCAGGAAGCGTTTGCGACCCACAGAACCATCAGTGGCTTTGGTTTCAGATTGCATTCATGTGTCCCAGGTGGACTCTGAAGCCCCTTACCTGGCACAAAGGAGAAATCTCTAAATAACAGTATCCTTGTGTGAAGATAAAGATTGACCTGTGTGTATTTTTGCCACCTACCAACTCAAATTTTGCATTTTCTTCCACAGAAAAAGCAAAGAACGAAAGATCTTTCTCGGGTGTTTCATTCTTACAATCCATATGATCATAAGGTAAGAGAAGTGCGTTATCAGTGTATTGGGTAGTAGAAGTCTCTCTGAATATATAGCACATTTTTCGCCATGTAGTGATTTTGAAGTATACTTGCATTTACATTTATGTTTCAGTTTTTCAGTAATTTCTCTTAGAAAATGTGTATCTCTGAGCAAAAATAATAATTATTTTACCCGTATGAAAATCTAGTTACTTGTCATTGACATCTCAATGACTGTGAAAAGACAGATTTTCAAGTGTTATTTGTTTGGTTGTACTTTTTTCTTCCAAAAATTGAAGTTGATGAACTTGGCTTTTGAATTGATAAAAATAGTTGAAATATTTCACTGCCAACTCTTGGTTCTTTGTTTCTACTGATAGAAAGTTACCTTTCTAAATAAAGCCTTCACCAACAGAAGTATATAATATTATGTATGATATATTATGTAGTGCCAAAGTTCTGCCGATCAGAGAACAAGTAACCGTGTATTGAGCCCTGTATACCTGTCCTGTGGTCAGTCGTGTTCCCTTTATATCTCACCCTATCCACTCCATTTGGAGGATTCCCAAACATCTTTTCACGAACAAGT
The DNA here is from genome assembly GCA_004363575.1 of Solenodon paradoxus. Lineage (NCBI taxonomy): Eukaryota > Metazoa > Chordata > Mammalia > Eulipotyphla > Solenodontidae > Solenodon > Solenodon paradoxus. The sequence continues at coordinate 136,521 of RJWH01001050.1, forward strand.
ATTTCACCACGTTTGTACAGATAAGGACCCTTAAAACACACACACACACACACACACACACACCTCTTTCTTAAGAAAATACTCAAGACCACATCATCATGAGAAACAAAAAGATTTCTGAGACTTGTGCAGATTTTTCTTTCCCGCAAAGTTTCAGTAAATCTGTGAATCTGAAGTGATTTCAGAAGCAAACAGAAATTTACACAGTTGAAATGCGAATATAAACTTCCATGTCTCTGAATGTACAGGAAGACATGCGGTGGGGATTTTTTAACCAGCCAAAATAAGCAGCGTGAAAACTACTGTCTTGTGCGGAGTCTAAGGAGAGGCCTGAATGCAGGAGGAGGTGTTTTCCCAGTTGTTCTTAGACGTTGGAAGAATTTGAAGAGTTTCTTGTGTTTCTATAGTGACTAATTGACTTTAGCCCCCAAAATGTGTGCAGGAGGTATTGGGCTCCATGTGACCGTGGTGATAGACGACACTAGAAATTATTTCACGTTAATGTTGTTTTAGGACCACTCACTTGGCAAAAGAAGACAGTTTCTTTGAAGGAGGTGGAGAGAGCCAGTAGTGTCTGGCAATGCAGACGGAAGGTGTGGGCTGATAACACAACAGCAAGAGGGATGAGGTCGGTCACATTTCTGATGAGAATACAAAAGCCACGTCATGAACATAAATGCAACAGTGGCTAAAGTTAGCCTTTAACAACAGCAAAAAGGGCTATAGCAAATCAAAGGTTTTGCCTGAGTTGTCTAAATTTTGCCCACTTCTAACGTTTTTTTTTTCATTCACAGTTAAGGGAAATTCCATTATTCTTTTATTAGAATTCTTAATGGAACTTGGCCATTTGCAGCTTCTACCGCTTCCTCTTCATATCCTTTGTGGCATCGTATCAAAGTCACCTCAGATTATTTTGGCTTCCCTTGTGAAGACTTCATTCTTCTACAAATTAGTCATCAGGCAATAAGCAATTGGATATAAATGCTAGATGGAGTTCCTCTTGATCTTGGCTTTAAGATGGGTAATAAATTATTATAAGTAGCTGGGCTGTTTATGAGTGATTTTTGAAGCTCCCAAGGTTCAGACTGTTAGCATTCTGTTTTTTTCTATATGTGTAGTCAAAGGAAAGGGGAAAATTTCCTTCTAGGCAGCTGCTAGTCTTTGAATAGCCTCCTTCCATTTTTCCAGACTCCATCCAGGCGAGCCTAACCACATTACTTTTGTCTTATTTCTTGTTGGTCAGAGGCCCCACAAAACTAGAATCACAGGGATTGAGAAACATGCTCTGTTTTCTCAACCTTACAATGTTACCTTTTTTCCCTATAAATGAAATAATGGAGGATTGTGATTCAGGTTACTTTGTCAGTTTCATTACCCAATTACTTTCAAATAAATTAGTTTTCTAGGCAGATAGGTTTTAGTATAAAACATTTTATAAGATGTGCTTAAAGCTGTTTTAAACATCTCATGCTCAATGAGATTTCTGGAGTAATCTTTACCTATAGCTTAATGTATACATGTAGCTTAAATGAAACCTTCATAAAATAAAATATAGGCTGCTTGGGATTTGCCTTTAAAAAAAAATTAAGAAAGGGAGTCGGTAGGGTAAAAGAAATAAGATTGACCTTGTATTGATGATGAATGAAACTGAATGATGAATTTGAGTGGGTTCATCATTCTATTCTGTATATGTTTTCTACATGATTGAAATTTTCCTTCAAAAAAAGGTGCAGAAAGTAAAATAAACTGTGGTCTGTTCCTTGACGTGAATGTTATGGTACTCTTTTCCTCTTTAGTTGGATTCCCTTTTATTGTTAATTTTTCTCTTGCTGTAAATTTATACCAAAGAAGGATTCCTCAGCATTTCAGTGGGTTTATTATGCTGAGTAAACACAGAAATGCAACTCCTGTTCTAATGTTGGCATTCTTTCCTGGGGCTTCATCCAAATTATAGTGGGTCACTTAAATGATAGCCTTGCCTACTAGAAACTGTTAAAGCCGGTGTAATTACAAAGGGGGCTTAGTCCAGCTGGTTTGTCCTCTGTGAATCAATTGTATTTCCTCCTTTCCTCCCCCAACCCAGTGTACCCTGCCCGACCCCAGCCACTGGAAAGTGACCGACCAGGTTAAACAGGCGTGCTGTTTGAGTGAGGCCAGGTGCATTTCTTAATCATACTCTAAAGCCATTGTTTAGCATGTAAATGGTCAGTTGGTTTTCTCTTAAATACCATTGCAAAAAGCAGATAAAGTGTGGAGCAAAATGTATACTCAGGATGAGTCTTAAGGAAATAACTGATTAATTTCTTAATACTCTAAGATGAATTTAGGTGGGAACTCGAAGGAATTCATTCTGGACTGTCATCCTTGGCTCCATGGCCATTTCAAAAAAAAAAAAAAAAAATTGCTTTCAAGAGTTCTTGTAATAAAGACACGCAGCAAAACTTCACCAAAGTTAATTCCCATTTATCTGTCCTAAGGGGGCTTTGGTCAAGGGTCTCCAGAGTACTAGGTGATCTGATTGTAGTTTATGCATTATAGTCTTTCCTTTGTTATTTTAATGAACAGATAATAAATATAGCTTGTAATTTCTCAAAACATATCATACTACCAAGAAAGGTTATGGAGCCAGATGCTTTCCAGGTTACAGAAAGCCAGTCTGGAATTGAATTTTTCCTTTGCCTAAGTCATAGGTAAGGAGAATAGGATATAATTGAATATTTTTATTAATGCTGTGCAAATTAGTATGTGCTTTCTGTCTTTGGCCTGAAGAAAATGTTGTTATGCATATAAAAGATGTCTCCATCTTTTTAATTTCCTTTCTTTCTTCCTTCTTTTCTTGTTGCATTTTATCATGATTATGTGTTCAAGGGGAAATGTAGGTATTTAGCCAAAATCAGTTGTTTATATTCAATGATGTTGAAAACTGTTACAAAATACGAAAATGTTTGCAAGAAAAAAGTTGCAAAATTATATTTAGCTCTTTAGTGGTTTTTAATACCTGCAAGTTTGTAAGTATACAGTTAATCTCTACAAATTAATATTTATTTGACCATTAAAAGTGAATCTTCAACAGATTGTCACTATTATACTTTGTGTTTTTGTTGAATTCTCATTTTCTTTTAGTGACAATTGTTATTTTAATAATGTTCTGCTCATGTAGCCATAAATCAGTGGACACACATGAGAAGAAGCATGATTATGTAGCTCCTGTGCTGGTAAAGAAAGTTTTTCTTTTTCTTTCGGCGACTGGTGTTATCTCATAATTGTTGTGTTTTCATAGACATAGATCAGTTGAACAATAAACAAATCCCCGTGTGTCAAAAGGCAGCCGTGTTTGAATACACTCGATAGGTTAGCATGCGGGTAGAGAAAATGAACAAAATGCTTGACCGAACCAGACCTCTTTTATACGACAGTCTCAGCTGTGTCACACAAAACCAAGTAAAGCAGGCTGGGCCCAAACACTCCAGAATGTTCGATTCTCTCTCCCTCCTCATTACGTCTTGAGTCCCCCATCTACAAACAGTATGCTTAAAAACAATAAATTTTCACAAACCTACATGCCTGGTTTCCCAGGCCATAATCAACCTTTCCAGCAGTTAAAAGAAGATGATTATTGCTCTAAGAAAGCGGAGCTCCATTAAGAAGTGGCAGCATACTAAATGAAGGCAACAAGGCCCAGGTCATAAAAACCCTAAGTCATTAACAGAGGAACTCTAAAAACGTAGCTGCCCCACACCACTTAATTTAACCTATATACCCAAGCATCCCTATACACTCCAGTGGTCCCAGGGTAAAATAATTGGGTCTAATTTATATCAAGAAACAGATGTTTTGTTTTAAAATACTAGCAATGTGTGTAACCTATTTTGAGAAACCTTAGTATTTTAAGAATAAAGTTTATCTTAAAAACTCCCTGAGGAACAGCTGGTTCTTAATCAGGCTGGATAAATGAAATACTACTTTAGAGATAGGCAGTGAAAGAGTGGCTAAGTAGATAGGTAAAGAACAAAAACATGTGTCTGAGTGTAAGAGAGGAAGAAAGTAGAAGCAATAGTGCCCCAAATTATATATTCATATAATTAGGTACTATAAAAATATTAAAGTTCTTAAGAATTATCATATTTTTATCTTAAAGATTACTCAAGGTGTAAGAGTGGAATAATTCTAAGTCATGAATCAGCTCATTGCTTTTTTTAAATTATAGTACTAAGTATATAAAAATATTGATAGGTGTTTCTATAATCCACACTTCCTAAAACTATCTTAAGCACTGTTGTTAATAGAAACACACCTGGGAATTCCTAGGTACTCAGGTTAGTGAAATATTAAATGAAGCAATGTTTTATGTGACTTCGTTTGAGGAGAAACAGACAGCAAAAATCTGTTTCAAAAGTCTTGGATTATTCTACTGTCCTTTCTTCCTGAAGAGACTAGTAACCATTATGACCTCCGGTTTCGTAAATACATGTCCCCTACCTTATGCAAAAGGAGCGATTTCATTCTAGAAATTATGTATTGATTTGCATTTCTCCATTAAACAGATTTGTCTAGTGATTTAAAATAACAAAAGTCACTTTCCCCAGTTCTTTGTTTGAAGAATAATGGCCATTTGACTCAATGAGAGGCAGCCACACTGTTGTCAGGCCTTCATTATCTCCTGTGCTTTGAATAACATAGTGTAGCAACAGAGAGCTTTCAGTTGTTCTTCAAGGAGGGAGATGTGAGTTTGGACCATTGCCTGCTGGCCCTGTGGAGCTTTGAGCTATCTGCTGTCTGAAATAGCAAATTCAGTTTTTAATGGATCGGCACTCTATGATTGCCAGATTTTCATGGCACACGCAGATAAAGAATCAAGTTATTGATTTGGCATGTTTCTGCCATGCTTAAAGCAGTTCTCTGCAGCAGATTGTCTAAAGCCATTTGTGCATTTATCTCTATTCCTCATTGTTGGCAAAAAAAAAAAAGTTTAAGAAGTTATTTTTAGGGATGTTGATAAATATCAGAACAACTGAATAAATATCTCATTAATTGAAATCCCTTATTATTATATTGGCATATGTCCTTAGCTTAGACTATACCCTAGAAACACAGGGAAGTGAGCACTTCAGTAAATATTCATCCCATTTTATTCCTGTCTTAACTCCACTCGAAAGCGAAATTAATAAATGGCTCAGCTTTGAAATAAAGGACATACTAAAATATAAAAATCTATGCTTTTATTTATTCAAACATCTTTCTTCTCTAAGTAACCATGTAATTGTCAAAAATGCAAACATAGGTCAGCTGTTTCCTACTTCAAAATAAATACTACTGTTCATTCTTTTGCTTCCTGATATGCCAACCTGATCCAAAGATCTTTTTTTCACTTTTTAACTCCCCTCATCTTGTGATTCAAGTTGAGTAATAGATCGTTTCCTTAAACCTAACTTTGATGTTGTACCTGTATATTTTTCTAGTTTCCTTTTAAGAGGGCAGGATTCTAAAAATTAAATATTGTTATCTTGCACTTTGGTTTAATTTATGTTGTTACTGTAACTGCACAGGTGGACAGAGATTTTATTCTTTTCAAAATGATATATCCAAGGACTCATAGATACTAGAGTTCTGATCTGCCATTTACCCTGAGAATTAACAAGAATGGAATCAGAGTGGGTTATTATTACTATTACTATTATTATTATCATCATTATAAAGCTATTTAAAGCATCCCATGTTACCGGCGCTATTCTCAAAGATTTATATCCATAGATAAATCATTTAATCTTCATACCAGCTCTATAAGATGAGTGTCTTAACATCCCCTGCTTTGCAGCTAAGGAAACTAAGACACAGAGGTTAAGCAACTGCTCAAAGTCACACAAATGATGACATCGTAGAGTAGCCTAGCTTCCATGCTCATCATCCCTGCGTCACAAGTAGGTAAAAATACAGGTGTAAGAAACTCTAGTAATAAAAAGTAGATTAACGAGCACAATTTTAGCTCAAGGTCGAAGTGGCATTTTTATCCTGCCTCTCTCCCCAACTGTAAGTCTAAATTTAAATGAGTAAACAGTAGAAATAGAGGTATGGGAAGGAATAGGGAGAGACAGAGGACAGAAGTAAAACTGGGAAAACCATTGGGATTCCATGGAGTGACCTTCATGAAGAGCAGACAGTTCAGAGGCCATGTTCACCCCCAAAACCATCAGCTTCACCTCCACTCTTCTCCCGCCTGATTAAATTACTTTCATTCTGGGGAAAAGGAAAGGAAATTTAATATTAGAGAGGCAGTCAGGCTAATATCAGAGACTACCAGATGACAGTCAGGCACGGTCAGACACTCTGTTGCTAACAGAACCATGTCCCACTTGCTTTCTTCCCTGACTTCCTCTGTGGGGGTGTGGGTGGGACAGCTTGGTGACATAGCAGCTCCAGCCAAAGGACTGGAGTTCCTTACAGTCCACACAGCAGGAAATGTCCAAGGCAGAGAACATAAAGTAAGTTAGCCTCAAAACCTAAAGCTCAGAGGAAGGTTGAGAAGAGAGTCAGTTGATGTCACCATACATGAAGATGGAAAAATGGCAACAGGGCAGATTAGAAGCAGGTAGAATATTGTCCTGTTAGATTATCAGGACACCCGTTAGCCTTTGGGACATTGTGACTTCCTTTTAGGGGCAGGTAGGGTCATGATGCAGATGTCAGAATGTTTCCTAGGTCATTGTTTATAATTCCCTTCACCAGCTAATTATCAATTATTAATTATCTCAGAATAGCAATAATAGGGAAAAGCAAAGTTCATGACCAATGCCTTTGTTACTATTCATTGTAAATATTTTCATAATAAGTCAATCAAAAGGACATCCAGATAAATATAACAGTTACGATATTTTTAAATTCTTTATCAAGCCTCAGCGTATCTCACTTTCTACTTATTGGTTATATATATACAGCTCCTGTGAAACTCACTAGCGTAAGAAACAAAAGGGGAAGGAAGAACTGCATTATACCATGTACCATCCATCCCTGGGCTACTGCCTCCCACTGCCCCCACAAGTCTCCCATGCTCGTCCTGTCATCGGTCTGTGCACGCATTCAGAGTGTATCTTTCCTTCTTGACTGCATCAGGGTCTTGTCACAAACCCCGCTCCAGTGCTTGTCTTGTCTTACCCCCTGGTGACCAACTTTTCCATCCCCAGTGGGACAGCAAATTGACTGGCATGTACAGCTGAGCATTAGCAAAATAAAAATACCCAGTTAAATTTGGATTTCAGATAAGTGATGAGCATTTCTTTTTTTTTTTAGTATGTCCCATGCAAAATGTGCGACATATTATATACTAAACTAAAATGTTTTGGTGTATCTGAAATTTATAGTTGTCCTGTTTTTATCTGGCAACTTGGTGACATGTACAGGATGTGTTTTATTTAGACAAACTGAGATCAAAAGATGAAAAAGAAAAGGACATCTAAAATGAATGAAATAAAACAGTTTAAAACCTCCCCTGTATTTCATGTGAAAGGCCTGTGAAAATGGTTCCTCTTCCTCCTTTTCCTCTTGACACAGGGCGTTTGGCCTCCCTGTCAAAGACTGACTCCTGTGTCAGATAAAGCTTTTCACACATTTACTAGCTTAATTAAGAAGATAAAACAACTTGCTCATTTGATTTTGGCCCTCTTAATATTTTATGGCAGTGTTTTAACTGGGGAAATCTGTTTGGAAAATTGCTTCCAAGGCACAAAAGGAAGTTAAATTAAGAAGCACCCATATCTTATTTTTTTTAAAAAAAGGGTTTCAGGTCCCCCAACCCAAAAAGTACACTTTGTTTCTCAGTAGTACATCTTATAATAAAATAGAATCAATGGCTTGAGGTTATTTTTGTAGAGATGTGCTGAGAAACATGAATGCTAGTGGTGCTTTAAACAAGCAATGTAGGCATCCCCTGGAGAAATAAGGATGGGATTGCTACCTTTTCTTTCTCTAGCTCTGCTGCTCAAGTTTTAAGACTGTCAAGAGCCCTGTGATGGGTGGAGTGTGGCTTGATGCTATTTTCAGTATGGGCTTTGGGCCTGGCCAGTGTCTTCCTCAGCACATTATTAACTGTGGCTGAAAGGCCCCCAGTCTGTGATGTAATTGCCAGCCTCTGATACACATTCTGCCTTGCACAAAGAATAGTGAAATGAAAGCATTTCCATGGACTGACGATTCATTCTCTATGGTTTTTGTGTAAGGATCAGAAGACATTATAGTTAGCATCTATGGGGCTTTTTTAATGGAATACACTAACATATTTCTCTTGAAATTGGAAAATTTTGAGGGTTTGCATTGGGAATAAAATAGGTTAGCCAGCGTCTTCTACTGATTGTTAATATTTTCCATTATTCAACACTCTACCTTTGGGTGCCTTTCAGGATTCCAGAGGTATTTTAAAGGCACATATGTCAAATAAAAGATAAAAGTGTTTTTAAAACTCAAGTTCTTTTTAATTTAGCTCTATCATTATATGATGCACACATGGGTAAGAAAGGAGACTTCCATTTTTAATTACTGTAAACTATAATAACCCAGCTACTATGCATAAATCAGAAATCTCTAATTCAATTTAAGCTTTTTTTTTGGGGGGGGGCGTTAATCTTGTTTGTCTTTATTCCTCACTTTTTATTTCTTATTACTCTTTTTTCTAATTTAATTTTCAGTTGATGTAGTTCGTGGTTTCATGATTTGCCTTCCACCCCCTGTCCCACCTCCACTCCCAACTCTAAGGCCTACTTTTAATAGTTTTCCAGTTTGCTGTTGCATGCAAGTTCATTATCACCCACATCTATTTTTAGTGCTCATATTTTCTTACTATTCCTCTTAGTCTTGTATCTCCCTGTACAACTTCTTAGATGTTCTTACTATTTATCCGCTAATGCATTCCTGTGTGGGTGTTCACTGCATTGGGATGTTCGACACTGAGCAATACAGCATGATACTTTCTTCCACTGGAGACAGCAGTAGAAAACTCAGCCCTGGGTCAGTCCATTATCCCTTCCTAGAGTCTTAAACTATAGAACTGGGAAGACCCTTAGAGTTCATGTAAGTAAATACATACTGGGCATGCAGCCAGCTTGCGCCGTAAAAACTGGGCACCTCATTACATAGGAATTTCACATGAACTGCCTTCCACATCCCAGCTCTACTGTAAAAGAAAGGAAAAGCCTCACTTATCTTGAATTCTTGTGGTCTCAATTTAATCTCACCTTCTCTGCTTCTTTGGGGTGCACACAGAGAATTGTTCTCAGTCTACCATTATGATGTGCACATGCCTTTATTATTTAAGGTGTGCTCATAGAATTCAGTTCCTTTCAGTTCCAAAAAGTCAATTGTGAACTTTTCTCCTACGGAACAGGCATAATCCAATGTTTATGATCCAATGGGACAGTAGAGGGAGACGGTAATGAGCAATGTATTGGGTTTATTTTACTCTGTATATGTCTATCGGCAACACCACCTCCCTTCACCGCACTGTGAATGTCTTTAGGACAGGGAACATACTTTGCTTACCTTTTTTTTCCACTCCAGGAGAGGATCCTGAATTGTAAACTAGAATTGAATGCATTGTATATATGAAGTATATTTTACTCTTTCGAACACATGTCATGACGAAGCGCTTCACCATCATCCCACAGCAAATCCTAAGTTAAAACTCAGTCTTTCAGTTGCCATTCTGGTCCTCCGTGTCTACTAGTTAGAATGTTCTATTTACAACTACAGCTGTGGGAGGGCTATGCTAAATATGTTTATGATTTTTCATTAAAAATAGGTAATATATGCACTTAACTTTATAGTCTAAGTCTCTCTTCTAAAACGCCCTTTCTAGTGGTAATCCTGTTTCTGGTTTTGTGTGTGATCTCTAGAGGTTGTCTTTTGTTTTGCATGTACAGACACATACCTACAGATGTGTTTCTATACATGCCTTTTTTTAATTCAAATGTTAACATATTACAAGTTCTCCTGTTTCTTTCTTCACCTTATACTGTATCCTGGAGATAATTTCAGTCTGTACATAAAGAGTGGCCTTGTTCCTTTCTTTAAAAAAAGTGTATACATTCTCTACCAGATGTTTACCATATGTATTTAACTAGACTTCTATGGATGGATCTTGGGGTGGCTTCTGCTCTTTTGATCTTTTGCAAGCAGTGCTGCAGTGTCTAATCTCCCAAACATGTCATTTCATGCATATTTAAATAGTCACCGTAGGATCCATTTCTAGAAGTGGAATGGCTGCATCAGAGGTGTGTGCATTTAAACATACAGGAATTGCCAAATGCCCCCTAGACAAGATGTCCCTTTGTGCTTTCCTATCAGCAGTGTAAAATAGTGTTTATGTTTCCACACCTTCCCCTACATACTACATGAATTTTTTGAAGTCCTTTTCTGTTCGGGACAAAATGGTATCTTAATAATTTTCATTATGGTTCTCTTGTACGTGTAGCCACTCAGTTAGAAATAGCCACAAAAATAGAAACATTTGGCCTTGGATTTTATACAGCTACTTTCACATTTAGGTCTGATGCCTATATATACAGCTGTATGACCTATCCAAGATAAACTGAACTCTTCTTTATCTGTTTCTTCCTCTTTAAGGTGAGAATAGTACTGTATTTTATAGACTCAAATGCTAGTCATTATAACACTTGCCATGAATTTGTATAGCACAGGGCGCATCCTGCTGGCATAGTGGTTAAGTTGCGCAGCCTCTAGCCAGTGTACCCACACACATCCCAAGGACCCAGGTGTGCTTCCCGGGGCCTGAGGAACAGCGAAGGTGAACACATAAATAAAATAAGTGCTTCTTCGTCCTCTCTCTTCAAGCCTGACTACCACTCGCCTTCATTCCTGCCTGCACCTTTCCTTTAAAAAATAGGAATCACATAGCATGAAGAAAGTGGCGAGACATGACTTGATACGAAGATGCATCTCACCTTGAGAGATGCCAGGTATAAAGGAGAAATATGCATTTCAGAATCAGTGAAACATGCTAGTACTTGCCTTGTAACATTGATAAAATAGAAAGCATCTGGAATAGTGCCCAACAAACATAGTAGGTGCTCAATAAATTACTCCTGTTCTCTTATGTGAAATTGTGCTTCCCAGGATGTCAGTTCCCCCACTAGTACTGAGCACATCCTGCTTCCTGCTTCCAGGCCCTCTATGGAAAGAGGCATCCTTGCTCTTGTATGAGCATCTCCATGTGACTGAAGGTCACTTCCTCATGTTACAAAGTCCACGTTCGTCACAGACCTCTTTGCTGATGTGTTTATCTGGCTTTATCGTCACTCAACTTTCACTTACTTGAAGAAGATAAGGTCAAAACCTGAAAGTTTGCTCTGAAATATTGAAGCAAACCTAATATGTCACACTGAAGGACTGCCAGACTCTGTGGTAAGGCTTAGAGCCAACAGATTAAAATTGCTACTGAGCTCTCATGAAATTTAGGAGCCAGAGGGTCACGCAGCTGCTAGTACCCCCAGTCTATCAATGATCCCTCTTTGGACCTGATTACTGAATCCACATTCCCATTTTGCATTTGATAGCTTTAAACATTCAGCATTGTTCCATCATAACGTACAAAAGTACTCATTTTAAGCTAAAGATGAATGGTTTAACTAAGATAAAAACTCGGTCTTCAAATTAATCATTCATAATGACACATTTGAATATGTCACAGGCATGTATTTAAAACTTCCCTCAAAGACTGCAAAACACTTATCTAAGTATATATTTTCCTAATAATTGAGTAATAGGTTAATAACATAACACGTGCTTGTTAGTGATTTGTTCTCTCCCGGGGTCTCACCCCCCTGGTCTCTCCCTCCAGGCTTCCCTTCATTCGTTTCTCTTTGATGTCGCTGTGGTCCATTCAGTCATGTTTTCTGTGCCTTAATGCCACAGCCGCTCCCAGGCACCCAGATATCCATGCAGCAGGTTCTGGGTGTTTCCTTTCAGGTGGTACCACAACTGTACTGCATGCTGGATGGAGCTCACATCCCTCTCTGGTCCACTTCCCAATACCCAGGCTCTGGATTTACTCCCTTCATGGGCATTAACACCGTCTTTCCAGCTACTGAATCACACAGACCAGGGTGTCATCCTCAGCTCGTCCCTCTCCCTTTGCTACGTTTTGTTGGCCACATGTTTCTGTATCTGCTACTGTAGGCTGTCTGAATTTGGCCTCGCCATCTTCATGGCGGCTGCATCTAAGGAGGCCTTTGGCACTTCTCTCCCGGATTTCCACGTTGGTCCCATATTGATTTCCCTTGTACCCATTCTCGCTTTGCTTCTACACCCCCAATCCTTTCCTCCTCTGCTTAGATGGAATTTTATGAAATAGAGTCCAGATTGTCTTAATCCCCTGCATAAAACACTTTCACAGCCCTTGGTCATTCAGAATAAAGCACCAACATGAGACAAGGCCTTTCATGACTGGTAGCTCCTTCCCTGTTAACTTGTGCTTCAAACTTACCAAATTATATGCCTTTCCCGAAACTCCACAGACTCTTTGCAATCTCCATGTCTACACACAGGTATTTTCTGTTGCTGGAAGCTGCTATTCATTTACTTATTTCACCCTTCCTCTTCAGAACTCAAAGCCAGTTATTCCCTCTGGGAAGCCACCCCTGCCTTCCTGTACAATCTGACTGCTGTAAGGCTAGATGTGTCTTTCATGTGCTCCTCAGACTCATTCACTGGCTTTCTGTCTACCCTCAGTGACTGAGGACTTTTCGTGAACAGTGGTTGTATCATACATGTTCAATAAAAACCAATTTAAGGAATGAACATATGTTTCTATGATCTGATTGCCTCTTACACTGGCGATCTTAAATATGTATTTCTGAAGCATCTCCTGTTTTCCATGCACACATGTGAAATCAAAACACTTGTGTAGACAAGCAGTGCTTCCAATGGATGTCCATTGAAAAATAGATTTTTTAGGATGTCTTTGTATCCCTATTTATGTTACATTTATATAAAAGTAAGGAGACTTATTTGAAAGCAGACTTGGCTTTTAAAAAATAATTGTTACTGATTTTTGTCCCCTTTGCTATATGCATTTTAGGATATTGAATTTGCACCTCAGTAAGGTTTTGCCTTGTGCAGTATGAAATGATAGGAAGTGTGTGTCCGCTCCCCGTAATGAGCAATTCCCCTTCTCTACCAGAGGTTTGCCACTTTGATGGGACATTGGAGTCACCTGGAATCGATGTATGTGCCTCACACAGCTGCACAGCTTGTGTGCTTGTGCGCACATGCTTGCACGCACATGTTGCATTATAAGCTAATTATGTGAATCTGTTTCCTTCTAAAGTTATGCTTTCCCATCTCAGCTAAGCCATCAGCCTTAGTCCTTTTTCCTACCTGCATTCCGCTCCTTTTCCTGTTTCTCCTGATACTTATCCTAAACAATAACACTAGCCTTTGTCCTGCTCACCTTGGCCTAAGTATGTGCGTGTGCATACCTTCACCCACCCCTTCCTGCTTTATATTGCTCAAGCGGCAGACTTGAATACCATTTTGGCTTTCTTATTTTACCCATATTATGCTTAATCTGATAATGTGACATATCCCTAAAAATCCTAATTGACTTGGTGGATATTTATTTAGACTTGTGAATAACTCAGCTTATGCTGGCTTAAACAAAGAGACGGTTTATAATTTATTGGCTTCCTTAATTGAACTGTCAAGGTAAGTTTTGCATTAAGCATAGCTTGATTCAGGACTCAGAAGGAGTCACTTGTAGTGCTCACTTGACAATCTTTGATCTAGCAGCTGTTCGTATGCTCTCCTTCTTGGAGATAACAAAGTGGCTGCTGTAGCCCACACCTCAGCCCTCCTACTAACAAGCGGAAAGAAGAGAGAAGGCCTCTGTCCTGGAAAAGCCAACCACAGTTCCATCAAACCTGATTGCTTGGGTTATGCGCACTTCCTTGAATCGGAAGTTAATGTGCCGATTGCCTCAAACTAGTTAGGGTTCTCCCCTAGGGGATGGGGTTGGAATTAACCAACTGAAAAACACATTGACTACAGTGGTGAATTCTCCAAGAATTGGGTGAATTACCCAAGAATAAAAAAATGAATGCAGAAAGGGCAAACAACTACGGTCACAATGTATCATATCTATGAGAGTTTCATCATCATTTAAGTAATATATGTTTAATTTTAAGTATCATACATAATAAATGGCTTGGTCATAGTGAACAATTGTGAATGTCTAGTAAAGTGAATACCAAAAATAGTTTATTTTGTAAGTAATATAAGAAATCTTTCATTAAATCTATGAATTTATTCTTTTTTTTTGCAAATGTTAAGACTTCACTGAACATTGGACGTATGGTATCAAAGTCTGAAGAACTGACTTTAAGTTGATGCTTTGCCACTTGACATTGAATAGGTTATTTTCTCTGGTCACTAATTTTGATATCTACTAGATGCAGATATAAGTATTACCTGTCTTTATCTCGTAGCATTTTTTATCAAGTCAGGTGTTCCAATTAAAGCATGAAATAAAAAGGCTAAGTTAATTGTTACATATTATTTTATACTTTCTCAGGTTATCTGGCCAAAGGAAATGTAATTAAAATGTAAGTCTAATTTGTGAACAACTGCCCTTATTACTTAAAACCTACTTTGTTTTTCATTTCATTTTTGTGTAAAGAAGCATCAAAGTGCCTTATGTAAAGAGTACCTAGTAAGATATTTTAGGACAAAAATCAGACCTGTGCTGTTCACCCGCAAAATCTGAATCATTACTACAGATGAGAATAAAAGCCTGGGCTTCTGGGAAGTAAAGGCTCATAGATAAACACAGCTAAATGCATAGCTTTCATGTTGTAATAATGGAAAGTATATCATTCAAGAAGAGTGACAGCCTTTTCTTAGGGCAAATTCCTAAATAGAATATCCCCCATCAATCTTTCTGTTAAGGGGCATTGAACAGCATAATGGACCATTGTGCCATAAAATTTACAAAACCCACTAAGCTTTCAAATTATTTTAGACAGTTTTCAACAGAGAAACCATCAAGCCTGGATTTTAATCTGTGTATTCTTGCTTAACATAGGTATCTTGCTTCACTTCTCTGAGCCTCAGCTTTCTAATCTCTAAAATGGAGATAAAAAATAATACCTACCCCCTGGGCTTATTATAAGGAATAAAATGGGGAATATATGTTGAAGAGGTTGGTACAGTACTCTGAATGTATTTAGTGCTTAATGCATGTTAGTTGTTAGAATAATAATGATTGCGACGAAGCCCATCAGCACGCATGTATTAGGTATTTGTAATAGGATATTAGCAGTGAAGTAATTTTATCGTGATTAAAGCATGCATGTAATTTCATACTAGAAAATATCACCAGGGTCCTTCAACTATATAAAAATCTAACCAGCTGGAAGTCTAAAAGGAGAGAAATGAAACTATTGTCTGGTTCTGTCTGTGAACTGATTACATTTTTCAGATTTTTTTTCAAGCAAATAATTTTACAATCATACTGAGGCTTTCCAAGATTCATAAAGTGAAAAGCCAATGGAAAAAAAGGTCAAAATCGAACTAACAAAGTGTGAGCCCCAAGTAGACCTTCATAATTCACATCATCACTAGCGGTCCCCAAACCTTAGCATTCTGCTTATATGTGTGTAAACTTATTAGCATATCATGGCCTAGTTGATGTGCTCTAGTCATTCCCTTAAATAAACTGAATTGTCTTGAAGCTCTAATTTACCCCCTTCTCCCACCTCACCCCCCAGAAAAAAGACAGACAGAAAAATAGTGTGCTTAAAACTCTACATATAACCAATGTGAGTTTACTTAGAATGTTTTACATGCTGATATATTGGTGATAGATTTTTTTTTCAATGTTTATCCCTTAAATAATCAAACAGAATCATTAAATGTTGGCACAAAAGTAATTTTAAGAGTGAACTTTTTTCTGTAGATATATAAACCAAGACTCACAGGAGTTAAGTTCCAAAGGCAGCTGGCTAGTTAATAATAAAACAACACCTTAAAGTTAGATTTGCTGACGCCTAGTCTAGTATGTCTTTCACTTTACTACAAGGTGGTATTGGTATTGGGGTCATTGTTTATTTTTGTTTGTAATTATTAACAATTTTCAGTAATCACTTTCCAAAAGATAAGAAGTCCTCTTTCCAATTATTCTGGGATTCAGATCTCCAGTAGACCTCACCTTTTAGCAAACTGGACATAACATTTGAAGCCCCTGAGGTGGAGGTGAACTCGATTTGCTCAACTAAATGTGAATTTCCTGGTTACTTGACTTTCCTCAGAGGCCAACTGTATAGATCACAGGAGAACATAGAAGCATTTAATACAGTCATCGCTTGCTTATTGACAGGGATCTGTTCTGCAAAATGCCTCATTAGGCAATTTCGTTGTTGTGTGAATGCCACTTTAGCAGTGGGTTTTGACCATGCTGAACAAAACTCCGTGAGGTTAAATCCAGCACAAGGGGAAATGATGCTCTCAGTGTAAACACAAAAAATAGAAGATTGCTGCCCTAGTAAAATTCTACAAAGTTACCATGGCTGTCACATCACTGGGCAATAGGAAACCATCATACATACCATCCTGTCCTTGACTGAAATATCCTTACCCAGCACATGACTGTATAACAACTACTGCTGTTGGGTTCTCATTGTGGTTTGTATAAAAGAAAGCAACTGTGGCTTTACCCAGCTTGCTCTTCTACCGCTAGAAAGCCACCACGTTGACCAGACTGCTGATAGTTCCTTTGAGCCTTGGCAGAGTTGAATTATAGTCAACACAAAAGGAATAGAGTAGCTGGAGTCAGGGAAGTAAGGGGGTAATAGGAAGCGATGGCAGAAATTTCCCACGCAAGACAAAGAGTTCCTTGGTTCGTCTGTTGTCGAAAAGGCTGTTAAGTCCTCTTATTCCTGGGTTTCTCTCTACACCGGTGGCCGCAATGGAATTAGATGTTCCCAAAGACTACTTAATGATATGGCATAGTGCTTATGATACACCAAAGCTTCAAAGGCAGATACAAAACAATATTGCCAGTCTGGTGCCAATATTATGTATGTGTCTGTCTCTGCTTCTGAATTATCCACCTTCCATATGATACGGTTTTCTATAATGAGAAATAAAAGGAATGAATATTGCTTGAAAGAGAGACAAAGAAAAAGAGAGAGAGAGAAACGAAAGAAAAGAGAGAGAGAGAGAAGGTCTGTGAAATGGGCCAGATAAAATTTGGATGACTGAGTTTGTTTTGCTGCATCATCTGCTTTACGTATAAACATTACTGAATTTTGGAAATGGTAATTCTTTAGGACAGGTACGGCCTTCTGGGATGTTTATCTTGATGGCATCTGCTTCTAAAAGATACATAATTTTTGTATCAGTGTAATTTCCACTTCCCTTTTGGATCATTTCGATGATTTGATCTTGTATGTTTTGATCATAACTACTTTTCTTTCAAACCATCCATTAATTTGATGTGGTTCATATTGGTATACATATATCAGAAAAGTCACCGTAAACAAGTCAAAGGAACTTGATGCTGCCCACCCAGTATTCAAATTTTGCTAACTAGATATAAAACAGAGATACTTTTCATGGGAGTGAGTTACTGAGAAAGACAGCTATTGTTTTCCATTCCTAACACTGGAAAAATGAACAAAAATAACCAACTAGGTAACTCCTCTAGAATGTTGTTGATCAACTCAGACTATTTAGGTCATTATGTTGAATTTTCACTGATATGAAGTAGTTTCAAAGGAGACATGAAACTCATTAATCAGATCCTAAACTATAAAGTGCTTAATATGTGTTCATAGGTAATGTAGGATACTCATTCAACTTGCAAAACAGAATCATAAATGTATGCAAGGTCTTAATGAGTGAAAAATCTTATATTTAAATAAATCAAAGAAATACAGTATATTGTTTTCAAGTACCTAGGCAAATTCAGTATCCCAAGGAGGAATTCTTTGTGATTCTTTTTATGAGTAGATAAGAATACATTTTCTATAATAATATGACATTAAAAAAGAAAGGTAATTGTTTAGCCACAGAAAAATTCTTAGGCTTCCTGGTGATTAAAATAATGCAATAAATTTAAATTTTGATAAAGTATTATTTTCACCTATAAAATTACTAAACATTTTAATTGAAATTACCCACTTGCTGAGTAAGAGTATAAATTTTAGAAAGTGCTTTAAAATTTCTATTATTTAACTCAGAAATTCAGCGTCTCAAAATCTATTCTAAGGAAATAATCTCAAAGACAGAAATACCACTTTCACTAAGAAAAGATCTCCTATATTATTATTAATAGGAGAGGAAGAGAAAAAACTTAAATGTCCATCATTAGGGAAATTAATGTAAGTAAATCATAGCATTATATGTGGTAGGAAAAATATGCAAATAATAAACATTTATATAAAATTTTTAACATAAAAATCGTATTAGGAAAAATGGTAACAAGATCTTACATAAATTAGATATCAGTCCTATTTTAAAATAACGTAAGTATGATAATAGAAAGAAATCTCAAGTGCAACCATTATATTTAATATATTTGTTATATGCATAGTAATTTCTTTTTTCATTATTTCTGCAAAAGTAAAAGTAGACTGTTTTCTTTCCAAAGTATCTCACATTCCAAGCTATGAGCATCATAATGCAATTTTTATCTTCTAGCAGAAATATATTGAGGTTTCTAAATATTTCCATGTCCATTATCCTTTATTTGTGGGTTTTAATGTATAATTTTTAAAGTGTCTCATTTGGAAGCATTGCTCTTCTGAAAGAGCTTGGTGTTTCCTGGAATTTTCTCCTCGCCTGCACATCTGTCTACCTCTCCAAACTGTACAAAACTGGAATTCCGAGATGATGTTTCAGTGGCAGGGAGGGGTTGGCTCTTAGACATTTGTTTTAATTTTTTTCTTTTTTTTGAGATCCTACCATGTCTGGGGGTTATTTAACATTTTCTGGCACACATGATCCATTTACACAGACAAAGCACCTTGTGTTTCTATAGTTATTTTTATGTAAAGCTATTAAAGGAACAGGAAACTTCTTTCAACCACCTTTCTCCCTACAACTGCCCCAAACATAGTCATTAGTATTAAACATAACAGACTAAAACTGTTTCACCCTAGATCTGTGGAGAAAGGCTGCAAAGCAGCACGAAAGCATGTGGGGTTATTTACAATAAAGCCTGTGCAGGACAGCAAGATGCCAGCTCACGTGTCGAGCTGGCCGTGGCAGCTGCTTTGTTACTACGTGGCTCCGTCCCATCCTAAGTCAAACGGGAAATGGGAGCTGTTTGACAGATACTGTCATCAGTGCAAACATTATTAAAATAATTTAAAAGCTGCTTCTTCTTCTTCTTCTTCTTTTAATCTTAAGGGCAGGCTGTTGGGTTGGTCTGGGCTTCCCCAGCTCTGCTGCTCAGGGCTCCAGCCATGAATATTCCTGTGCCAGATTTTTTATCTAGCCAAGCCCGAGCTATGACTTTGTATCCCAGTGGGACAGTGCAAGCTATGTTCTTGGCGTTTTCTGCCTATTACCAGTTAGGGTCTGTGAACAGAATCTCCATTTGTGAGAACCTCATTGTGGATAGCACGCAGTGGTCTTTTCATTTTGATTGATGGTTCTGGTTCTGCACCATCTGGCTTCTGATAGGCTGCATTAATCATATCCTGAACTAAGAAAGTGTAGACATGTCTGTTTAATATGTACCCATACATAATGTAGCATTAGTTATTCATTCAGCTTGCAAAACAGTCATAATGTATGCAAGGGCTTTATATAGTAAAACATAAATATTAATATGCAAACCATTAATGCTGTTTTTACTTGTGGTAACCACCCACTAGTACATTTGTTTATAAAGATTGAGGAATTCAGAGAAAAAAAGACCATGTGCTATTTTCCTGAACATAGATTGTTTTGCTGATGTATATGAGTTTAGAGTGATGTATATCTGTAGTCTTCATCTTACCCATATATACTTTATATATTTCTTTCATTGTCTCTTAATACAGGCTAAATGAAAGCTGCAACAGAGCTTCACTTTCTCATCTGAGCTGCTTGCCTCAAAATCGGTCATCTCACATTTGGGGCTGTTTGGGGGTGTCTGTGGCCCAGCTCTTTTGTGCTGCCTCTGGTGGGGCCCACTTTTTGACATACTCTGTCCCCTACTTTGTAATAACATCCAGAGTCAGGAGAGGAGTTCACAAGTCAAATAAAGTTTGCTCCAGATTTAGGGTGATCATACTTACCAGTACCTTCAGTTTGGTTTTGGAAATTTGCTAGATTTCCAGTTTAGAGAGACTTAGTTTGCATTAACCTTTTGCATAATCCTTTCAGTACCTAGAGAGGGGAGGGAACAGGGCTTTAAATTCTCTGGGGACATTACCTTGTACAAAATTGCTAGAGCATATTTCTTAAGGTAGCAAATTAAAGCCATAACTTCATGAAACATTTTATGTTTTATTAATTATGTTTTGTCATAACAGCACTATATTCCTATGTGATTACATCTTCTTGTGTATGCCCCAAATCCAAAGTATGTATTTTAATGAATTATACAATTGAAGAATGAGTGAAGATTAATGCTTGTGCGCTACAGAATGCAAAATACAAGCCACACTGTAACAGTAATCAATCATGGAATAATGCATGGGAAACGAGGCAGATGATCACAGTTTTTGTTGAGAAATAAGTAAACTGCAGCTTCTGTTTGAAAGGTAATTTCATCGAGGTTTAAATTAGTCACGTTAGCACTATGAACAATACCAGAAGAATCTATATAAAATGTAAGGCATAGGCACAATTTAATTTTTTGAAAGTTTAAAATATTATAATGACATTGTATATAAAACTAGAAAAATCATTTTAGGACTAAAATCACTAAAATATTCAGCTCTTCCATGTTTTATATTTTAAGGCTATTTTTAGCTACTTCTTCTTAGATCCCATTATTGCTTAATCCATTCTATTAGTTGATTTTTAAAAAATGCACTCACTGCCAAGAATACTGCATTGGCAAACTAGAGAGTGTATAATAGAAAGGCATAAGCCAGGAGCCACTGATGTGCTTCTAGGAATTTGTGAAAATAACTGATATTCCTATAAGAAAGCACCAGCTAGCTGAAATAATCTTGAAAATGGGTTCAAACTGACTGATCTGTTTTCACACTAATCCTCCTGCTAATATAAAAGTCGGAATGGGTTTATTTATCTAAGAAAATAGAAATACATTTAATAACCCCGAAACTGAAATGGATAGCATCCCAGCTCTGCTCTATCTATTCTTGAGTGTTTGTGAAGGTCAGATGTGATGACATGCAAGAGTTAAAAATGTTTAGGTACTCGAAACATGGATGCATTTTTGTTGATTAAGCTTTCCTCACCTCCATCTGTTGCAGTCACAGGAGTTTGCACAGTGATACGTCCTCCCATGTCACACTAAAGAGCCATGTGAAGTTAGGAGTACATGTGTCTCCTGGTGCCCAAGATCCAGTTCTTACAAAAGTTCCTTCTAGGGTTTAACAGAAGTTGAGAACTGTTTTTTTCTCCTGTAAAGGACCATGTGCTAGTGAAATACATCATTTAATTTCCTTCTCTGGGCAACATATAAACTACTGGACTGTGCTTCTTTTAGAATTCAGGACATTCATCCTGAAGGTTAACAACTCTGAAAGGAGAAGGACTTTGAGGCTAAAACATTTCACTAGTTCAAGGAGAAAAGGCCAGAGAGCCAGCTTTCTGAGGCCTGTGCATCACTTCTCTGTTGGGGAGGTGGCGCCAGGCAGGGGCGTGTGCGCAGGGGGCAGAGCCTGCCTGACGGTTTTCCATCCACACGTCGTGCTGAGACCTTGAAGTCCAGCAGAGTCCCAGAATCCCAAATAAACCTCCTTCCAATGTATAAATACAAAAATACAAGTGATTTTTAAATTTGTAACATTTAAAGGTATCTGCACTATTTTGTTTTTTTTTATTGTGAATATATGGACATTTATGTTATTAAATTTTAAGCACTTTCCATGTTGTTAATTTGAAGGACAGGCACATATATATATATATATATATATATATATATACACACACACGCATGCACATATGTGTGTATATATGTAAATATATATTTCTCCAAGTCAAGGGAAATCACTTCTATTTTAGGCTGTTAGTTTGTTTGTTTTTAAGGGAGCCCAGGCAGGAATGGAGACGAGTAGGCAAGCAGGCAGGAAGAGAGAGGCACCAGCCTTTCATTTAGCTGTTCATCTACGTTGTTTCTCCTGGCTCTGGGTATTGAACCCAGGACCTTGGGATGTATGTGAACTGTGCTCAGCGAGCTAAACCACTAGGCCACAGCACACAGCTCGGCTGTGTTTTGTGTCTTTGACTTTAGGTGAAATAAGGTCCTGGGTACCCTGTCATGCTCTGATACCTGCATTATAGATGAGACTCAATAGTGATTATATAGCATTTCCTAAAACTCAGGTGTGTTTATTCAGTTACTGTATGAGAGACGCAGGGAACACAGAATTAGATGCGGCCTGGCCTGTGTGTCACCACACTCACAGCATGCGGAGAGCATAGAGCTGAACAGCTAATTTTAATTCTGACACTCACAGAATTTAACATCACTCTTATGAGTTATTTTATTACTAGTACTAGCATGAGTAGCAAAACAAGTACATTTTACAAGAATCACGTTATAAAGTTTAAATGAAGGTTCTTTGAAACTTTGAAAACACACGGTAGTCAATAGTAGCTTCACACCTAAAAATAGTTATGGGACTTATGGCACATTGCTTATTTGCTTCCCATAAATTTATTCCTTTTTCCCTAAGACCTAAAAATGCCCACATTCCCCACCCCCCGCCCCGCAAAAAAACAAACAAAACCCTATTCAATATTTGTCTAAAATTCCAACTCACCAAGGACATAATAGTCCCAGCTTTGCAGGATGTCACATCTGGCTTAATAGTATCCAAAGCACTAAGTACTCACCTTTGCAAAAACTGCCCTGTGCTTTTTTCTTAATAGCCCTGAACTCTCATCTATTATCTCTTTTGACTCTATCTCAAATCATAAAGACATCACTGAAGAATTACTTCCTAGCTATCTCTTCTATACTGTAATAAATTATTTGCCCTCTCCTTTTTTCCCCCAAAGACCTCCAGGGTTATTGATAATCCAGGGGAAATGTCTACCATTGCCCTCCCCCTCATCGCCACCTCTTACTACTGTGTCTTTCTCTCTATCCAGATTCCTAGAATACCCTGACTGGAATAAAAGTAGGAAAGTCTATAGGGAGGGACTGGAAGATGGAACATTCTTGCGTTACGTAGCATTTGTCAACATTTCTGTCAACAGAGCTCACCAAGACTCACCAAATCTAATGGGCAGAGAGCATTTGCTATACAGAATTCCTCATTTCATAGTTAACTTAGTTCAAGTTAAAGATACTGTTCTGGCTTTAAAAATATTGTTTCTTTTTAATAACAGTTGACACATCTCTGTATTATTAAGTTATGAGTTAGTTCAGTTATTTCCAGTCTGTACTAGACCTTCAGTGCCAGAGGAGAGTCATCAGTAAAGGAACTACTCTTTTGATTTTCTTTTTTTTTTTTTCATAGCCTGCTAATAGTTTTCAAAAGATAGTTAAAGCGTCAGAAATTCTTGGCTTGATAAATAAGCTCAAATCGTCTTACATGAGAGATTTCTCTTTTGAAAAAGTATTTTTGGTTTTTTAAATATAAAAACAGATATAAAAATGTGAACTGGTTTTCTCTTCTAAAGCAATAATTTAATTAGTATACTTCATTAAAAGAGCCTATTCACAGAGTAAAATGACAGCATGATTGTTGTTTAAGTTCGTTATTGTCAGAGGACAGAAACATGGAATAATACAAGGAGAGCCTTTCATATGATTAATACAACTAAATGTTGTATGAGATAGGAAGATGCTTATCAAAATCAAATAGGCATGGTGTCCATATTTTTCCCCAGAGTGGGCAGTCTTGCTATATTACAGCTATTCAACTTTCCAATCTCCAAACATTTTTAATAAACATTTCTAGACCAGCTCTCTATGTGACATACACACGCGCCTCGTAATAAGAGTTACCCCTCCTCTTGGTTTCATTTTTATTTTATTCTTGCCATATTATTCATTCCCCCCACACCTTTTTCTTTTAAAATGAACAAAGCAATTCACTTTGATGTGTGTTATTAGAGTCATATTTTTATTTTAAATGATGTTTCCACACCAAAGGGTCTTGGTAAAAAAAAAAAAAAAATTGTCATCTGCCTTCTGTCATGCAAAAGTGAATGGTTCCTCCAGATAAATTCAGTGACTCAGCCCAAATAACTAGCATTTAATCATTTTAGTATTTCAACAGCAGACAGCCACAACCCAAAGCCTTTTAAATATTTTATTTCTAACATTTATGTCATCCAAATTTGCTAAAATATCTAGGAAGTATGGTGTATATTAGAAAGAGCAAATGCTTTACAGTCAAGTGAAGATGACTTGGGTTGTGCCTTCTCTGTTACCAGCTGTGAAACTCTGGGCAGATGTCCTAACCTTTCTGACCCTCACATGTGCCATCTGTCAAATAGGGAAAACAGTGTTTATGTCTTATAAGAAATAAAACTCTGAGTACTCATAAAAATTCCTTACTCATTTCCTTTCTCTTTCTTCTAAGCCATTACCATCTAATATGCTCAGTAGTCTAGACACTTGGAAATGCTGAATTATTAAAAATTTTCCTATTTTATGTCCCTCATCTTTTCATGGCAGTTGAGGAAAATACATTATAATGAAAATATATATGTGATGAAAACACATCATGGAGTAGCTTAGTCAAGCCCATTTTTATACCTAAATTCAAAGTCAGATCCAACCCCAGAGAAAACTGTGAAATTTACCTCTTCTAACTGCTAACTTCTTTTCCCCTTTGCATGACCTTCTTATTGCCTATGAACTCTGCAAGCTCTTGCTGTCTCCAGTCATCCATAGTCGAAACTGCTTTCATGAAAGAATGTGATGAACACATCCATTACAAGATATAAATTATTGAAAAGGGTCAATATGAGAATCTCTCTGGTTGTTTCCAAGAGACACAGATTTAAGCCAAAGTATTAATTACTAATTGTTGATTCCAATATGTTAATGAGCCTTCCAATTTGCTAACAGACTTTCTAGAACTTCTCAATTAGAGTATCCATGAAAATTATGACTCTTAATTGGTTTTTTTTTTCTCTCTAAGAGCTGACTTTTGATGACCCATGATGCCAGCAAAGGGACCACAAATCATTGGAAGCTGTTCCCTCTAGGCAGAAGCCCCATTGCACTTACGACCATAGAGTCCAGTAAAGTGCACAGTGTAATCAAGAAAGGGAATTTGGAACAGAACAGAGGACAGTCCCTACTGCACAGCTGCTAGTGTCGTTATGTCTGGTCATCACCGAGTCCTAAGAAAGGCAACAGAGTTGTAGAAGGTCAAAATACCTTCCACTTTCAGCACAGAAAGTACTGTTGTACATTTCCCTAAAGTCTTCACTTATAGAAAATATCCAAAAGTGAATGAAAATCTTGTACTACTAATGCATGTGTGTATATATGTGTATGACACATAATAGTCAAGAATATCTTTGTTTCTCTCAGGTAAATGAAAATAGTATTTTCCCCAAAGTCTCTACTAAGGGAGAGACTGGAAAGACACATAAGTTATTGCTCAACTTGCTGCTGACTTTTTCTTTCTCTACACTTCTGATAGAGGATGTGGGTCAGATATATAAGATCAAGGAGATGGAGTAAAAAGGAACCCACTTAATTGCTAAATATTCCCATGAAACATGAATAATACACTGTCAAACATTAGATTATATACTGTCTTCTGTGTTTGTTTAATTATGTCTCAGTAACTAGATTGTAAATTTCTCCGGAGTAGCGACTATATCTTATAATTTAAAATGCCCTTGAAGGAAACTAGGCTAATAGTTGACAATTAACAGATTCTGAGTAAATACTTGCTGAGTAGAACTGACTTTATGGTAAAGTTACTAGCAAATTACCTATGTAGAGAAGTAAACACAAGAGGAGTCTGATGTGATTTTCTTTGGAAATACCCTGAACATTTCTGCTGCAGTGGCCATGTTAATGCAGCAGGTTGACAGCACTACCAGTCACTCCCGAGAGACTTGTTCACTTCTGGGCCACATCATCATCTGCCCCAGATGCTCAGTCAGGGTTCATGTTGCTTTATCTTGGTTCCCTGGCATGTAGTACCCAGGGGCCAGATGCTAAGCATCCTAAAAGTCGCATGGTCCAAAAAATTGGCATGCATGAAGCCAGTATATCTCATCACTGAGAAACACTGGATTCCTTACAACTTTTGCCCTTCCTGCTCCTTAAGCCTCATTTCCCGTTTCCCTCCTTATACTGTATTTTTAAACCGTACTAATTACTTGATTATTGATCATTCCAGGCTCTATCTACTCCTTTATTTTTGTAGATTGTAGGGTTTTGCTTCAGCTCTAGTCTGACACTCCTCTAGCAAATGCCCATCCTGCATGAACTCAACTCAGGCACCATGTCTTCCAAGAAACCTTGCTTGTTCCAGACTGGGACAAGTGGCACTTGCTTTGCTTTCAAAGCCCTTTGCCTTAACATCTATCCCAGTGACTTGTGGTTATTTGTTTACTTTCTGTCTCTCCCAGTAGACTAAAAGCTACTTCAGAACAAATTGTGGATCCCACAAACTCACCTAATGCTTGACACATAGTGAGCACTTAATTTTTTTCTCAGTCGTCATTCAATCACTGACATTTCAGACAGGAATGAGTTCATTCAGCAAATATTCACTGTGTAGTTTTCGTAACTTTGGAAGAGTACTGACATGAGCCTGGGCTATCAGTAACCCTATCAATGTAAGTGGGGTGGAAGCCTTGTGGCAAGGTAGGGAAGAGGTGGGGAGAGAAGCTAGGAAAGTATATTTGCAATGGGGCTAGCTCATCAGGCTCGATTCACTTCATAGCTCTAATATCTTGAGTAGATGTGACAGCTAGAGGGACCCCACCAGTGTCTTCGAAGCATGATCCTCAGACCTAGCCGGTCCACAAACATTTTGATCTCAAATGAGGTAACTACAGAAGTCAGTAAGCACTTGGGAATTTGAGAGAACAATGTCTCCTGATTCTTAAACTAAAAATATTGGTGCTTCTACTTTGCTTTCATTTTCTAGTTAGTCATTTTGATTGTATTGTATACAATTAGATAAATATCTATTTCTATTATATAAATTATATAAGTAAATTGGTTCTTGATGCATCTGAAATATTTGGAGGAAGGAATATTTTCTCCGAAGTTGGTCTCCACCACAGGACATTTGAACCTCTCAGGTCTGGGTGATCCCAGTATAGTGATGTTTGTTTCATACCAGATTCCAAGTTGGATACCTCAGAAGTAGAAACTTCCTACCAGTTCTTCCCTTCCTTTTCTCCCCTCCTGACAGACAAACAGCTAACTTGAGCTAGAGGCACATGGTTACGGTTAGGACCTTGGTTCTAGATAAGACACTGAGCCAGAGCTGAGTATCAACCAGAAAACCAAACAAGCTCTACTTTCGTCTCTCCAGCCAGCCTGGCAGAGGTTTGGGGAGAGCAGGCACTTCATAGAAATTGGGGTGCCAATTTCATGGGGGCCAAGCAGATGGGTTTGTGACAGCGCAGTAATTGGAGCACTTACCTCCTGGTGAGCTCGTGGTCTTGAGCATATGCTCCCCCGTGACAATGATGAGCTAAGGAACTCAAGCAGGCTGACTGGGGACAGAGACGAAGGACCTGCACTGGTGGCCGGACTGAGCAGGTGATGGGAGGCAGCAACCACGACACATCTACGATGTGGGAGCGTTGTGCCAAGGATTATGAATTCTCAGAGATGAGCAATTGTGTTGATAAGTTCCACAAAAGCTTAGACAAGAATACAAATAGAATGCTTTAGGAGAGATGGGAAGGACAAATTGTAGTAAGGCCATCTTAAAGAATAAACATGAGCTAGTTTGTGTGCACATTCACACAAGGAAGCATTATTTTTACAAAAGTATTACAAGGAGTTAGAGATGGTAATGACAATGGTGCCTTTCTTGACTTTTAAATAAGAAGTAGTGTGGGCCTCCTAAAAATTATGTATAGCGGGGTTGAAGTGCCACATGATAAAACTCAGAAGCTTGACTTACAAGAGTTCTAACTCGTGTAGGGAAAAAAAAAATCCTGCCAGACAGCATGTCTGCTTTGTTTGGAATAGAAGCATAAATATCTAATTTGCCTTGTTACAGAGAAGAATGCATGCTCTCTGCAGCATGCAGCCAGATAATCATTCCATCAAGCTCGAAGTATAGGGAGTATAATTAATTTGCTGATTCGGCCTAATCCTTGTTCTCAGATGGTGAAACAGAAATCCGTGAGTTCATATTTCATTAGTCATGTTTTATTTCTTAGAAGCTAAAAACACAGCTTTGTTAGATGTTGGAAAATAAAAGTAAGTAATAATATAAGTCAGTGTACCCTGATTTAGGGAAGTTAAAAACACACTGCTAAATTTCTAACAGCATGTTTTTCTCTCAGCACTTCTCTTAGTTTGTAAGTTGTTGAGGTTTTTTTTTTCCTTTTTCAGTGTTGTGTCATCAAAGCAAGTGGGTCTGTCATGATAAAATGTCTCATGAGTACATGGTAAAACCATATAAAAAACCTTTAATATTAGCATTTCATCACAAAAACTCTTCTGTTCATTTTTCCATTGAAGAAAAACAAGGGAGTCGATCAGCCTCACACAAAAGCTTTGTGTTTATTTTTAAACAAGATTGGCTTGATGTTCTTTAAATTAGAAATTGATATTTAATTTCTAAATTTGTCAGGCTTTTTTTTTATTTTGTAGCTGATGTCTTGCCAGTCGACAGCCCTTCTGTGTTAGATGTTTCAGTATAAACACATAATAAACAAAGCAAATACATTTTTATTAAACCATAAAAATGATCAACTATGCGCTCTTATATAGAAAGTTCATGTGCAGCATAATTGTTTAATACTGTTTTCTTTCCACATTAAGTCAACCTGAAAGACTATTGGTTGTACCCAACACCATTTCTTAATGCCATAATTCTCCAGACCTGAGTCTCCAGGGGCCCTAGTCAGAAGGGGAATTGTGTGTTTTGCTGCTTTCTCTTGAACTCCCAGTGACAGCCTGTCTGGAACAGCTCCGGTCGGAGAGCAGTGCATTTCACATGCTGAATTGCCTGCTGTTTGGGGTAAAGGAGGAGCACCTCATTTATAGCTAAGTGAAGAGGGAGTTTGAAGGTGACAAACACCGAAGATTTAGTAGGCACATGGTATTCAGAAAAGACTAAAATGCCATTCTATAGGAAGTTTTAAATGTTGCCTTAATTTGTATGAGATGTGCCAAATTCAGATATTACTTTCATTTGTATAGAGCTGTAACGTGGATATTTTCACCACCATACCGTGTTCTCTTGAATTTCTCTTTAACTTCCATGATCCTCAGTTTTCTAATCTGTGAAAATGGGCATGCAATTGTAAAGTGCTCTGTTAACCCCACAGAATTGTCACAGTCTACTGACATACAGCTCGATCGAGAAGTTATTACTTTACCTCCTCTAAGGTGATATCACATACATTCATGAACAATATTTCTAAAGCAAGGGCCTTGTATTTAATGCACTGCCTGGCATGATTGTACAGAGGGGAAATTCTTACTGAATCACCTGTTTGTTCTTAGTGCTGAAGGAAACAAAACCAGGCAAGCTGGGGCTGGAGTGAAGAGGCAGGCCAAGAGAAGGCCATCACTTTACAGATTCTCTAAGATTTCCCATTTTCATTATTCTTATTTCCTCTAAATCAGAGATTTAACACGTAGTGGCTTCAGCTTCATCAAAGGTCCACAGCCAGTTCTCCTATTTTGCTAGGCTGAGCGATAGATGGTCATGTCCCCATAGGTCATCTGGAGCCTGAAGGATGGTAATGTCTTCCACATGTTTCTGAGGTCTGTAGAGCTGGGTGGCAAGGAGCTCATTTGCATGTGCAGGATTCATATCCTCTACTTCCAGGCAGTCACATTTTCCTTCTCAGAACAATGCCCTAACTGTTTGAGATGCAGGTTTTCATGCTGGCCCTTAACAAGGAAGAGCAAAAAGTCTCTACAATTCCTAAAGTCAAGTCATAATGTAAACGTCTTCATTTATTGAGCAGATCTTTCCACATTTTGAATAAATACCTTCTTGGTGTAGTGACTTCTTAAAAAAAAAATCCAAAAGCTTTGTAAACATTATTATGAGAAGGCTTTTTTTTTTTCCTTTTTTTCTTTTTAACTCCTGTGAAACTGTGTTAACAGCATCCCAGAAAACTGGAATTCTCTATTAACCCCTAGGTCAAGCATCCATCTTGACACACATCTCTTTTATTACTCCTCATTTATAAAGGAGCAGTTTATTCTTAACTTAATTCCTGCCTTCTTTTTAGGGAGCATTCAATGTTAAACTCAGCAAAGAACAGTCAATCAGATTTGCAGTCTGTGGTATTAAGGGACAGACTAAAATCAAGTAATTTTAGGAGGAGAAGGAATCGCAGAGATCATCTTATCTAACCACTTCATTTTGCAATGAAGTGCTTGCAGCCCTGAGAAGCTAAGTGTCTATCTAAAATAACAGAGCTGATTTGGGACTGATCCTGTAGTTTGATACCTTTGACACTAGGCAACAGAGAGAGTGACATTTCCTAAAGGTTATGATGGACTAGAATGTAACGTATTTTAGTAAAATAAATGC
The DNA here is from genome assembly GCA_004363575.1 of Solenodon paradoxus. Classification (NCBI taxonomy): domain Eukaryota; kingdom Metazoa; phylum Chordata; class Mammalia; order Eulipotyphla; family Solenodontidae; genus Solenodon; species Solenodon paradoxus. The sequence goes on from RJWH01001050.1 coordinate 167,378, forward strand.
GTGTGACACATGGCTTAGAGATCGTGTACTTCTAAACCGCTAGTGCCCTGTGTTACATATTTCCACTACCCTTAATGAGGCTGGATTCAGTGAAATAGTTTCCCAGTAAAAGAAAACATCATCAGACATGGCTTTGGGAATCAGGGACCAGGCATTTACCTGAGCTCCAGCATGTGCTTTCTGAAACTTGACTTTCCTAACTGCTCTGCAGTCACCATACAGGTATGCTTCAGAGATATGGCAGGTTCAGTTCCAGACCATGAAAATAAAGCTAATGTCGCAATAAATGAGTCACATGATTTTTTTTTTCTCTCAGTACATAAAAAAGCTGTGTTTATGCTGTGCTATTTTTAGTATGCAGTGACACGTTATGGCTTAAAAGAGTGTATGCGCCTTAATTTAAAGGTACTTTATGACTAAAAAATGCTAATCATTATCTGAGTTGTTGGCAAAATTATGCTGATAGACTTGCTTGCTACAAACCTTCAATGTCTAAAAAGCTCAATATCTGCAATGCACAATAAAGCAAGGTATATGGTATATCAGAAGGCAGATATAACTAGTTCAGCGCAACTCCATAAATACCATTTCTCCATGATAATTGCCAAAAAAGCATAGCATTTTATGTTCCATAACTCAGAGGGAAAATTCTATTTAATCTCTAACCCTCACCTTTTCAAATCTCTCCCCCAAATTCCAAGGTAGGTTCAGCTCAGAACAAATGTGCAAAGGCCCAACTGAACCCAGTTGCCTTCACCCTTAACCTTATGAGTTTTGGAATGAGGAGGAAATATGCAGAATCACTTCTAGAGCCTCTAATGTTATTCCAGAGATAGACTGGTCCCTCAAAGATATTCTTGAACTTCCCATGTTATCCAGGGTCCCTTCAGATCTGTTATTATCCTGTGATCAAAATAAACCTCCTCTCCCCTCTTCTTCCCTTCTGATCCTGGTCTACAACTACAGTTTTGGAAAGCCTGCAGTTGTCCATGGCTCATAAACAGTGATGGCTGCTGATGTCGTGACCAAAGGCTTTGTCGGCAAGCACAGGCAGAGGTTCGATGGGGGACAAGTTGATGCCCCAGGACCTGCCATCCAGCCAATAGCTTTTTGCTGAGTGTATCGCACAATCTAGAGGAGGATCAACTTGGGCTGTGTTTAATACAAGAAGTCATTTTATGGAAATGCTGTCGGCATATAACATATAACTTCATACAGTACAAAGAAATAAGTGAAGTTCAACAGGATGAAAATCTGGAAAGCTTAGATCCTCAATTTTATGGTCTTTGGGGTTTTGGTTTTTGTTTTGTTTTGTTTTTTATTTTTGCTTTTTAAGGAAAACACCATGTGAGTAACTTTATTACCAGATTAGCAAGTACCTTGTGATGGGGATTTAGTGAGACCTGAGGATGTAGGAGACCAATGTGACCTCTCTGAGAGATGAGACCATACACACAGGCTGAGAGGTTGTAATAAGAAGAATAACAAAGGCTAGCATGCAGCTTGGTTTCAGTGACTACAGCAGGAGACTTAAAAGTTGTATAAGCCATGTTCCCAGTTATTCTTTGCAATAAGACCACCCTCTTTCCTTTGGTGATTGTGATTACTATGACTTGAGAAGAAAGTAATTATGGCTTGATTTTTTGGAAATAATGATTAATATTCACTTCTGTTGAGTAGAATGTAATTTGTAGCATTAATGTTTTTACTACCTTGTGAACCAACAGAAGGGAAAAGGAAAAAAAAGCCCTGCATGCTCTTTCAACAAGCTATAAAATGATGTATTTAATCTTGAATAATTAAACAAAAACATTTTTATTCACATAATGTTACAATCATATTGCTAATACAGCCTAATGCTTACTTTTTAACTAATTCATTTTCTCATTTGTGGCAATCTAGAAAGGTTTATTAAATCTAATGACTGTTTTAGGATTAAGTAGGGGAAAAGCATGTTCTAATTACAGGGATGGATAAAAGCAAACTAATTAACCAAAAACGTGCATTTCCTTCCTCATAGATGTCTGGTCAGCCGTATCCAAGTTGAACTTGGGTTACCTAGCTCCTGAATTTTCTAATCATGTTTTTAGATTGCATTTTTTACACCATCTGTATCATTAACATGACTGTAATTTCTGTCACAGTTGGAAGCTTGAGTTAATAAATGTTTTGTTTTGAGGGGGGATGGGAAGTCAGGCTAGAAGATGGGAGTGTTTATGAATGAGCCAAAAGAAGAGATTATACCTTCACTGAGGTGCCATGAAACGAAATGCTGAGCTTCCCAGGCTGGAGAATTGGTGCTGCCCTTCCTGGCCCCACCTTATAGCTGCATTTACTTAGGAAAATAGTCTTAATTTATTTCTTTTTTTAGAAAAAGGGATCAGATCTAATAGAAAATATAACCACCAGCTTGTCAAATGCCTCAGTAACCTCATTCCTGTGCAGTTGAATATATGCGGAAGGTAATTTATGAAATTCAGAAGCATTTCTTTTTCAGCATTTTGTATATTCTAAACAAAGCCCAGAAACATAGTACTCTAATTTTGAGTTTCTAATAAATTTTTATTTTACCTCTTTAAAACACATGATAGGCTTTACATGTGTGCTTCTTTTGAGGACTAGTAACTACTAGGATAGAGTCTTGCATCTTGAAGCATGAGCGACGTTAGCCTTAGTGTTACACAGGAAAATAGCACATGTATGTATATGTATGGATGCATGTATTTTAAAAGGAAAGGTGCAGGCAGGAAGTGAGAAGAGGAGGAAACAGTTATTGTATTTCATTGTTCATCTTGGTTGTTTCCAACCCTGACCCTAGGTTTCAAATGTGGGTCCTTGTGATGTATGTGGGCCATGTCTGATGGCCTTATCTGCCAGGCCACCAGGGCATGGCCATGTCTGTCTGCATCATGTGCCTATAGGCTGAGTGCTTAGGGATTCAAATGATTAAAATAAGGAATTTCAATGATTAAGATAGAAGCCTGTCTCAAGGAACTTACAGTGAAAGTAAACATTTGAGGAACTAGAAGTTACAGCAAAATAGATAATCATTTGCTTCACAAAATTTTAAAGGGGAATTTGTATAATAAGTTACTTTTGTCGTCAACAGTAGAAATAGCACTTCTCTGGCTGCAGTTGTTTGTGTATCTAGCGGTCTTTTGACTTTTGTTAGTAATACGTCCTAAAATCTTTGTAAATACTCAGATTCCCAAACAACTTTGTGACTTATAATGGCGGCCCTACATTAGGCTGATAAAAGTAACTGAAAATTGGTGCGCCCCAGTGGAGTAGCGGTTGGATCAGTCACCTCCAAAGGAGCTCGGAACACATTCCCCTGGGTTGAGTCCCAGGTCCAGGGGGAATGAAAGTAATTGCAAATTTGGAGTTGACACTTCCAGGCCTTTGTGAAAGGGTAGAGAAGCCACGTGAAGGTGCATATACTGGAACACTGGCTCAATTCACTCTTTAAGTGAGTCTGCCAATCTTGAGGTGAATTGGGAATTCCAAATGGTGCGTCATCAAAATTAAAAATAAATATAGCTCCTTAACATCGCAGTTCAAACTCAAGTAGTAAGGGTCTAAAGAATTCCTACATAAATGGCACATTTACCAAACAGCATACCTTTTCTGGAAGAAGAAAATAATGGGCACAAAGTATTCATAAGCGAGATGCACAGAAACTCCTTACTTACCGTGCTGAAAATCAAAGTCCTGCTAATTCCTTAGTGAACGTCTGGTGTAAGCTCATGTTCAAGGCCTTTAGTCCATGGCCATGTTTCCTAGCAGTTGGTTCTTTTTAGCAGACTTCCACCACTGAAGAGAACAGTTCAGCTATGAGGTTTGCTGTAATGAAATTTTCACTCCCCTTATAATTGAATCTTCACTCTTAAAACAAAACCTACTTAGGGGAAGGAAGGCAAGGGTAGCTGAGGTCTCCATAAAGTTTGCTGGAAGCTCGGGTTTCAGTGTCAGTTCGCCAAGCACTCTTTATCGATAGAATCCGCAGCCTTGGAATTGATTAGATTGTGCATCCAAGTTCACTTAATCTTTAAAATGCTTTCTGATAATTGCCACAAAGTTTTATTAAATACAGCAGCCCATTCTGTCAGACTTTTCACATTCCATGACTGGCTTTCTAGCTTACTTTTCACCAGACTGAAATCAGAGTAATGAAAACAGTCAAACTGCTCATAAAATGTCACATTACTATGAGAGCACACATTATTTCTACAGATATTTTCTGTCACTCACTAGATCACTACACATGACAGCAGTGCCTGCCTGGAACATGCTTGAGAAATGACAATCCCATATTGTAAAGACCTACTTCAGCAGTAAAATTTATTGATTTGTCCCTTTGATCTCAGTCTACAAAAGATACCAAATGTTACCCAGGAATAAATAAAACATTTATAGAAAAGGGGAGAAAAGGTTATAGGCTTCATTTTGCTTATCAATGTCATTTCCAAGCCAACAATTTTATTAGGGGTAGGGGTACAGCGACATGCTATTTTTAGTTTGTGAGGGAGAAATGTGACATTTAGAACAAATGTCATAGCATTTCTTCAATAAAATCCATGCTGTCAACTGCCTAGCTCTAGAGAATTATAGAAAAGCTGTACTGAACCAAAAGAGAAGCAACAATAACTTGATTTTCAATTTAACCCTCTCAGACCCAGCCTTCCTGGAGATTGAGTAAGAGCAATGTTTGTGGGTTATGTTGCCCTGGAAAGCAGGCCTGTATCTGTATCTGCAAGTATTTCTTAAAAGAATCTATTCTGTCTACCTAAGAAATGACCCTGTGTGCAGCTGAAGCACTGTAACCTCTTTTGTTCAGTGAACCTTAAAGAGAAGCAATTTTTTCACAAACGAAAGAACTCAAATACCCACGAAAATAACTATTCCAGCGTAAAAGTCAGCAAATGACCTTTTTATTGACTATACATAGGAAAGCAAACAAACAAACAAAAAAATCGGGGGGATAATTATTAGAATTTAATATCCAAAGAACTCGTAATGAAAATTGTTCTTATTGTGGAGCATTTTGCTCTGATCACTTCCTTTGTTTTCTTTTGGCACTCTTCACATTCCACCATGAAATATCTCTGGGTTGTTATTTAGCTTCTCTGGGACAAGAGGCCTGTATCTTTTATTTTTTGAAATTCCTCACAGGTACCTAGCTCAGTTTTTGATGAAGGTAGTAGACAAAGCATTGGTGTGAGAAATATGGTTCATATCTAATAGTTTGTAACTTATTTGTTCTATCTAGCAGGTGACTCATACCCCAAACACAGACAGTGACTGCTTTCAGTCTTTGCCATTTTCTCCTTTTTTCAATTGAGGTACCATTGATTTATAACACAATGTACGTTTTAGATGTGCAGGTTCACGTGACATCAAGTATGTAACACGACACCCAGCACCAAATTTCTCACAGTCCTCCCCTCTGTCCTTTGAACCCCCAGCACGCAGTGCTCGCACCCCGACCCCTTCTCTTGTGGGAAGCTCATGTCTCTTATCACTGTCAGCCTTCGCCATTTTCAAAATTCAACTCCCACTTGCTCTGCCTGCTTCTCTTGAGTAATGGTAATGGTCTTTGCTGAAAATTACCCATGTGCTGTTAAAATGGGGGTTTTGTTTTCATTAGAATGTGGACACATCTGACTTTTTTGATGTTTTTTTTCCTTTCCCCTTGCAAAAAATTCTGGGCTTCACGCTCTTTTCTTTCCTTCCTCTCCTCAGAAGAGGGTCACCTCTTCATTACCGAAGTTCTTCTTTCCCCAGGGCTACCATCTGGTGTTTTTAGGCTTGTCTGGAACTCCACCAGTTGGACCCAGTAGCTCTATATCTCGCTTTTTCAGGAGCTTCTTTTTTCCCCCCTTCTTTCAGATGGACACAGTAGTAATAGTCTCCAGTGTAACTTGCTGCCTTCTCTAATCACCGTTAATTTGCTAGCATGAATTGAGCACTCAGTAGGTATCAGGGATTGAGCCAAGTAATAAGGGGCCTACCTTTGAGTAAGATACAGTTATTCTCTTAAATAGCTGACAACTGGTAATTATACAATAAGTTACGTGGTCCACATATCACTTCCATGAACATTCATTCAGCAAACATTTACTGAGTCAAATGCAAGGGACACAGTGGCTACTAGTACCAGTTCCTGCTCTCCAGAAGCACACAGGTGTGCTATTCCCAGAGCCTGTCCTAGCTAGACCTCTCATTTTGAACTTCGACATGTTTCCAATCAAAATTATGCGATACATTTTGTTTGTATCCATAATGCCGAATGCAATTTTTCTTCAGTTACTGTGAGAACATTTTGAAGGAAATGACTATTTTTCAAAAGCTAAATTGGTACATTTTTTACTTTCATGGTCATCACCTGACAGTGTACCCTAAACACAGAGCCTCTTCATGCAGCTTCTCAGGCTGTGCACTGCTCAACTCCAGAGCACAGACACACCTCGGCATTGGTGACTTTGCACATGGGTGCTCAAGATATTTTCATTTGGATGCCAGCAATTCATGAAACATTTCTAGAATCTATTTTTGAATCCATTCTCCTACTTTTTAAAATCCCCTCTAGTAGAAAGCCATGTGAATAATTCATATTCATAGGTAGGTGATGTTTTGGAAATTTATTTTATATGATCAGATACAAATGATTTAGTGACTTGTATAGGCTCCCAATTATAACCCTGAACTGTCTTATTAATAGTGTTTTGACAGAACTTTTTAACAATTATTATATATATATTGACAACCTCATTGGCGGGGTGGAGGTATGTGATTTCTTTTATCATTAGGCATTGTCATTTCTAACTATGGATTCTCAAACACAGAGTAAAATAATTGCTCCCAAATGGATTTATTTAAGGCTTTACTGAATTAACCTAATGTCATTTGAACTTGGATTGCTTCTGCCTCCATCTGATAAGTCAGTGAACATATTTCAGATTTAGTCTGTTATGGCAACTGCGTAATCATCAACAACAATATTTTATATTAATCTTACTCCAGGATACCTGTGCCTCCATATTTGTGTGCACATATGGTGAAGAGAGTATCATTCTCTTAGCCAGTAAAAGAGTTCATCTTAGGAAGAGAATTAACTTTGTTTAGGAAACTACCTTGATTAACATTTTAACAGATCACGTCAGAATCTGAGAACATGAGCTAGAGGGAAACTAACAGCTCTGCAATAGAAAAATATACACACTTTTCTATCCATAGAAACAAGAGAAACATGTCATAGAGGGGATGGAGTGAAGGTTATCTAATACTCTGTTGTGAGTGATTGCATTTTTTCGCTGTGTTCACTTTAATCAACAAAACTGAATGAGAAGACCAAAAATTGGGAGCTAGATAAGACCTTAAGAATGCAAGTTCTTAGAGGTTTAAAATCATTTGAAGAACACAGAACTTTTTACCCCCAGAACAGATGTGAGAGGCTGATGTCTAGGTCAAAAGAACAAGACCAAAACGACATCTGTGTTTCATCTGTGTTTATACCAGCTTTGATTCCCATCTTTGCCTTTACTAGCTGTGCACCTTTGGGAAAGAAACTTAATTGCTCTGTGCCTCAGTTTTCTTATTCAGAAAATGGGGGAGTAATAAAATTACATTTTTTTCAGTGGGGTCTTAATGATAAAAAACATTAGTACATGTGAAGGGATTAGAACAATGCTTTACATAGTAAGTGCTGAGTAAGTGTCAACGTATCACCCATATTCATGCAGACACAGATAGGATAGAAGATTGGGGCTTACTTTTTTATGTGCGTGCTTGAAACTTAATTACAAAGAAGTAATACATATAAAATATATTATAAGGAAACAAAAGCAATACAGTGTTCCTTCTTTCTAGCACCTTTGCTTTTATTTTAAAAGTTTTTGAAGGAACATTGCATTTTAACATTATACAGGTTTGACTACTAATTTGCCTTTATCGGCTAAAATCTGGTTTTGTTTGATTTTGCTTATTTGTTTGCTTGACTTCTCTAGGTACCACATATGAGTTATCATATGATGTCTGGAAGAGAGCAAATCAGGTCAGGAGGATCAATTGCATATTGAAGAAAGACCTGAAATGGTGGTGAACTTAATTTAAATATAGATGTAGAGTTACTCTGATGCATATGTTAAGTCTATATAATGTTAGAATGCAGCATCCTTCAATGAAATTATTTTTACTTATATAGGCTTAAGGTGTACATCATTATAAATCAACATATAATCAAATTTAATGTACATATTACATTAAATTTACCACTAACAGTCCGGTTCTGTTCTTCACCATATAATTGAATCATTTTACAAGCCATAAAGTATTTTATACCTCAAACACATAAATAATGAATAATTTATCATCTGTAAACCAGTATTATTTGTCATCATGTATTTTGAAAGGACAGCATTTGTTATCAACATTTTGATACATTTTCTCCATCCTTACGTATTTTCTCTTGGAGAGAAAAAGGGCTTTGTTTCTAACATAATGATAAAATGAGCACTTATTAGAAACATTTTTAAAGTTTCCTTTTTGTATTACAGTTTTTATTTAGGTGACATTACTTTACAATACTGTATAACTTTCGGATGCAGGTGCACGCTGCATCAGCTCCATGGTATCAGACCATACCCACAACGAAATTTCAAATTTTCCCGCTACCCTTTACACCCACCTGAAACCTCTTTCCCCTTTGATAACCTCAGTTCTGGTCTCAGAGTCCAAGGTCTAGTTTTTCCTATTGTTTCGTAATTTTTAAAAAATTTTAATTGTTTGACTCGTGTGTAAAATGGAAAAATTACTTGCTTTGTAGAAGTTTCAGTGTTTGCTAGCCTATCTAAAATGTTCAAATATAGAGATGATGTGACTGTAGTAACTACTTATTTTGATTTCTTCCATTCAAAACTAAAACCTGCAGTCTGCTTGCTGCTGACCACTGCGGTAGCCATTTATGTTCACTAGAGTGTTCTACCATATTGATTCTAGAGAGCTATGGAAATGCGTAGTACTCAAATCTATACAACCTTCTTTAAACACATTTTCCCTGAGTAATTACTGTATTCTCCTTAATGTTTCTCCAGATCCATTTTTTTTTTTTTTTTCATTTTTAATCAGTGCGTATGTGTAAGGGACAGAGGGGCTTCTCTTTAAGAAGCTCTTATATTGGCATTTCCCTGTGGCTCAGGCAGCTAAAGGGTAGCTGATGAGAGCCCTGAACCCAGGTTCGAGGCTTGGGCCTGGGGTGGGGTTGGGAGGAAGAAGCTGCTATGTATAGTAGTGATTTCTTTTATAGTTAGGAGGGGAATTTTGAAATATAATATTCTGTTTTACCTCATATAAAGCTAGAAATAGAATTAAGAAGCAAGGCAGGGCAAGAGGAATTGTTGCAGGGGCAGGAAGGGGGAGGAATTTGATCTGAGGAGTTACAGAGAAACTTGACCTCACCCAGGACATCATTCCCTAGACTTTCAGCTCTTTGCACATCTTTCCACCCAGGCATTTTCCTTGGACATTCCACTTTCTGCACTGTTCATAGTGTATTGTCATCACTTCCTCCATTTTCCATCTTGATTTGTGAACGCTCCGTAAGAGCAAGAACTGCGTCTCCTTGCTGTATCTCCTATACGGAGTACATTTAGAAGGTTAATGAGCATGTGTTGAATTAATTAGTTAATTCACTTATAAGTTGGTGATTTTTCATTATATTCAAGAGACCCATTTTCCATGCATTAGAGTCTTGCTGGGAAAGAAATTTCGTAAAAATCTGTGAGACAGGTAAACTGACTGGATGTATCAAGACATTCTAAATGTGCAGAAGAGCATATGATAAAGACACAGCCATGAATCTGAGCAAGCATGTAAATTATGAAGTTCGGTTTATTGTTTATAATAAGAAAATGTCAAAAGAAAATGGTCTAAATAATAATACATAATGAATTAAGTAAATAAGCTATATTCATATGGTATAATGCCATGCAGTCACTGAAAATTGTGTTGTAGAAGAATAATGATGAGGGAGTGCTCACTGATGTCAAAATGGAGAAAAAAAATTACAAGATAGCAGGTATAGAAGACATCAGTTTTATAATCTAATTGTATATTTTCTGGGACCAGTAAGACTGGTGAAAATACACACCACAATGTTAACAGTAGTCTCTAGTGGCAGGCTCCCAGATAATTGGTGATTTTATTTTCTTTTTGTGTCTATTTGAAATATTTGGAGATTTCTAAAGTGACTTTAAATGCTTTTCTAAAGAAGGGAAGAAGAAAGGTTTTCGGTGGCCTTTCATGGAGTGGAGGCGTGACAAGTCCATGAAGAAGAAACTGAAGCAGGAATGGAAGGTGAAAAAGGGAGAATAACCTGTGTAAGGAAGAGAGTGAAAAATAGATTAGCAGTATGAGTAGCAACCGCCAGCGAGTTTGTAGAGTGGGGTTAATAGAATTCAAAATGCTATTTAACGATGCAGAAAGATTCCTCCAAGCTGGGGAGCAAGACTGGCATTCATGTCATTGTCATTGCCTTGGTCCTATAGGTAGTTTGAAAAAAAGAAAAACAAAACAAAACCCAGGCTATGTGGGAAGCTTTGCCAAGGTTGGAGAGGTCTGTTGTCTGACTGGGCTGACTTTTTTCATCATAGACATTAAGCACATTTTAGCCATGTGTTACTTAGTTTTTTAATATGTGCATATTGCTTTCTTTTTCTGCCCCTTATTCTTTGTTCCTGTGAGGATATTTTGAGCAACAATGAGTAGGCGGAGTCCAAAGAGATGGACTTTTGAATTTAACAGAGTTCATCAATGAGTTTGCCCCCTGCTCTCCCACTTACAAGTTCTGTGACCTTGGACAAATTTGCTTTGATGCTCTGAGCCAGTACTGATAAAATGAGGCTAATAACAAACTCCTTGTGGGGTTTTAAACAAGATAAATATATGTAAAGTCACAAGCTCAATGGCTTTCACAATAATCGCCAATAATTGTCAGGTGTTGTTCTTAAGATTCTTTTTTTGTTGCTCTTAATTATACAAGAACAGGCCAGCTTATAATTACAAAACCATATGCTTGGTTCAGTGTCTTGTTTTCTGTTTCTATAATTTTTTTGCTTAAATAATATAAAAAAAAAATTCTTCACCAGTAATAAGCACAAGCTACTTTGCTGATTCTGAGTCATTCTAACCCAAATCAGGAGTTGGGTGGTACTTCTTTTTCATGATGACATCTCCCAGTCACCTAAACCAGCCTTATGGAAACAAAACAGTCTTTGAGAAATGCAAGCACATCGCTCAGCCTTGTTATGGAAAACTGGCAGGCACCTGGATGTGCCCAGAGGGACTGTGATTTCACTTCTCACTCCATAAGCAACATCCTTCTGTTGTGAATTAAATCTTTGCAGTCAAAATCTGGGGCTGCATGTGCTTGTTTATTTGGAAAAGATATGTTATTCCCAGGCATTTTATTTGTAATAGCTGTGGAGCAATATGATATTAAGTGAGCTTAATATTGACATAGAGCTATTTCCATGTTAGGATTTCTCATAAGTATTTGTTTTCCTTTCCTGTTTTGCGATCGTTTGCTATTTAGGCCAACAGACGTGTTATATCGCATAAATCAGTGTAAGATGTTTTACAAGTGTTTTAATGTATATGAATATGGTATGTCCTAGATATGAATGGGGGCGGGGGGAGAGAGTTTGAGAGAGAGAGAGAGAGAGAGAGAGAGAGAGAGAGAGAGAGAGAGAGAGAGAGAGTCAGTCTGAGGACATGCATGTTATTGAACTGGTTTCTGTTTACACAAGGAAGTTTCTTTGTTGCTGGTTTCACCCAAAACTACTTTATTCAGGAGAGTAAATGCTCTTCCCTTATCTCACATCCCAAGCTGAATTCAGCATCTGGAGAAGCTTAAGGTCCCAGTGCATCAAATTATCCTGCTCACACTGTTGTTCATTGCAGTCCATTTTGTCCTGTCATTCCAGTGACAGAATGTCAAAGCTTTTCTTTTCGCTGCCTTCAGCTTTCAGCATCTGCACAGATCTGATAGGCAGTTCCTGCTCTACACTGGAGGAAAAACTCAGCTGATCATGATGAAGGCTGTAAGCCGGACAATTGCAGGCACTGGTTCACCTCTTTGCTAAAGAAGAGGGTGGGTTTATGTGCTGCCATTTTCCTCCCTGGACTGCGAGCATGCACGCCATCTAACGGCGATCCCCTGGTTTCTTACAGGTTTCCATTGCTCTTCTGAGCCCTGAGTGGCCACCGGTACATACTGTGATGGTATTCATATGACAACATAAGTCTAGAAATATAGTGTGAATTTCATCACGAACTACAAATGTGTGGACTATAATCTGAATTATTTATTTTAGGTAAACAGAAATATCATATTCTTTAAACCTCAGTCCCAAGTAACTAAGCATGCACATGAATTTTTCATTTATTTTTTCACTCTTCAACTTCTAACCTTTTTTTCCCAACCAGAAACATATGTGTAACTGATTATGTATTCTTAGTTTTATATAATCATAGTCAAGTTGTACTAAAAGATGCTTTTGTTTCTAGTAGAGGCTAAAACTTAGATAAGAGAAAATCTGCCAATAGGGAAAAATACTGTACTAATCACAAACTAGGAAACCTCTATGTGTTTCTACCTTAAATATTGATATAATATATATAGAGAGATGTTTGTGTGTGTATATATTATAATATATAAATACATATATATATGTCTACACACACACACCTAATTCACCACCTTCTCTTGCCTGGACTATAGCAATCACCTTCTACCTGGCCCCTCTGCATCCATTCCTGTTCCCCTCTCAAATCTATTCTCCAAAGGAAAACTATAATGAGCTTTTATACCAAAAAAACCTGATTATATCACTTTTCCAACTAAATTTCATCAATAGTTTTCCATTCTTTTTAGAGAGAAGTCTGTACCCTTCTGAGTGCATGAGGCTTAATCTCCATGCTCCCCTTGGCTCTTTCTGCTTCAGGCATGCCAAGCCCTCATCTCTTGTTCCAAAGTAACCAATGAGGTCAGAGAGACATACCAGAGTTAAAGAGAATTTAGGAGGAGTTTATTAGCCGGCGACTGTAGGGAGTAAAACAGACTCAAATCATACGGTCCTGAGCCTAGATAGTGCAGGGTATTTGTAACTTAGTGTTGTCTTTGTAAGTGGTTACATAAGTAGAGATCACACCCTAAACGTAAGTGGTTACAAGAGTAGAGGTCCCACCCTAACCATAAGTGGTTACAAGAATATCGCAGCAAAAATCAGGTTTTTCTAGTTCCTTGTTTCACTCTCAAGCAAATGCTGTTCCTTCGACATGGCCTCTCCATGTTGTTTGTCTACCTGGAATACTCTTCCCAACCTTCTTTACCCCTTTAGCACCTGGTCACCTTATTATGCATCTCACCCCTGGAGGATTCTCTAATAACCTTTCCAGACCTCTGACTAGATCAAATCACTATCTTGTACACTCACCGCATGTCAAACTCACCATTTTACATTTGTGGAATATTTGGTCAGTTTCGATTCTCACTAGAGTCTAAGTGCCATAAGGACAGGGACCCTATCTGGGTTTGCTCCCCATGTTATCACCAGAGTGCAGGCAATTGCCTGGCATATGAACATGCTTAGTGAAGACCTGTAGAAGAGTTAAAGATCATGTCTGTGGTGTATTCTGCCTTATGAAAGTATATCCTCCATTTTCCAGGTTTATACAGTTCTCCATATTCCCACTCTGAACTGTGACACCTAATTTGTTTAGATACAGTTTACTTTGTTGAGATCTTACCTCTTGTATATGTTTTTGTGGTCTGCCATGTAGAAGGCCTTTTACAGATTAAATAACTCCAGGTAGTGTTGAGATTCAAAAATTTCCCTCTAGTCCACCATCATGGGTTGGATTTGGGGATATGTATACATATGACACAAGAGGGGGAAATTATGGACTGCCTAGCTACTCTTAAAAAAAAATTCTTTACAATTTAGCCTGATTATTTTTAAACTGTTTACTTCTAGAGAAAGATAGGTATAGAAAAAACAAACCACTGTGATACCAGATGTGTAGAATTAGTTCTTGTGATTTGGGATTCCCCTTTTGCTTTTGTTCATTTGTCAGCCCTCTAAGGACACACTTATTTGGGCAATATGTACCGTAGTCATGATCTGTAAATATTTTTGCAGCTCCACTTTGACCCACATTTACCTGGGTTTGTAAGTTTCTCTGAAAGATACATAAGAACATTTTGGCTTTGAATAATATATGATCATCCAACTTTTTTGTTTTCAAGGAGAAAATGATTTTTATTTACTGCAAGTTCTGGACATATATATGTATGTATGTATATATATGTGTGTGTATATATGGTGTATTATACATACACATATTTATGAACATATGTATTTTTAATAGTCAAGAAAGTAAGTTCCAGAAAATTAGAAAATGATGCAAATTAAGGAAAAATTAGTTGATTATACTGAGGCCCCTTTTTTTTACTGGGGTTTGACATGAAGGTAGGATCTATCATATAAGCGGGATAGCCTCTTGGTGACACCAGCCTGATCTTACATGTTGTGAAGGATAATTACCCTGTTTCTCGAAGTTAAAGACGTTGTAGAAACCTTATTACATGGGCCCATTTGCCTTAGCTTCTTGACAAGGCAATTTTTTTTTTCTCTCCTCCAGAGATACTAAATAAGATTGACATTATCAGAATAAGAATACTGTTCCTTGGTGTTTTTTTTCTACACAGCAACAGATAAGCAAAGGCCGTTTTCTAAGTTTATAGTGCCTCCCTGCTTCATTAAAAGATTATTTATATTCTGCAGGAAAACAGTATTGAGATGGTAGTTCCAACAAGCAAGTTGTAGCTCTCTTTCCGATCAGTATAAGAGATAAATAATTAACAATAATAGAGATGCCCACTGCTTAGAGACTATATTGTTTTTTGAGATTAAAAAGAAAAAAAAAATGTTTGTTGGTTTCAATCATGTTTTGCCTTTCCAAAGAATTTACCTACTTAATATATTTATAGGCTTGATCTATGTTTCCGAATTGTAATGTTATTGAATATATGTTTTTAAATGTACACATAAAAAATAAATTTAGAAGAAAGAGTCTCAAAATCACTCTTCTGCAAAGCTAACATAGAAACTCTGCTTCTACATTGCTTCCTTTATAGGCTTGGAGTAATTAAGCAGACATAATATAACACATAAAGGAATTTATTAGGCTTTTATTAAGGCTTGATCATTCAAGTTTCAGATTTGAGATCTCAAAGGGCTCATAATTGTCACTTTGCACTAACAGCTACATTTAGAAAGAAGTTAAACTGCGGTGCAGAGGATAGGCGTGTCTGAATGGCAAGTTTAAAATACCATTTTCATTAACTCAGCACTCGAATGCTAGTGTCTATTGTGCCTAGCATGAGCCTTTTAATAAATAATACAGTCACTGCTTACAGGAGCAAATTTATGCCAATATTTTCTTGAAACCGTGTTAATTGCAGGAAGTAGAGTTTTGTGGTTGAGATAAATCTTGGTAAAAGGGAGAGAGATTGGTTTCAAACTCCAAAAATATGAGTGACTCTAATTTGCCAGAGCAATTTAAATCTTAGAAAGGTTTTTCAATTTGATTATTGACTCAAGAAATGCACTGGGGCAGTTCCAGGACTCTGCAGGGTGAATTCTGGAATGGTTTTAACACTGAGCAGCCGTCTTCTGGTGAAACACAGAGTCCTTTCACTTTTAAACTTTGTTTTTAAAATTCTGTCTAAATGTATTCGTGAGCATAGTATCTGTGATTCTTTGGCCTCTTTTTCCGCATAGCCATTTATTTAGTATTGATAAGCTATCTGTGATAGCATGCAGCATTGAACTTTATTGACCCCCACAAGATTCTGAGAGATTTTGGTCTGAAAAAAATCACTGACTATGAATGCTCATCTACTGCTGTCTCCCCAAAGTTCAGAGTCTTCGGCAGTATTTCCTAACGGTTTGGTTGTGAAAACAACAGAGCAGAGACACAGCCCTTCTTCACTCCTTGTTGACTCCTAATTCCCCATAACACTTCAGCTCTTGGAGGTCATGAAAATGAAATCCCTGATCATGGAAACCTTTTTAAAGTTATAAGATCCTAGAACCGTAAGTTGTGCCTTTGATAGAGAAGAGGTAAATGGGGCTCAGAAATGTGAGGCACATTTCATTGTCCTGCCTGGTACCAGCTTGGGCCCCAACCTTGTTTTTGGAGAAATTGCTCTCATAATAAAAATCAAAACAAAACAAAACCACCTGGCTCAGGCAGCTTAACATCACATTTGTAGTCTCCCTGCCACTTGTTGGTTCTTAAGGGACCTGGAACGAGACTATCTTGAATGTCTCGTGTAGTGGGGTCACAGCTGAACCCACGTATGAGAATCCATCAGGGTGCATCTACCTCACACGGAGTACTGTTAAGACCCCTACTTCACGGCACCCGGAATTTGGCCTTAAATCCATGCTGACGGTGTAACACTGGCAAATGGTCCTTTTCATTCCTCCCCACTCCTTACTCAGCCTTACATTATGGAAAAGTCACTTCTCTTGAGATTGCTGGAGATGAAGCCATCTTCATTGCTGTTGGGGAATCCCCATTGCATCAGCCACTTTCCTGGGGTTTGTTTGATAACCTACTCAATTTCCCCTCTCGCAATCATGAGAGGTCTCTCATAGATCACTAGCTGTTTTAAGCTGGAACCTAACCTTTTTATTGGAACAGTAATGCAACACAAACACCAACTGGGGCACCAGAGAGAAAACCATCAGTAGTTTGGGCATAGAGTAGCCTTAGTATTTCAAGATGCCATCGTTTTTTTCTTTCCTTACATGTTTCTTTTCTACTCCAACCACTTGGATTTTCCCTCAACAGCTTTCTAACTAATTAGCCAAAATCTTTATTCTGAGGAGACATCTCAACCACAACTATGTGTCAGATGGTAGTCAGAAAAAGATATAGGGAGACAAGTTCTAGAGGAAATTTATCCTAATCATTGTGGTCTGAAAATAATGCTGTTTTAATTATTTGCTGGGTTCTCTTCCCCCTAGTCATTCTAAATCATAGTTCCAGAGTGATCTAGCCTTATCCTCCTAATTATTGGACTTCAGTGCAGCTCTGGGATAATGTTTTCACTAATCTTGCTTAAGAAAAATAAGGGCACGGAAGTATAATCAGTTTACATTCACCATTTAAAGAATTCTTTAAAATCTTTTCCTGTTATTAATTGACTGTGGACATAGATACTGATTTTTAAGTGTATCCCAGCTTGTAAAATTAGAAGTGATTGACCTTATAAAAAGCTGTTCTTTATTTTTCATGGCCTTAAGCCCTTCAAATTTTACTAGCATTTAGAATCCAAAAGATGAGTATCCATTGGTCTAGCCAGAGGACAAATTGAACGGCACCACTGCCGATGCCCTATGGCACCCACTGCCATCTACAAAAAAAGTCCACATGCATCAGCACCTCTCCCATTCCCTGTTCTGGAACTTAGTTGGCTTGATTGCATTCAATCCTAAAACTTTATCCAGGTAAAAATCCATCAGTGATGGTACAGTGTAGAACTGAAACGCTTACAAAAAATGTTCAACATCGAGTCTGAAATCAGAATGCCTTGTTCCTTTAATGGCTTTTTCCTACTCAAAATCCCCTCCCTGCCTTTATAAACCTGGTCAACTTTTACTCCTCCGGGACATCAACATGCCAGCCTATGTGCTCTGACCTGGCCTGCCGCTGTCGTCAGGGGCATGTCACATCATAGAGGGAGAAAACATGTCTTTTTCATGTCTGCTGCCATCGCTAAGTTGGAAATTTCCATGAGGTGAAGGATTCAACTTATTCACCTTGGTAGCCTGAGCAAGCGCTACACTCTAAAGACTTTTTAAACCAAAACAAATGGAATAGATATCTAAGATACGGTTAATCAGTATGAAAGCAAAATCCCTTTCTTTCCTCCTCCCCTCAAGTGTTTCTTCAGAGAAACACCCTTCCTAAAACCTTTTTAGAGAGTAACTGGCCACAGCGTGGGGAGCGGTAGAGAAGACCTTCTCTAGCCCCTTCCTCCCACTCTCAGCTTCATAAGAGAAGGGACCTCCTCTTCTTTAAATTACTAGACTATTCTGAGAATTTCTGAGCAATCATTCTACTCCCAAAATCAACCTCTTTCTTATTGCTCAACTTTCCTAAAATTTTCCTAAAATTTTTGTGCAGTACAGCAAAAAAAAAAATCGTTGTCATGTGTTCCAAAGTCAGACTGTAAGAGCCAAAATAATAGTTGATAGCTAATTAAAACATTTTTATTTACCCAGAATAGTTCTGAAAAAGTAGAATAAATAAGTCGATAGCCTCTTTCTACTTTTTAGATTTAAAAAAATATCTTTATGGCATACCCTGGTGGCTTAGTAGTTAAGTCCTCTACTTCCAGGTAGCACAGTCCACATACTTCCCAAGGATCCGGGTTCAAGACTCAGGGATAGGGGGAAAAGCCAAGAAGAAGAGCTAAATAAAATACATGCTCCTTCCCCTTCTCTCTGTCTGCCTACTCGCCTTCATTCCTACCTATGCCCGTATACACGTGTGCGTGCAGACGCACACACGCACACACCCCTATCTTCTTTATTTTGCTTTATGGAGAAGGAATTGATGAAGTTTAGCATTCTGGTTTGAGAACCATTAGATACTTCTAGATTCATAAATTGTTGTGTTGATATACTGTCCTTACTTTAATAATGTGTTTCTTTTTATTCAATCCAAATTTATTTCTTTAGCATTGACTGTTCCAAGCATGTGACGGATGCTGAGGATAAAGGGTAACAGGGACACTGATGACTGATCAGGGAGGAAGTGGATTTTAGGGACTTCTAGACCAGTTATAGAACAATGGGCAGCTTGCTGTCAGGATGATAACAGAAAGAAGAGGGAGTGCCTACTTAGCTGAGGGCAGGGGGATGGCTCAAAGGAAGTTTCACACCAGAAATGCCTCCTGAGCTGAACTCAAAGGCTAGTTCATCGTTAAAGTTCTGAAAGCAGACTGCCTGGATTCCTATACTGGCTCTTCCATTTACTATTGTGTGACCTTCAGATGGTAATAAACTGTCTCTGCTGATCATGTCCTCATCATTAAATGGAGAATGGAAGTCATGTCTGCTTCCTTGGAGTTTCTATGAGGATTACATGGTAAGGGATACACGTGTCAAGCACTGAGAACAAAGCCTGGTGAAGAATTAGCCTCTAGTATTATTAGGAGATGACGTGGTCAAATTCAGAGAAAGGGTAACTGCAGAGGTACGGATCTGTGAGAAAGCACACCATGTTTAGAACTATTTGCAGTTCTTTCAGTATTGCCCCCAAAGGAGGTATTATACATTAAAGAGAGGTAAGAAATGCACAAACAAAAGTGATGGGTTTTCGGTGATTAGATGTGGACTTTATAAGGAATATCCTACCAACTTTAAAGCTGGAAAAGAAAAAGATGGAGCTTGAGGATGACATAGAATAGATAGTATAACGCCCTGGGTAAGAAATGGTGCTGACCTACCTGAGGGGCCAACAGAGATGCTGCTCACCTCCTCCGGCAGTTTTGCCAAAAAATAATTGCTTTGATGCCTTTATTTATTTATTTATTCGTTCATTCATTCCTCTGTTTGTTTTAAGGAATTATGTAGGTAGGAATGAAGGCAAGTAGACAGGTAGGCAGGAAGAGAGAGGAGGAAGAGTGTTTTTATTTAGTTGTTCATCTTGCTTGCTCAACCTGGCCCCAGGACTCAAACTCAGGTCCTTGGGAGACGCGTGGACTGCACTCAGCTGGAGGCAACGGACCCAACTACTGTTTCACCAGGGTGATACTTTAGTAGTCCTGGTCCTTTGGCACATAAACCATCAGCCAAATCAAACATTACTTAAACATGTTAGCCTCATCACAGATTCAACTAATTGAAAACCATTTAGATGGGCAAAAGCTCATCTTTCAATTGAAGAGAGCTTTGTGGAAAAGCTTTAACAAAAGGGAAATTTTAGACCTACTAGGAGCTATTTGGAGCTCGAATTTTTTTTTTTTAAAAGAGAAATGATCAAAGACCTGATGAAGGAGAAGCTACTGAATACATCTTATCACAGTGACTCCCGGCGTCACATGCTCTTCCATTTGGGAGGATGGGCACGCGTGTGGGCAACAGGGCCCTCAGGCTGACTCCGGGCCTGCCACTCACCAGCTGGATGACTGAGTGTGGTGCTTAACCCCTGGGAGCCTCAGTTCTCCTGTCCTAGAGATAACACTTCAAATGTCTTAAGTTACTAGAGTGACAGTGCAGATGAGAGTTTGAGAAAGAAAAAGGCAAAATAAATGACTACAATTTCAAACTTTTCATTTATCCTTTAGTTCTTATGAATTAGGGTGTAGTTTCAGTGGCATTTTGAGCCGGGTGAAAAAAAGTGTGAGAAGTCATGCTTTTAAATTTTAATGTTTGCATTGCTTTTCCAAAATATTTCTGCCCAATATACTGTCAAAGTTGACAGGTGATTGACTTAATCACATCTAATGAATGTGCCACAAAATGTAACTGTGATTGATTCCTATGAACCATGGAAAGGTTTATTTAATAAATACCAGAACATATTTAATTTGCTTAGAAACAAAGACAGCAACTAATTTATAATAGATGTGAGGACCTTATCTAGCAATAACTGCTGAACTTTATCATTTGGCCTATGTCACCAAAATTAACAATTTTAGACCTCATTGTGGTCAAGAATACAATTCTCTCTACCTCAAATCTATGAAAGTGCCAGGGTCTCTATGTTCTCTGACCCTCCTTCAGTACAATGACATGCCCGCTCTCAGGTGACTGTGGGCAATGCTTGTAAACTGATTAAGTGGCCAAAATTCCAAGTATGTTCTACATGCATGGCCAGTTGACAGCACCTTGTCTGACATTGTATTCATTGCCAGTGAAGTAAATGAGGATTGTCATAGACTCCATTTTATTTAATTGAATACAATTTATTCACCACGAGACTTTGTAAGCCTGACTTAAGGAAACACTGGGACCTGCAGGCTGATGTCAGAATATGGATCTGAGCTTCTGGGGCTGCCTTTCGTCTCACTCTGTAGACATCTTCAGAAGCCCTTGAAACTGTTGTGTGCACACCCAAGAAGGTATACTAGATTATGAACAGCTTTGCAGAGTTGGCAGAGATTACTGTTTGACAGTAAGCCTGAGGGATGGTGTGGTTGTATTTCAGACTATATTGGGCATATTCTGTATATAGCCAAAGATTGCAGTTGATTACAGGAGCATGCTGACTAGTGACTTGAGTAAAAAAAATAGAAAATGAAATCGAGTCAATCAGTGTATTCGTTGGGAAAATGACAACGTCACATGCCTCTGAACTCAGCCTTCCGCTCCTGGCGAGAACCAGATTCCTGGCAAGTAACATCCAGGTGCTCGAGCTGTTTCATCAGTGACGCTTCTGAAGGGCATCTGATATTCCAGCAAGATGGGATCATTACCAGGGTCGTCAAATGTCAACCAGCCTGGGAAGACAACTTATTTGAGCAGATGCTCTACAGAAAACATATGGAAGCTGCAGAGAGATTAATTTTCATTCACTATTGGGAAGAACCTTTAATACTTCACTGATATAGCTACACATGAGGAAACTGTGTGTGTGTGTGTGTGATTGTACATTTTCTTGGACTCAGAGCTGTTGTCTTACAAATCAGAAAGTAATACACCACTACTGGGAAAAGTTGATAGGAGTAATTTCAAAATAAAGAGCATACCATCTGTTTCTAAGGGCTAAAGGGAATATTCTAAAAATTAGTGTGGTTTCAAAGAGCTGTAAAAACAATTTCTGATGCACTGTGGTTTCCATAGCCCAGGTAAAAAAGGAGACTTTTAGCAGTTTTCTTTCAGGTGAAGTATATATACCCCCAATCCCCTCCCCTCTCCTCCCCTCCCCTTCTCTTCTCTTCTTCTTCTTTTCTCTCTCTCTCTCTCTCTCCCCTTTCTTCTCTCTGCCTCACTATAAATATCCTTCTTCACTAAAACATAAATTTGTAAGTGTGTTCATTTTGTCCCAAGACAGGAAGTGATTTAATGTCAATAGGCCTTTTTGGTTACAAGACAAATTTCCAGCTCAGTGAAGACTTGTGAAGACTCATGTAGGAGGCAAGGAAGGAACTATTTACTTAAAGAACGCAAGCAGGATAATTTTTTTCAAGACGAAAGATGGGAGGCAGCAAAATATGGTGGCTTACACATTAGACATTGTAAAAGCATACAGTGAAAATATTTTAAAAAGCCCACCCCATGACCCTTGTAAGATGAGATTGTACAAATTCTGTGCACCTGTCTCACTACTGAAAACCTGTATAACTTAAAAAGTGCTGTTTACTGACTAACATCACCCTCAGTGGATGTGTCAGTTTTCTGACAGGGTGAAGAAACAAATGGTCAGAAATCCGTCAAGGTTTTGTGAATATAGATGGAGGCATACCTGTCAGTAAAAGAAACAAAGTCATAGTACAGACAGTTAATGATCTATGGCTCCTGCAATCACATGTAGTGGATACTGTCATCAACTTTGTCTGACAAAATGCCTGGAGTATGACCCCCGAGGTGATCACTGGGACCTTGTTTTGCTGTTACGGAGGATGGAATGGTTGGTATATCATGTAATGCTGGAATTGGGGTGGGGGAGGATAAGGTGGTGTTATTAATCATATGTATGTATTATTTACTTGGGGACTTTTTTTGTTTCCTTTTTCCTTTATGAGTTAAAAAAATCAGTTTCTAAAATATTGCTGCAATAAACATGTTTTTGCTGATATTTTCATATGGAAGATCGGGACTGCTCTTAGCCCACCATTGGTGGAGAAGACTCATAAAGTAATACTTTTCCATTCTGTCATTAGTTATCCATAGTCTTCAGCCATCTTAATAGTAAATAGAAAGTTGGAACAATATTATAAGTAAAAATTACAATGTGGAGAACAGTAATTCTGATAATCACTTTGGTGAGCTACCTTTATTTTTAAGATAGCTTTTAAAGTGATCATTAAGTATTATCTGAAAAGTTAAAAAATAGTGCTCACCCATATTCCTACCACCCAGAATGAACCATTATTATCATTTTAGTGTATTTGCTCTCTTTAGATTCTGCTCCTTTATTTTATTTAAAAATGCTGACATTATATTCTATAAAGTTAACTATTATTAAAAATCATATATTGTTTTGTGTCAGTAAAGTTCTCAAAAGTATTCTTAGCGGCTATGTATTGTGTCATTAAATGGTTGTCTCAGTTTATTAACTGTTCCTCTACTGGATTTTCAGAGTGTTTTTAATGTTTTGTTATTTATAAATTACTCCATATTGGGCAACTTATATGCAGTTTTTTGTCTCAGTAGTTTTGTCCTGTTTTCTTTAGATGTGTTCCTAGAAGCACAGATACTAGTTACTAACCTAAAAAGTCAATTATTAGTTTAAATAGTTCTTGATAGATACTGCCAAATAACTTTCTAGAAAAACTGTCCAATCTATACCTGCATTCCAGAGTAGCCTTCAGTTTCAAAGATTAATTTTTTGTATTGATGAATAATTTCTTTATATGCTATTGCGTTTGTTTTTCTAATATTGCATACAGATTTTTGTCTTGAATCTACGCTCAAAAGTCAGATTGATGGATGGCTGTATTCTTAATTTGTGGGCAGAGGCATGACTCACTTAAAATGCTCATGAAAAGTCATGACCCTTCCCCTCAGAAAACTGAGCACGCTAACACAATGCAAATGTTTATGTATTTTAAAGAGTCTGTGGACAGTTTGCCCCATATAGCCATCCAAAACGTTGTTGCTCATAGAGTGCTTGGTGCTTTGGCTGTGTTAGGCCATTTAATGCTCAAAGTGGCCTAACTAGTAAATGGTGAAACTGCAGTTCAAAATCCAGAACCTGTCCTCTTATCCACAATATTCTACATTACCTCAAGGATAAGAGACCCTAATCTTGATAGTTACTCTCTTGCTACTTTGTTCACAGTTTTTCAGCCTGGTAATTCTGGCTTTCAGAAATCTAATGGAAGGCGTGCCTTCGTGGCTCAGGAGTGAAGTCTGTGGCTTTGTCATAGTCCATGTAAATCCCAAGGACCAGAGCTCATGACCTGGGGTTGGCAGATCAATCAAAACAAACAACTAAATAAATAAATGCTTCTTACTTCCTACCTGCCTACTTGCCTTCATTCCTACCTGCTTCCTTTCTCTTAAAAAAAAAAAAAAAAGTAATGGGGTAATTATCCTAGATTGTTTTCATGCTCTGAATGAGTTTCTGTAGCCCGGAGTTGCCTGTTTATTTTGTTTAACAGTCTCAATTCCCTACTAAGAAGTTTTCTTTCCCAGTCTTTTAAGAGGAAATTTAATAAATTGTTTAATAACCGTTTCAATTGCACAAGCAGCTGAATATTGCATGTTGGTTTTTTTTTTTCAGTCAAAAATGTTTAAGAGTTCTATAATAACTGTCCACTTCATTGATTTTTTTCACATTTCTTATCATAAAATTGTTGCATAATAGTTCCTTGATTACGAACATGCCCTTTCAGTCTTCATTTTGTTGGTCTTTTTCTCTTGGATTAGTTTTGTGAAAAATGTGTTGTCTGTTTCAGTATTGATATTCTGATTGATATTCTGTTATCTTTTGGTTTTGTCAGCATCTCACACATACACAACATGCTGAGATGGCTACATGTTTCTGTTTTCATATTTCTGTTTTTAATATTTTTTAGTTCTACATTTCTTAAGGTGTGGGTATCGTTGGGTGGTTCTTATTTTTCCAGTGGCTGAAGTTGAATCTTGTTTTTTGTGGGGTTTTTTGGTTTTGGTTTTGGTTTCTATTGTTTCATGTCTAGTGTCTAATGTTTGATCTTCTTGACTTTAAGTTGACTTCTTTGGAATTTATCTTTCCTCCTTGATCTAGTGCTTATTATTTCTTTTAGGAAAGTGTTTTCCGTTTTCATGTGTTATTTTCACAGGTTAATTATTAAGTTTCTGGATAGTAAAATCCTAAGTGTGCACCGTTGTGGGTCAGGTGGCTAAGACAGCTAAGGTGTAGACATGCAAAGCCCAAGGACCTAGGTTTGTGACCCGAGTTAGCGGCAGGGAGGATGACAGAACAACAAAAAAGTATGACCATTGTGAGGAGAGATGAACACCCATTAACACCCATATCTGAGAACAGAAGCTTGAACTTTCAGTTTAAGTTTCATTTAGTTCAAGAAATGTTCATCAATTATATATCGTGTGGCAGGAACTATGCTACATACAGGAACATAACAGTGAGAAGGGAGAAATAGTCTCCTTTCTCGTGAAAATTTTAGTCTAGTAGAGAATGCTGACAAGGACACAGACAATTCCAGAAGATCCAAAATAATTAACTAAATAAACAACTGAGTATCAACCAACTACAACAGCCCATCAAAAATAAAATTACCCAAAAAGGACAAGTTAAATAAATGTAGTGGATAAAGATCCCATTCACAGAGAAACTAAGCAAATACTTATACTTACAAATAAATCTAGTAAGAAATGTACAAAATTTTTATGATTAAAACATATTTTTGAAGGGTGTAAAAGATATATTCAATTTGTAAAACAGCACATTTCTGAACAGGACAATTTAATAGAACGATAATGTCTGCTCTCCCTACATTATTCTGTACTGTCAATATACTCTTAGTTATAAGTCCATGGGGGCGGTCTTTGATGTTTTAAAACAAGACAGTACACACTCCTGTGATGAATGAGATAAACAAAGTTAAAAGCTAAGCAACAAGCCAGGAATAAATACTTGTAATAATTGTGATTCAGTAAATGTAGTGTAATAAAAAAAAAAAAAAAAGGGCAAAGGCATTTAATAGATGAATAAGAGATGTTCCATCTCACTAGCAGTTGTGAACATTACAACAAAAATATCTGCTCAATGTTCATGAGAGCAAGCATGTTCTTTTTTAAATAGATAATATATAGTGTTGTTGAGTGAAGGAAAGCCTTCATATGCGAAGTAAGAACAGAAGATCAGTTGATAAGACCATTCTGGAGGGCAATTTAGTCATGTATATGAAAATCCTAAGTGTAAATATTCTTCCTTAAGCCTAGTAATTCCACTCCTGGAGAAATGCTCACCCATGTGTCCAAAGAGGCATATATTATTGTCAGTAATAGCCAAAAACTGGAAACAAGCCAAATGTCTATTAATAGGGAAGTAGTTAAATAAATTATGGCATCTTCATTATATGGCCTCCTGTGCAGTAATTTAAAAAAATAAAGTAGGAATTTATGTGGCACCTTTCTCCTGAGAGCAGTGGGGAGCCATCTTCGGGTTTTAAGTGGAGGCATGATATGACCAGACTCAGGTTTTAAAAATATCTCTCTAGATGGATTATGGGAAATAGATCCGAGAGGCATAAAATAGAAGCCAGAATCCCATTACGAGGCTATTAATCCAGTCAAGCATTGATGGTGCTCCATTATATGGTGACGCTGGAACTGCTGTTACACAGCCAAAAATTACTCATATGTAGCAATACATTTTGCATTCTATTTTAATGTGCATTTGTTAGGCAGCTCCTATAGACAAAGCACTTTCCTAGGCAAGGATGATAAAATAAGTCTCCTGACTTGAAAGGCTATTTACTAATAGGTTAAAATTATAAATCTATTAGTTCTATTAAATTTGCTTTTTCAGTGAAGCCTTTCAACCCCTCTAGTTTGGAAATAGTGGAGCTTGTTGAGGTGACCACCTTGTCTTTGCTTTCAGGACACTCAGAGACAAGATCAGTGCTCAGCTGCAGTGACCGTGAATTTAGGTTTAGAGCATAATTAGCGTTCAGTTTTTCCTCCATAAATTTCATCTTTTTTTCATTTCCCAAAGCTGCATGCTTGTGTATGTCTTTTATTGTACACCAATGTATCCATTTAAACTTGTAGACAAGTTTAAAATGACTAATAATGACATTAAAGTTACCATTTTAGCTACATAGTTTCTTTGATCTGTGGTGACTTTTCAGATGTCATTTGAGTATAATTTCTAAAGTTGGAACTATTTCAGATTGTGTTAGCAAAGGTCTTAATAAGAAAGGGATCTTTTTAACTGCTCTGCAGGCCACGGTACTTCTCAGCTTCCTAGGAGTTTTAAGCATTTGCAACATCACTTTAAAGCTGTTACTTAAAGACTGTGCCCTTGTGGCTCAGGCTGCTATGCCCCTGGCTTGCAGACCATGCTAAAGCTCAATAACCTGGGTTCAAGACCAGGGGCTGGAGTGAAAAACCAACAGAAACAATTCAATAGATAAAGATGCTTTTTCCCCTTCCTTCCTTCATTCGTTCACTCCTTCATTTTTTCTTTTCTCTAAAAACAAACAGAAAACTTTCACTGGACTTTAAAATTGAAGAAATATAGTAAAATGGATGGCAGTTAAGAGCTTGGAGTCATTTAGACCCCCACGTATGACCAGGGCTGTGCCTGCCCCTTAACCTGGGATCTCACTCAAGGACTCAGTGCCTTCTGAGAAAATACCTGTCGCATGAGACTGTTTTGAGCCTTGAATTAGCTAATATTTGTAAAACACTCACTATAGGTATTAGTTATGTGTTAAAAAAGAAGAATGAAAGAGGTTCTTCCCTAGTGTACTTCTTTACATGGAATAGCTTCTTTTATTTAAGACTTTGTGGTATGAGGAACATTAAAGGTTTAAAGCTTTGGGGTATGTCACATGCAAATATAATTCTAGGAGAAAAGAACGTTTCCTCTACTGTAATACATTTGAAACTATAGCTTGTTTATTTCATACTCGTTCACTTGGGGTTGTTGTTGGAAGGGCAAATGGGAAACAAAGAGTGAGAAGACTCATTTAAAACTATGTGCAGTGGCTTCTCATCTCACAAAAGTAAAATTTTTCTACTTGAATTCTTTGTTTTGTTTTTGGTAAATTATCATCTAAATAACGGAGTTAAGACTATTACTTTATGTGAGTAGACAGTTGCCTGTATATGAAGAACAGGACAAATGTGAGAATGTGAAAACTTAAGAAGACAAGACAGCAGAGACAAAGTGTCTTCATGGCCCTGTAATCTGCAAATGTCTTCTTCACAGGATGGAGGT
Source organism: Solenodon paradoxus (assembly GCA_004363575.1). Classification (NCBI taxonomy): domain Eukaryota; kingdom Metazoa; phylum Chordata; class Mammalia; order Eulipotyphla; family Solenodontidae; genus Solenodon; species Solenodon paradoxus. The sequence goes on from RJWH01001050.1 coordinate 195,575, forward strand.
TTGTTTCTAAAAAGCAATCTTCACAATCCCTTGACTATTAGAGAAGAATTATGATTAGAAGAATCCACAACTATGTTGTTCATTTGAATTGTTGTTGTAAGCAAGAATTCTTCTTAAATTAGAATCATACTGAATTATGCTTTTTAGACTGTTGGATATTTCCAGTTAATTAGGTAGACTCGAGCAGAATGCTAATCTATGAAATACTGCATTGTTTTTAAAGTTAGATCTCTTCTCTTTGGCTGTGGAAGACTTTTCCCTCCACTTAGATACACTGGCTTATTTCCATTTTTATGATACCTAGTTTTTATATATCATGATAATTATTGTTTTGGTAAACTGAACATTGCTACATACGTACACATGTACTTTAATTTGCAGAGTGTGTATGTTATCAAATACAAGGAAGAACTAGTTCTGGTTTATAGTGATTTTGAATTTTTTTGTGTATTTAAACTGCCTAATTCTGTTTAGAAACTTCAGTTTAGGAGACTTTTTTTTTAGCTCTTTTTATTAACGAATGAAAATGAATACAGGAAAAAAAAGTAGGTGTTTTGAACAAAACCAGAACATTTGATTTACAAAATCAAAGACTTGATTCGGAGTGTGATACAGTCTTCAACCTGGCTGGTATTATTTAAGATTGTCATCTGATCTACTTTTCCTTTTTTATTAGCAAAGAGATGCATTACCTCGAAGATGAATGCTGGGCCTACTCAATCACTAGTTCTGTAAGGGAACTGAAGAATCACCATTTACTGACATATTTGGTGATTTTCCACAAAATGAGAGCAAACACTTAGAGGAATAATAGTTTTTTTATAAATATTTTCTCATAGCTTAGCTACCTCACCAGAAATGTTGAATAAATCAGAATCGATAAACTAGACGACAGGAGTTATATATATAAGGTACTTTTACAATTAAAAAAAAAAAACTTAACACAGAATCAGTGCCTAGTGTTTCTTTGTAAATCCTCCGTGCTAGTGAAGACAACTGTAATGAGCTATTAATTTGATGTGCACTGTGTAATTCTGTGCTCAAATAAGACAGAGGAGGCCATGTTTTTAGACTTTTAAACTTGCTTTTAATGTTAATTTTATCTTGGATATGGTTTTTTTCTTTGAAAAAAAGAGGTGCCGAACCGTAAAATCTTTTAAGAAATCATTGTTAAGAATTAATCTGATTGAAAACAAGACTGGAAATCGTTTCAAGACAAGTTACTTGCACTGTCTCTGACCCTTTTCAGGTAACACAGTGACATCACTCTCACCAGCAACTTGTTTTTATGTGGCAGTCGTCACCTGAAGGGAAGACACCTCTCCCTGTTTGTTCCGGGGCCTGGTCGTGCTTGCACTGACTGAGGGTCCAGGTGGGCTGCCCAGGCACATGGACCCAGCGCCCTAAGCACTACCTGCACGGGTCCTATGTTCCTTCCACAGCCCTCTGGCTGCTCGGCAGAGCAGAAGGCTTAGGGAGGGATTCCAGCTTGCCACTTTTTTCTTATATTTTAAACAAACAAAATTTCAGCTCTAAAATTATGACAATATTCCACTTCTGGGTATCGACCTCCCCCCCCAAAAAAAAAAAAATTCCCACCAAAGTGCTTATTCACAGAGATCCATGCACTCCTATGTGTGCTGCAGCATTATTTATAATAGTCGGGAATTGCACACGACCCAAGTGTCCATCTTCAGGTGAGTGGATTAAGAAAAAGATGTAGCATATGGACCCCATGTAATACCACACAGCTCTAAAAGGGAGATTAAATGCTGTCATTTGCAATAATGTGGATGGAACTAGAAGTGAAATAAGTCACAAGGAGAAAGACAAATACTGGATGACCTCATATGTGGAATATAAAGGAACAAAGCAAATGCATAGACAAAAGGAAAACCAACTCTTAGACATTGATAATAGAACTGGTGCTACCAGTGGGAAAGGGGGTGGAGAGCAGGAGCTGGGGTTGTGAGTCCAATAGATGGTAGTGGAAGACTTTTGGTAATTTGTTGGTGAGTGTGTAATGTTGTCATATATTTGAGAAAAACCGACACGTATGGGCTTATGTTACTTTGTAAATCAAAACTACCTCAGTAAATATTAAATTAAAAATAAATAAAATAAAACGGTGGTAGTAACCCTGACAAGTTTAGGAAATTTTATTTGCCAGTATTGTTTTTTTTTAACCTAGAACACAGCAAGTGATTTATTCACTAGACGAGAAGTAGTTTCTCTGCTGTTGAGGCAGCACTGCTTGTCTGCCCTCACTTCTTTTCAAGGTCAGGGAAGACTTCAGTAGCTTTGCAAAGGAGATCTGTGGTCTTCAGAGAGAGGAGGATTGATAGAGAAAGGGGAAAGAGAATGATTACTTGAAATGAATTTATAAAACTAATTGCCCCAACAATTTGTTATCATGCATTTGCATGTTAATAATCAGATGCTTCCTTTATTTAGCAGTCTGGACCCTTATTTAACCTCAAGAAAGTCACATACTGAATGTAAAGATACCAAGGGAAAAGGGCATGTAGTGTCTCAGAGGGCATTTCCCCTGTATTTTCTGGGAAATGCTGTCGGAAGGAGAATTTTGATAACTAGCATTAAATTAATTTCATATTTTTTCCTCCTAGCTTTCTGGCAGGCTGAACTAGTTGGAAATAATCATTAATTCACAGTAAAATATCTTTTTATTTTTTTAAATTGAAGTGAAAATGTTGTGACTGAATGTTTTAAATCATTAACTGTCACCTGCATGAAACAGCATTTTAAACTTGCCACGTAAGTCTCTGTTTATTTCAAGTAGTATAATAGTATCAGTTTGGTTTTAGAACACTTTGAATAAAAAAAAAAAAAGGTTATCACTCAGCTTCCGCTATTATAAACTATGCGATTTTGGCTAAGAACACCTCAGTGAGCCTTGGTTTCCTTATCTGTACAGTAAAAATAAACATAAAAAATCCATGGGGTGTTGGATGAAGAAATGAGGTCAACTATTTCATCAGCGGAGCAGAACTAGTTGTAGGGTAGATGCTGGCGTTCAGTCATGCTGGTTAGTAGAAGCAGTGAAATCATATTTTCTCTATCTGTTACTTGAACTTTCTCAGGAATCCTTCCCACTCAACCACCTACCATTATCCTTACTTGAAACAATAGATCTGAGAACGTTTCTGTTTTACACTTCAGGTACCAAAGAACACGTATCTCAGTGTGACTTTGTAAAGTCATCTTTTCGAGTTCCCAGGACTTTTGAAAGCAAGCTGCTCTCTGGCGCCTGGTGGAATTATCTTTCACTGATTGCTAGAAAGTCTCACAGGGAGACTTCTTAAGCCAGTCAAAAATAACAGGAAAGCTGGATTAACATTTTGAATTGTAAAACTTCTACCTGAGTACTTTCTTCTGTAGATGGCAGTGGACCATGAAGGTACTGACTTTGATTTGATTCTCCTTCACCTTGTATGTCCCCTCAAAAAAAAAAAAAAAAAAAAACGGGAGCAAGAACATCTTTTGAAAAACTTTTTGTGGTTTTGTCTTCTGATTGTGATCTGATAAGCAATGCATTGTCCTGTATCTGACTTTGTTTCCCCTCATCGCTGAATGGTGACCTCCCAGCGCATCTACCTCTGCCAAGTCACTTCAGAAATCTAATCCCAAATCTTATTTACTGATTTTATAGACAGCTTCGTTAGTTTGCATTTTGGTATTAGCAGTTCTGTATTGATATGATGTAACCTAATCCAAAGCAGACAACTCCAGGTGATAGATTGTGAGAAAATATTTATTTTTATACCTTTCTCTGTTCATCAGTAAATAGCGATCTCGTAAATTCTTCTTCCATTTCCGTATTTTTCTACTTTACTGTGTTGTGTAGTTATCGTGATATCCCTTAAGGAGCTTTTTTTTTTTTTTTTTTTTTAAACTTTCTTCCAGACACATAATAAGCAGTAGAGAGATGGTACAAGATACACAGAAGAAATTGTTGGGCTGGAAGCTTGTCACCAGAGTAACCATGAGCAACTTACTTCAATGCATCTTCATCTATGAATAGCAAAAGTATAGATTACTAAAAGATAAATGGAAGCATATTAAATTTTTTTAAGTTTATTTGAACAAAAAGCAATGAATTAATTGGGCAGCACCAAACCGAAAGTGTATGTACATGCCACTCTCAGGAGCAGAGGAGAAAATTGCCTGGAGAAAAGGCAAAAGCAAAGTTAAGAAATAGGTGACTGACTGTAACTTAACGCCTGCCTGTGACTGGTTGCCCTCAGCATTTTGATTTCTGAACCTGGAGGCTTTTATGGCTTCAAGATCTTTGTGTAGGCATTGAAGCCACTTTAGTGGACCAACTTCCTGGTTGCATTAATTTAACAATGTGAAAAGGAAAAATAAGAAATGGTTATTGATTATCGACATCCTTCACCAGCGTGGTACATTTGTTGCAATAATGAACCAACATGGACTCGTTGATGGGGAGGCTGTGTGTGTCCCGAGGCAGGACGGGTAGATGAACAATCTGTGCCCTCCTCTCACTTCTGCTAAAACTGCTCTAGAAAAAGTCTTTAATAAAAAAGAAAAGTCGGATCTGTGTGAAGTGAAGTTATTGCAGCTGCGCTATGTTAGGAAGGTGGTAATAGAAAATGCAATTCTTCCACGGCCTTGAAATCCTTGGAGAATGACTTAACTGATGATTTGATTCCATTTAGCAATTTTTCAAAAAGTATCAATGAGTGAGAATCAGCTTAAATGCAAAAATATAACTATAGTCTTACTAGAAGAGCAGGTTCTTTCATTTATTCTTTCAACAAATATTTATTGAAAACATACTCTGAGCCAGGCATGATTGTTAGCACTGAATGTATAGCTGCAAATAAAAGAAATAAAAACCTCATTTCTCTTAAAAAATATTAGAAGGTTAGCGTTTTCCTCAAGATAAAAAGGAAATTTTGCCCTGCTGGAGTGCCATAGGTATATACTGTTCTTAAACTTTGCATTGTCCTAATACTGTTTAGTAACAGAATTGTTTATTATTATGATTCTGGTATGTTAATGAAGAAGTACTCATTTGCAAATAACTGTTTAATCTGTAATTAAAATCTGGCAGCTCTCTTAAAAATAAAGACAGTTAAAATGCATAGTCACTGGTCTGCTGTATTGAATATGCAATTGCAGAGCATTAAGAAAGGCATATCCTATTTATCACTTTTAATGAATCTTTCACCCTGGTCCCACGGTAAGCCCTTGATGGTATTCCTGTCATCCCATCCATATGCTTCTAGAAGCATTAACTATTCTTGCTCCGTGCATGCCTTAGTATAAAATCAGAATCCCTAGGTTTTGATCACATATAAGCAAGCTTATAAAAACAGCATCATTAACATATCCTCATTAAGATGATGGACCCCTGACCATAGCCTCATGTTTGCTTGGCAATCTGAAATTCATGTATGCAAAGGGAATTTTTCTTCTCCTTTTGAAAGAAGGATGATAAATATTTATACAGCCTTAACTCTTTCAGGCAGGCATAGGATCATGTTTTAGGAATGACAAGAAGCTGCTCAGAGGTTTTTTTCTTTTTTTCCCCCAGCACAATTCATCTTTCCAAATGCTATTGAAAAAAAAAAAGATGGTTGTAGATTTTTCAGTATTGAACAATTTTCCCTCCATTCTCCCCATGAAATATTCTTTATCTTTACCTCTCTGACCTCCTTTTGAATCATGGCTTTGAAAAAGTGCCCAAGAGTGACTGCTGCTTTCCAGGCCTGAATCTTCGGGAGGAGGCTGCAGAAGGCCCAGCAGGACAGCCAACATGTGCTCCTCGGGCCCTCGTCCTATGCCTCCACTCTGTCAGCATGTTCAGCAACAGTCCAGACTGAGACTAGTCCCATATCCATGCGGTATTGCTCTATAAAATGATCCTGCTCCGAAGCAGTAATGGGACCGAGCCCCAAGACAATTTTTCTAGTTAAAATTTAAATTTCTCCTGACTACCTGAATCACGGTATCCACCAGTAATATTGAAATCGTGACTGCATTTTAGCTCACAGGACTATATTCTCAGAGTAAGTGGAAGACGCATGAAAAAAAAAAAAAAAAACAACTGGAATTTATTTAACTGTAGACCCTCCTGGAGGTAGCAGGAGTGCCACCAGCTGTGTTAGCTACAGCAATCAAACTTTTCCAGCACATGCATCGACTCCCGAAAGCTAAGTTATTAATCTGAAGACAACTCAGGACCCAAGTGAAGTAATCATTTTAATTCTTTCAAAAAGATAGACTGAAACCCTGAAATGTTGCCGCCATTCATTCTTTCTTCCTTGCCTTTGGCAAACATTGTTAATCCTAGATTGTGTGTTAGCTCTGGAAGTGAAAGGCAGGAACAATGGTGATGATAAAAGAAAAAAGCCGCCAGGCCAGCCCTGCCCATGTGCATGGTCCACTGCAGCTGTCGCCACCACACTCGCTGCCCATGGACCCTCCCCTTGCCCTCTGCATGCCCTGCTGGACTCTGCTGGGGAGGAGAAAGTGCCCCCTACCCACCTAGGTTCTTCTCTTCTCAGGCTGCTCAAATAATCAAATTAACACCACACAGACTAATAGGAAAGAAAAAAAAAATGGTATAAGGAATCTCTATAGACATGTGGATTCCAAAGTCAGGGAGGCAAAATGAGGGTATTTATATCCTAAGCTAAAAAGAGTAGGCTAGGGCCTGGGTTTCAAGGAGAGAGGAAAGAGAGTCACATGCAGGAAGAGGTTGACTCATATGAGGAAGGCCAGATGCTCTGTAATTAGACATTTACCCTGCCCTATAGAGAGATTTCTCCCATAGAAAGGTTATTTCTGATAATAGCACTAATTCTGGGTAATACCCCCAATTTTCATTCCTCTAGGTAGTTAAGGGAGTGGTTTCTCATGAACCCACAGGGCCTCAGGTGACCTCAGCTTGAATAATCCCCTTGCTAACATGGTCCTTCTTGGGGAGGCCTGTTCTGAACAGACCTACCTCCTGGCCCTACCTTCTTGATGGAACTCTTCTCTAGAAACACAGGATATGTGAACCAGAGTTGACCATAAAAGTGTTGATTTCACTCATTTTTTAAGATAAAGAAACTGAGTCTCAAAGTGAAATGACTGACTTGAAATCAAGCAGCTAATTGGTAGCTACAACAGAACCCGTGAACTAGAGACTCAGCTCCTTGCTTTTCCCTCGCCAGGCCCTTTTTCCTCTTGGCTAGTGTTCTGTCTTAAAAGGGAAGGGATTGTACCAGTGTCTCCAGAAACCACTAGTAAGATACAAGACTCTGGGTTGGGATGATAGTTGTTAATGAGCGATCTAGATCCTAACTATGGATGAAAATACAAAATGAATGTGCTTTAAAATATAAAACGGTATAGAATTCATAATAATGTGTTGTGTCTGCAGACTAGATTGTTAGCAAAAATTTTAAGGTGGAAATAGTCAAGACATTTTTAAAAATAATACAAATGACCATGTGATCTAGGAAATAGGACAAATTCAGTGGGAGAAAGGATTAAAAATTCCACTGTATCTGCAGGATGGATGGTGGACACGGCTTGAATACTGAAGGGCTCACCAAAGAGAGAAGGGCCTTTTAGGATCTGAGGGATCTGAGGGATCGCTTTTTATTTTAACTGTAGACTAGCACATACAGTGCATATATAGATAGCATTAAAATGTCTCATCCCCTGTCTCCAGTCTATGGTATTAATGACTCGAATATTCGAGGTCTTTCAGTTCCTGTAGTGTAGTAACTTCGCAGCGTGGAAAATCCAGACATACAAACTAGCTTCCCCTGCTACTTGGTGAGTTGGCTCAGTTTCTGCTATTTAGTCTCAGTAAAGACGGAGGAGGTTCCTGTCTACATCTGTGATAAACAGCTTTTCCTAGAGCTGCTCCCAGACAGAGCACTGTTCAGGTTTAAGTAGACTATGTAATATTGTCTTTGGCAGAAGCGAGAGGCCATTAAGAAAAAAATCAAAGCAGCCCTCATAACTGGATTCACTTTTGAAAGGTGTGACCGATCAAAAACTAGAGCTCAGAATTGGAAATTGTTTGAATTAAATAACTATGTTCTTTCTCTTGTCTCCCTCCTCAGCCCTTCCCCCAAAGTAGATTGGTATGAAAAGATACACAGAACTACTTGAAGCTTTCATCTTTCTTAGTAATCACCCTAGAAGATATTTTTTTTTTTAATATCTTAGTTGAAGTCGAATTGTTGATTCTTGGTTTAAATTTATACAAAAATTACCCACATGTTTACCTGCAACCTCGATTTCCTTGTATTGAATTTCGTGTATTTTCTCAGCTGTCTGTCATGAAGAGAATATAGGCAAAGGAGACGGGTCTGAACCGGACTAGTTCCATTTAGCTTGCAAGATGTGTGCAGGTATGCGCGTGCGTGCGTGTGTGCGTGCGTGTGTGCATGCGTGCATGCATGTGTGTGTGTACCCACGCGCGCACACAGGCACTCATGCTTATAGCTAATTACCAGTTGCAATAAAATGTAGAATTTCAGTTTAGCTTCATTAACTGAGACAGTGAAGAAATGGGGAAAAACAAAATAGGTGAAAAAAAACAGATCAATTGTCTGAATAAAGACATTTTAGGGTGGAACAGGCATTCATTTTTGGGGGTCATCTTTGCCATTTCTCAATATGATTCTATAACTCTAAACCGTGTGCATGACATGTATGCACTTGAAGAAGCTCCATTTTCACAGCGGGCGAGGAAATCCGAATAAAGCCTTGGGATGCAGGTGCACAGTCACACAAGTGGGCTCTTTAGCCTGCAGCCTGAATGCCTGGCCAATAAAGCAGAAGCTTTGGAGCAGAGCTCAAGGGTCTCTTGAGCCCTGCCAAGAAGTGTGGGGATGAGGGTGATGGGAGCAGGAGAGAATAATTGTTATTCAGTCTTCTTTAATGAGATGTATTGCCCACTGCTGAAAGATTGTGGCAGTGTCTTTTGTTATGCTAATTAGACACCTTTAGAGCTTGGCAGTCTTTGATTTCTGCTTAATCCTTTCTGCTTCCTCAGCCTCAACCCTAACTGGCAAATGGTTGAAAGATAGTAGGGTACACTGAACTGTGTTATTTTCTGCTCACATCTAGGCTGAGTTTTTTGGTAATAGGGCTGGTAATGAAAGATCAATCTTGCCAAAGCCCATGAGTATTTTAGACTTTTTTTTTCACTTTAAAAAAATTAATGTGAGAGTGGTTGAGACCAAACACCATTGTTTTTATGGGGTTGCATTTGTACCTACACCAAATGTGAAATGGCAGATTGGAAAAGGTGGGGGCTTCTCCTTAGTTGCCTGAATTTCCCTAAAAACAATGAGCAAGTGGGTCCTGCCTTAGTTTGAAGGTGGCTGTGGTCACATAAATTAATGGAAGCCAGAATAATTTAAAGGGCAAAGAGAGAAATTTAGTAATTCAAGATTTCTGCTTTTACAATTTAGAGATACTTATGCATGCTTTCCTAAAGTTAAAGCATTATGTTTACATTAATTCAAATAACAGTGTTTATTGTGAGTTGAATATTTTTTGAAAAGTCATCAGATTTCCCTTTGTAAAATATTGAAACATTTGTTATTAAGTTCTTTCCAACAACATTGCAGGTTTTAGAGCACCCCTGTCCAGTGGAAATATAGCATGAACCACAGATGTTATTTTAAATTTCTGATAGCTACATTATAAAAGTAAAAGAAACAATTGAAATTAATTTTAATGTTTCATTAAACTCTGTATATCAAAAATACTGCTTCACCATGTAATCGCTATAGAATGATTTTATTTGTGTTAAGTTTTTGAAATCTTGTGTGTATTTTATACCAGTGTTTGTTTTACTGGACACCTTTATAGGGATTTATACCACATTTCAAGTTCTTAACACTCACACAGACTAGACTGAAAGGTGCGACTTCAGAGAAATTCCTCACTTGCCTAAAAACAATGATCAGGATAAAAATCCACTTTTAATGTTACAGAAAAATATTACGAGATGTATGAATTTATGTCAGTCTCTAGGATATCTTAGTCTTCTAATCTGTAAAATGGTAATTGTCACTAAATGATCTATTAGTTCTTCTATCCACAAAAGCTCTGAATTCTTGATTCAAGAAAATTCACATTTGGGGACTGTGTAAACTAGAATGTATGCATCATCTCATATTAGTAGTTGAAATGTCAACCTGAATAGTTAAAAAAAACTCCATTCACAGCAGGTGGGGAAGCTCGGGACTTGTCTATGCATCACACATCTGCAAACTATATGACCCATGATTCCTTGCACCTAAGGGTGGGCCTTCTGAGAAGGAAGCATCACCATTGAACACACTCTCTTTTTCTTATTGCTCATTTTCTTCTATTGTTTTCTTCCAAATAAAATTAATAATGGATTGATTTTGCCTTCTTTAACCACAAAGAAAATCGGCAGCTGCCCTGCGTACCTTGCCCACCCCTTCCTTTGCTCTGAATGTCTTCTGTTCTTATACTTCTGCATCTTATACCATTTCGATCAAGTGTTTGGTAGAGTAGGAGACTCGGGGTGTGTGGAACCCAGCAAGCATCCCTCAAAGCTTTTGGAATGACAGCATCAAGCAAAGGTCTGAGGCAAGTTTGCAAGTTATTACTGCACATACATAAACACTAAATCTGCCTCTAAAATTCGGTCCTCTCTCTCTCTCTGTGGAATTTGGCTTAGTTATTGTGTTGTCTGTGGGGGTCAGAGGAAAAGTTCCCCATTTCTCTAAGGTTCTTCACAGGCTGGACAATGGGACAGATTAAAATTAGACTTGATTAGTAAAACGAAAGCTCAAATTTAAAAACATAGGTTTGGAGAATTTACATGGCGGTACAGTCTGAGGTAGTTGGGGGAGAACCATGATTTATTTCCTGTGCTGAGTCCTGGAAAAGAGATCTGGGATATGGGGAAAGAAAAGAGGAGTTACCACTGGCAAGGAGGAATGGTTTTCTTTACTCAGAATAAAGATAAATAACTTCCCTTTCTACGTTCTTCTAGGGGATAAGGGACAAAACACCATTTCTGGATTAGGAGAAAGGTGGAAGCCCAGGGGATAGCAGATGGCTTCCTTGATTAAGGGAAGGACCAAAGGGTTAGAATTCCTTTACCTATGGACTTGTCCTCCATTGTCTTTGGTTGTCTTTGTGTGAGAGTGAGGCATCTATAAGAGACCAGTTCTAAGAGATGTGGAGCACTCTGTTTATCCTGTATGTCAATGAAACAAAAATTCTAAAGACGCTTTCCAAGAAGGTCGTCTGTACAGTAATCCTGAACCATAAGAATTATGCAAGTGTGCTCACCTTTGTGCCTTCATGAGAACTTCATCAAAGATGGGCCCACACGTGACTGCTGGGGACCAATGGGAAAAGATCAGGAGGGCGTGGAGACAACTTTTCAGTCTTAGAATTGAACTTTTAATTTAAAGAAGGGTTCCACCTAGTCTAGGGTTTATTTAGATGGTTCTTGCTTTTGAGAAGGTGTGACAGTAAGTCCCAGGGCAAACTTTTTTGGTATTTTTCTGGCATTTTTTTCATCAAACTGTTCAGCCTGGAAGTAAACCTTTTTTCGATTAATCTGCTCTTCCTATTTATAAGAATAAATCGTGATTTTATTAGTTAATATCTTATGTATTAAAAAGTTCTATACAGATATCCTGTATTGGCCCCACTTTGTCATACCATTAATATAATCTCATGAATATTTATTAGTGGCGATATCTGGCTATAGGACTTGAGACGGTTTTAAATATTGAGCTGTTTTGTACACTATCCGGGCATTGCAGAGCTTGCCTGATACGGAGAAAAACAGATCTGACATACTTGTTTGAGGTCTGTAATAAGGAAGGGCAACTTGCCTCTGTTTGTTAAGAAAGTAGATCTCATATTATCTGTTCTTACCACAAATTTAAAAATTGTTGATACAAAAATACCAGTTATAAATACTAGCAATATATTGTGGAAGTTAAAAATTATAACCAATACTGCTGTTTAAAATGTAGGAAAATTGTTACATGTATCATCCTAAGAATTCTCATTGGGGAAATTTTTTTTTTTTTTTTTTTCATTTTATTGGTCTATTTGAAAAGATAAATATCAACTGAACCTTTCATGGTAATCATTTTTAAGTGCATAGAAAGCAAACTTTCATACTGTTTGCCTTAAACTTATAATGTAATATATGTTAATTCCTTCTCAATACTAGAAGAAAAATTTTTCTGCAAAGCATTGTAGCTTAACACCTTAGAATGTTCTAGAATACCTCTAGGTATTCATTCTAATGTATAGACAGGTGACTCTTATGAATTGGAAGTTCAGTCCCCTCTCAGGTTTTCTCCTCTCTCTGGTGCTGGAAAATGATCAGGCCAGCATTTGTCATGTGACTGTTTGCCGTCAAGATTATTTTAACCAGATCAATAAAGCACCATTTTTGTTGACTCAACCAGTGGATGGCAATAACATTGTTGCTAAGAATGAGAATTTATCTCTAACTGGGAAGAACCTCCCTTGGGTGGCCTTTTTATTTTTTACTGTGGTAGGCATGGGACTAGAAGAATACCAGCCAGTGACAGAAGTGAAAAGGTCTGTTATTAGGAGAAATGCCATAGTGTGATTTGATTCAACAGAACCACTTTGGAGTTGGTCTTTGATCAGACTTTTGGGAGAAGGACCTTTCAAAATCTAAATTATTTTTCAGTATTTCTCCATGTTTAGATTACTTTTGTAATGTGAGCAATAAATAATTGGGTCACCAAGATACTCGTAGTATTTGATAGATATGAGTAGATTACACATATCAAGGTATGAATATTCTCTACCTCAAAGGAGCATTCTTTCTCTTTTGAATACACTTAATCGTATTCATTAAGAGAGCTAACAAATATTTGTGGTTTTTTTTTTTTAATCTAGATGAAGCTGTTTCTAAAAAAGTTGAACAGAGTGTATTTTCTGTCGAGTCAGATACAACCCCCACCCCTTTGAGAATAAACTAACATCTTCCAGGAATCCTGAAGCAGACCAGTAACTGGGGGCAAGTGTTTTGAATCCAATGGACTAAGTGGCTCATTACTTGTTTTCCGTGCTGACATCATTTTTGACACCCATTCCTGTGTCACGGCCCTATTTCATTATAGAATGGCATTGTGGAGTAAAGATGATGCTACATTTGAACGTTATTGCTGTGATTACTCTTGACTGGTTTTCACATGCATTTGCCTGGTTCTTTAATTCTAGCATCTGCAGGACCAGAAAACAGAAGTGTGCATAAACAGTCAGGAAAATGACTGTATTCCCTGGAGACCCAGCATCTCATGCTCTGCCTGTTGTGAGTGATGAATCAAAATGGAAAGGTTATCATTTTCATTAGCTGGGAAAGAACAAGACCATACTTTTCTCCAAGTGTAATTACAGTGGTTCACTGGCAACATTACACTGCAGTAATTAGTCTAAAGGTGTATGTGAGGGCAGGCTTTTGCACAGACACTAGAAATATTATTTCAGAGTTTAAGGTCACAGCCTGTGTTTAACATGTTCCAGGCAGCTTAGGGGAGGTGGGGGGAGGGGGGAACTAATTTGACGGGAGCTAAAGAAAGACATTTGACATTTCCCAGAGACATGCATTTCAGAAACCAGTCAGATAGGGAAAAAAAATATTTTCTTACCTATATTAACAATAATAAAAACTTAGCTGGAGAAGTAGCATGTCAGAATACTTCGTAAGATAAACAGTTAAAATTTAAGTCGATGAGGAATGTGATGTAAATAATTATGAAAGTTTTTGATATGTGTATTTTCATCTCTGGGTTTTTTCCTAAGGCAGTTGGAGAGAAAAAAATATAATTGCAAAAAATCTTTCAAGGGAAGCAAAATAATTTTTTTTCTTCTAATAACTGCTTTCAAGAAATAAATATTTCTCTTACATAGATCCTCAGATATTTATCTGTCTTTTGTGAATACTTTTTGGGATACTCTGAGGAGTTATATTGAAATGTCTCTAACCTAACCCTTCAGAGTAGAAATTGAATTAAAATTATTTTCCAAAGTCACATCTCAGGTTTTCTGTTAAGTAAAAGATAAGTGAGAAGAGGTCAAAAAGGGGAAAAAGGTAGTAAAGAGACAAGTAAACTTCACATAAAGTTAGTCATATGAGTGTCAAAGAATCCTTCTGCCTTTTCTAATGAATCAGTATTTATACAAGTGACATTTCCTACAGGGTTAAAGGTAAAACCTCAATACCCTAATGCCTTTGTTTAATTTCCATGTAGCCTGCCTATCTTCAAACAATCCTTTTAGTCTCTCTCCCTAAAATCCTACATAGTCGTGTAGAATATTGTTAGTTTGAGGGCCTGTACTTGAGTGGGTTTACATTCAGTGGCCAAATTCTGTTGGAAACCACTGCTTTTTTAACACAAGTTCATGTTTTATGTGTGTTATCTGGCCATATGGTTAGAACTGATGTTTCTCACAACTTCAGACACTTGGGAAATTTTAGGCATAGATGTGACACAAATAACACGGCTAGCTGATTATGTAACAGACTGAACATTTTACTCAAAAATCGAATTAAAAAATTGCTTTGCTTTGTCACAGATGTTTCTCCACTCAAGGAAAAGTCATGCACTGCAGAATTGGATCTATGATGTGCATTTTCTACGGCAAGCATTTAAATAGGAGGCACCAAAGGGGGAAAGATTCCAAGACTTCTTTTCTTCCTGTTGCCACTGCACTGAGCAGATCCCCACGCCCTGTGGACCTTAGTTTCCTGTCTGTGAAATAAGAGGTGGCTAAGCCTTCTTCAGCTTCTTACTGTCTATCCACGGAAATTGGAGCTTTATTTTCTACCTTTGTAGATGGGGGGCGGGGAGACAAAACTCAGAGCTGTTTTTCCCTCATATCTTTCACACCAAGTCTAGAAAATTCTGCCACACTCTTCCTTCCACAGCAGGCCCATAGTCCTGAACTATCACCCGCAATATAGAATTGGTTGTGTATATAAGGGTGGGAGTTTGAACCTCTTCTCACTTCAGTGGCCCAGTCTGTGAAATGGAAGGATGGTTCTCCAAGACTATTTTTAACATTCATTTTTCACAAAATATCATTTTAGAGTAAAGCTTAGCATGGGCTGGATGGACTTCTGCACATCCTAGGGAAATATACCTTCTCCACTGGCATGGGGTAGATAAAGAAGTACGCCTAGCTACTTTCAAAAGTCCTGAAGGTCAGACTTTGTAAATGAAAGCTGAGTTTTACTGTGAAAATGCTGTACTTGGGCGTTGGGTTCCCAAAGTTCTTCACCTCTAAAATGTGATAGAAATTAAAGAAGCACTGTATTTGATCAACTGTAAATTATATACCTATAAAGAAAATATGAATGAAAACGGCCAGTTTTCTTAGGATTCTGTTTTAAAGGAAGAAGAGCTCTGTTGGGAAGATTTTCGACAGGAGATTTTTTACAGGAGACGAGGTCACTCTGAGAAGCTTTGCAAATATTTCTTTGGTGGATCTTAGAGACCACGTCGTTACTTTAAGTGCAGCAAGAAAGAAGCTATCATTTGTAAAGGGCTCCAAGCATACAGTTACTGTAAGAAAAGAGACAGCCTGCATTTAGAGGGTAGCTTTCCTTCATCTGAAACCTTGTTAGGCCGACCAGTGCTTCGCCTACAGAGGGATCATGAATGACGACTTGGAATGATGAAACTACTCTCCTGTCCCGCTCTCCTCACTTCCATCTCGTCTCTTTCAAACCCTCATTTTTCAGATGAAAAAGACCTCCAAACAGTCAACCTATATCCTTAAAATAATCCCCCCAGACATTGTGTCCATGCACCTAGCTGTCCAATCCAAAGATACAGCATTTGATGGTTTTGAATCACCCTTCTCCAGCCTCTTCTCCCCTTGAGTTCTGCAACAACTACGCATTGCTGCTTCTGACCAGTGCTCCCTCCTTCGACATTACTCCCTGCTTCCTATCCTGGAACGTGTCAGCTGTCATGAAGTCCCCGTCTAGACCATCCTTCGGGTTTACAATTCAGCTTGCATCTTAATCACCTCTGCTACCAGTCTATGATTATACCAGTTGTTGATTATTTTCAACCTCTCAGCATCTTTGTAGGAGATTGTTCTGTTCTGTTCCGTTCTGTTTTTTTAATTACTCGGACCATCTTTCTTTTTTAACCTCTTCTGTGGAGGTTTTGTCTTAGGTCAGGGCTGATGAGGGGACCTTGCCTACCTGTCGGTTTCAGCTGTTGGGCAGCCTTCTGTCAGTGACTGGTGTCTACTGCTCAGCGGATATCAGCACGTCAGTGTCGATGCTACAGCTACTGGCTGTGACACAGTGTCCTTCCTCTCTCCATCCTTCTGTAAAGCTAACTGATCCCTGCCATTGGCCTAACAGACAGCAGGGTGGGGGTGTCCTAGTGCCCTGAGGACACGTTAGTCCTTTTTCGCTTATCCCAAGGCCCTGCTCTTTCCTCTTTAGCCTGGGACTTCTTGCTCAATAGCAGAAGCCTTCTTGGGGTGCAGAAAACCAGGATGATTACCGTAGATCATGTTTTGTGGGTCTTTTAACCACACTAGCCTAGCAAATAGGGTTGGGAGAAAGCAGTTGGTCAGTACAGGAGAAAGTGGCTCATTTGTAAGGCACATTTGAGGCCTAGATTCATGTTTAGCCCGTAAGTTCCTTTCTGGACACCCAGGCAAAGGGTCCTCTTCCATCTTTTCACCTGAACTCCTCCCTTCCTTGACGTCTTTGTTGGATTTTAAAATTATTTGAAATACTTATTTCTCTTCAAGTTTGTATTTGACATGCACTTCAATACATCTTCCTTCATAAAACAGTGATGGAGGAGAACATTTGTTGTTTTTGTTGTTTTAGGGTAAGATAGATTGGAACACCTTTTCTTTTTTTAAGGAAAGTTGCAGGTCGGCAGGGAGAGGGAGTCAGAAGCATATGTTTTATTTAGCTATTTTATTTAATTGTTCATCTTGGTTGACCCCCCAGCCCCGGGACATGAACCCCGGTCCTTGGGATGGATGTGGTCTGCTCTTGACCCGAGGCAGTGAACTTATCCACTACCCACCAGAGTGCCTGCAGCAGCTTTAGCTCAGCTCCTAGCTTTCTTTGGCCCATTTTCCTCTGGGGAACTTCAAGAGTCTCAGCAAAGACATAAGACCCATGTCTAAGGGGACAAAAAGGGTGACTGGGGAGGTCTTTCTTGCTTTAAGTTATAGCACAAAGCACATAGTTGAATCCCTTCGACAAATAAAAGTTAAATATTCACCTACAAATAGTTCTCTGACGGTTTATGGAAAGCCAGCCTCCACTGTATAAACAGAGCAAGTCTTTCTGTGTGTTTCTGCTTCTGTAGTCATTACTCTCTCCAGATAAAATAGAGCCGCGCCAAGATGATGCGTCCAGCTGTCCACGTTCATTCTAGCAATGAAAGAAGCTGCAATGTCGCGTTTTCAGTGGCTCTTCAACCTCATCTTGTTGTTAGATTAATTTCCTGGAAATTTTAATGTTAGATGAAGTATGATTGCAGATTTCCCTAAGAACCATTGACAGATACTTATCCTAAGTTATAAGCAACTCACACTGTGAAATGTGTGCAAACAGACTAAGTTTTCTTCCAGAAGAATATACTTCAGTGAAACCCAATACAGTCTTTTTCTTTAATAAACACAGCCATTAAAAAGCTCAAAGTGGAGGTGGGGACAACTTGGTTTTTTTGTTACTTGGTTTTTCAAATTGCTTCATGTTGCAGTAACTTCCATTGCTTTTCAGAGAGTGCAATGTCTTAATAAGTGTCGTCTCAGAGACCTTTGTCTCAGGGGGCTACATTTTGAATGAGAAAGTAATCTAGATGGTAAATGATGGCGTATTTAGGTATTGGCATTGTTTAATGGAGAGGAGGTTTGATTTTTTTTTTTTTTTTTTTTTTGTTAGCTGGTCTATTTAGTGCAGCTGTGTTTATGTTTTCTAAATGGTAACTGCTTGAACATGGTGACAAGTTCCTGCATATGAGAATAGGGATTGGCTTTTAAAAAATCATCTTGCCAATGTTCTTTCATTTGGGGTGTTGTGTTTTTCAAGTAGCAGTGGCAAAAAAAAAAAAACCTGATTCCGGGCACAACCATTCGGTACAGCTGGTTTGCTGCATCAGACATTTGACAACCTTGTAAAAGAGTAATTGATACTTTAAGCGTTGCCTTTCACAGGGAAATAAACTTGAAAATGGTAGACCCTTTTTTCAGTATGGACCCCTTTCTTTACCCAATGTTTTGACTGATTTAACTTCTTGGTTATTAAAAAATACATGCTTCAATAATAAATATATAGTGATCCCAGAGAAAAAAACATTACCATATTTTTTGTGTGGTTTATCTCTTTTAAAAAAGAAATGATTGTGGGGTCCTGGATGCAACAGAGAGTTGCCTGTGTCAGAGACAATGTATATAATAAGTAAACAGCTATGTGACTTAATCAGTAATTTCAGAATCATATGCAACATGTAAAATGTTCAGGTGTGAGGACTTCAAGACTGGTTTTTCAGGCATTTTCTTTAATGTTACATCCCTCATAACTCAGATTAATGTTTATTATTGCTCTTTCATATTGCCAAAATATTTTCATGAATTTGGATTAGAAGCAGCTTGTTCTGGCTTGTTTTGCAACTTTGTTTCAAGAAACAAAGTGATATTTAGAAGATTCTTGTATGTCTTAGAAGCCTTAATCATCTTATGTATGTTGAAGGAGGAAATAAGATCAAGGTTTGTTTCAGAGTTATGTAAGAAAATAAGATTCCATGCTATGCTAATTTGCTATTACTACACAGTCTTGTCTTTCAAGAAACTTGAATCGGTGACACTTGTATTAACTGTTTCAGGACCTAGCCATCTAGAGTCTCGGTTAACTGGGCGGGCGTATGTTTTGGGTTCTCAGGTGTGGACCCTTACCTTCTCCCCTTGTCTCCACAGATTGGTGAAAGACAACATGTGTTAGTAACAGAAGAATCATTTGATTCCAAGTTTTATGTGGCACACAATCAGTTCTATGAGCAGGTAAGAGACACCTCATATTCTTACCTGTTCTCCAAAACGACAACGTTCTGAAAAGAAATCAGTTGATACAAAAGGCCCTTAAAGGTGGGGCGGGGCTTGTAGGCTGTGGCAGCCACGCCCTTCAATGGCGTGAAGCCCGCCAAGCTAACAAGTGGCTTATCTTTGTGGGTTAGTCTACAAAATATTCCACACAAAGGAGTAAGTGTGTTTTAGTCCTCATTCATCTTTGACGGGACCAGCCTCAGGCTTTTGGGAGTTTGGAACCAAGTGGTTATCACTGCCAAAGTTCCCACAGCCTGGCAAGGCAGAGGGAAAGTCCTGTCCAGAGGCAGGAAGGATGTCTGCCTGGGCGACATCAGCCTGGAAGGGCAGGGATTTCCTCTCACTGTCACCGACATAGCATTCACACAGGTGGGTGATTGCTTGCTTGCCTTTTTTTTTCCTTTGTAAGGAAGAGTGCAGGCTGGAATGAAGGTTAGTAGACAGCCAGGCCGGAAGAGAGGAAGAAGCAGCACTTATTTTATTTAGTTGTTCATCTTGGCTGTTCCCCACCCTGCCCTGGGATGGGAACCCAGATCCTTGCACTGTATATGGACTATACTGGCTAAAGGTGATGGGCCTAACTGTTACTCCATCAGGACGCACTTGGTTGGCTTTTTTGTTGTGGTTTGTAAGGTTTTTTGCTTTTTAAGTCCACCTCGATAAAAGTACTACGACAAAGGAAAAGAGTCTATTCCTTTATCTCAGCTCAAATTGCATGAACAGTTCTGAAGACCAGTGTGAGGAACATACCAGCTTCACCTTGAGAGTTTTCTTCCAAAAGCAACCCACTTCTGAGCCTGTTGCCTGCCCATGGAAGCTCACCTGCCCTGACCTACCAGCACCCAGGCTCAGAGCTTCCACAAGTGGGAGTTGTCTCCCCAGGTTATTCAGAAGGGACTGATGGAACTAGAGTGCCTCCTTCAGGCACACTGAACCTTCCAAGCAGCCATGTGGAGCCAGGCTGTGCCTGGGGAGATGGGAGACTCTCATTGGGAGCACAGATTTTTCTGGGCCGTTCTTGGATTGTATTCACTTTTCTTAATACCACATGGGTTTTCCTACCATCTTGTTCCCTTCCCATCGAATGAGAAGTGAACCTTTCCCTATGAGTCATGGCTAGAAGTGGATGTTGGGAAGGCTCTTGAGGTCAGTGCGTCAAGTCCACTAAGAGGTGGGCCAGGGAAGACAGTGGCTGTGTTAGAAACCAGGTAAAAGTCATTGAAGAGGTTCCACAGGGAATAGTCTCAGACTCTGCACTGGAGCTCCAGAAACTGGGTGGAAATGTCAAGGCCCAGACTAAACAACCCCTGTTCAGAACCCAGTAGAGACTCTCATTGAGGAAGGATTCTCAGAACTCCATGTTTGAGCTGAGACCCTTCCCCGTTTTCCATCTTGTTAATTGACTCCAGAGAGCCATTTTCCTATTCAAGCCAACCTGCTGCTCAGCCCTCAGGAGGAGCTTGATTGTATTTTGGTTACCTCTTCCCTCTCCTTTCTCTTGCCATCTGGGTTTGTGCCTCAGCAGGGAACTTTTTTTCCCCTTCATTTTAAAGGCAATGGCATGCCTCATTAGCTGCTTCCTCCAATTTAAAGCAGTCAGACGTTTTCCAATTATTAAAACCGGAGGGGGAAAAAAAACACCGAGCCCTTCACTCAGATCAAGGCAGCAGATCAAGGAGAGTTCTGCCCCTCCCCCCCACCCGCCCCAAATAATACCAAATCTCCAAGGAATAGTTTACTCTAGAGATTTTCTTGTTTTATAAAAACTGTTTTAAAAGGGCTTTCATATCCTGAAACCAAAGCTCTTTTAGTTCGTTTGCTTGCCATGAGTAATTCACCACCCAGGTGACCTTATTCCTATACTTTGATGAAGACGTGCACTTCATGACCATAAAAAAAAAAAAAATTCAGAAAAGACCACGATCCAATTTGGCTTCTCACAGAAATTGACTGTGGAGCTTCTGGCTCTCCTCTGAGTTTCTTTGGTCTTTACAACTAAACATATCAAAGATTTCATAGGAATTATTTTCCTAAATAAGATGAGTTCCAGAAGGGAAGATTATATCTCTGTATCAAAGTATTGCTGGATTGGAATTAGTCTGTTTATTTTGGATCCTAACTTGGAAAGATTGGCACGTTGCTGAGACAGTGAACTAGATGTGTATGGGAGGCGGTGCGTGCAAGCGTGCAAACTACCTGTAAGTTCAAGAGACGGGGAGGGGGGCGCGGCAGGGGGCACATTTTCTCCAGGTAAACCAGCACTTTTATCAGGAATCTCTAGTAAAAAGAGACCATCTGACAGTTTCCTGCAAAGTAGCCAAAGTACCCTTCAGAGTCATGAGTCTATACTGGGGCGGAGCTTGCAAACACACATATGTTGTAAGTGAAAGAAATGAACGCTACCTCCAGCTGAAGGAGTCATTTAGCTCAGGAGTCATTTACCTCCAACACTGGTGTTTGGGATCTTGAAAAGGTTGCTTTTAAACTGCGTTTCCTCTTCCCCAAAACACATACTTCGCGCGCACACACATAGAAATACACCGTACGGGGCATTATGTAAAGTGCCTACACAAACCATTCCTTTGACAGCTAACTTGGACCATATTAAAAGGATAAGGCTTTCATCAGTGTGTTGTCTCCACTTTCTTCATTGCCTGGGACAGCCAGGAGCAGAATATCAAAGGCCTGTCCAGAAGTGGCTGATGGCTGGGAGAGTGCCCAAGCCTGCCTTCCATATGCCTTCGGACAGCAGATCCTGCCAGAAAAGACCACCAACTACAGCCCCGGAGCTCCTCCCAGAAATACCATGTCTTACCACTAGATCCGCAGATCCTTGAACAGCTAGGAAATAGAGCCCACCTGGGATTGGATTTCAGAACAGAAATGGAACATTAGCCGGCAACTGAGGAAATCTGAATAAAATGTGACCTTTAGTTAATAGTTATGCATCAATATTGGCTCATTATTCATGATAAAGGCATCATCCTAATGCAGGATGTTATTAGTAGGGCAACTGGGTGTGGAGTATCCAGGAGCGCTATGTGCTATGTTTGCAATAATTCTATAAATTTAAAACTGTTCTAAAGTAAAAAGGTTATTTCAAACAATTAAGCCTTCTGAAACTTCTTTTTTTAAGGTTTTAGTGCCAAAGAACCCCCCATTCATGGGGAAAATGGTGGAAGTGGATATTTATGAATCAGGAAAACATTTCATGAAAGGACAACCTGTATCAGACGCCAAGGTGTACACGCCATCCATCAGTAAACCATTAGCAAAAGGAGAAGTTTCAGGTTTAACAGAGGTAAGGAAAGGCTGCTTTTCTTTCTACCCTGCTAATAAAATGGCGGCTATGGAAGTGCAGTGATTATAGACCATGCTTCTGCTATCATTTATAGTTCCCCTTTTATGTATGCAAGAGCTTTAATCCTTTGTGACAGATTGAAATCTGAATTAGAAAGATGTGTTTTTGCTGATGCCTCTAGCTTTGCTTCTCCGCCTGTGAAGGGAATAAGCTGTTTCTGCTTCTAGGTTTGAAGCAGAGGGCAAAAGCCATTATTTTCAGGTGAAAGATTTAACACAGAAAATGATCTGATCCAGTATATTTCTGTGTCAGTAGATCCTGCTGGAAAGGGTGAGGAAAAGATATTTTCCTTGCTTACAAAGCTGTTTATAATAGAGTAAAAATCTGCCGTTGAACAGGCACTAAACCATGTCAGTGTATGTGGTGTTGGGGCCTTTCTCTCGGGTCTTAGCCGAGTATCTGCTTTAGTCATGTGGAGTGAAAATTAAACATTTTTTTCCCTTTCTATGAAAAAGTACCCTGACCCCTATTTTATACCTTGGTAAATATGGCTGTTTGCCAAGCTCTCTCTTACATTTCATTGAGCTACAGTTGTAAAAGCTGATGGACTGTGAAATGAAAATGTGTATCACATTTCTAAGCATCATTTGATGTCCTTTCTCCAACACAATTGTTAAGTGCTCCAAAAAAGAATATAGCAATGACTTAACATACAGAAAAAAAGATAAGTGATTTTTATGTATCCGTCCATATAATTCCAAATTGTTATAATATATGCATTATCTTTTCCCTCAAAAGAAATTGCAAGGGCATGTTAATTAAACTCTGGGAATGGTGACAAGGAGGGTACTATTTTTTCTGCTATCACTTATTGTGGTGTTAGAGCTCTGGTATCTGGACATGAGTGACACCTCTCCTGAGCTTGACAAGTGCATGTGAAGAATCTATATGCGCGGTCATCTGACCGATAATGGATGATGCAGACTAGCCTTTGTCGAAACCCTGCCAAGTGTGTCCTCCTGCTCAGCCAGGAGCGAACGCTGAAATTTGAAAAGCAGAACCGTTAGTGTTTGCTGTTGTTTAAAAAAAGAAAAAATTATCCTGGGGGACTGGGATGGAAATTCAGGAAGGAGCAATGTAATCCCACATTAAATTTTATTGCTAGAGATTTGGCTTTTGATAATGTTAGCTCCTAATTCAGAAAAATTTTGAAAGAAGTTGGCTTTTCAATTTTTTCCCTACACAATGTGTTTTAACAAGGTTGGCTTTAAATTGCCACAGTGGGAAAAATTTTTTTGCAACAAATGGCAGTCGTGGGCAAATTATTGCAGGCAGCCTGCCTGATTTAATTCCTTCATATATGCCTACTGAAAAGTTTCATGTTTACAACTATCTTTCATAATCCATAAATAAAGTAGTACCATTTATTAGTTCCTTAATTATAATGTTACTTTCTAGAAGGGCAACTCTTCTTAAATTCCACAACGCAATTTTTTTTTAATCACTTCTGCCTCCCTACAGCCTAGGAAATGGTGGTGTCTTCAGTTGTATCCCAGCCCTCCTCTGAGCTGCAATGTCTCAGAAATCCTAGGTGCACTGAGTATAAAGGTCAGTTGGCTGCTGACCTCCTCCTACCCCCAAGGTCTCCAAGAATAGTCTTATATCAAGTATGAGGCCAAAAGGTCAGGAATATTGATTTGGGTATTTACATTAAGAGAAACATGAGGCAAGTCTTTTATCACCGTCTGTGACCTCATATAAATTAATGAACAGAGTTTTTATGCTTCATTATTTGTCAGCTTTGAAAGAGATGCCAAACTCAGGATCAAAAAGCCTTTAATGAATTTGTCCTGGTATTACAAGTGTTTCCATTGATGATATCAACCAAAATGAATTAAACAGGAAGACAACAGTTTCCATTTTGAAAGGATTTGGAAGTAGGCGACAGAGATTATTCAGATGTTCTGAGTTCTTTGGGCACTGATAACTGAAACTCTGGAATGAAAAAAATGAGCTTAACCTTATGGGTGAAGGGTGACACTGGGGTCAGATAAACCTGAGTTTGCATTTGAATTTTTACTGTATTTACCCTAGTAGCAGGACTTCTCTGATCTTTTTTTGTTAAATGGGGATCATTGTATCTATTGCATAGGGTCGTTGTTTGTAAGCCACCTAATACTGTTCTGGTACATAGCAAATAATTACTCAATAGTTCTTTTTCCTTTCCCCCAATCCAGCTACATCAAAAAAGAAAAGTCTCTGAAGATGACCTTGGGGCTAATAATTTTGGTTCTCTTCCTTGTTTTAGCCATTATTATGCAGTACACTTAGGGGTGGAGGGGTTGAATTTCTCTATTAGGGTGAATTTCTCCATCGCCATTAAGATAATCAATTCCATTTCAAAAAAAATAATCAACCCATTAGAATTCTATCTTTCTGATTTTTCTAGGCTTTTTCTAGAACGATAAGCTCCTATGAGCTTTGAAAAGAAATCTAGAAAGACCAAAAGGTCTAAAGTAAAATATTGTGTTTAAAATGGAAGGGATTATGTTGAGTGAAAGTCAGAAAGAAAAAGGGAGATATAGGATGGTTTCACACATATGTGGACTGTAATGAAATGAACAAATGAACAAATTCCAACAAAAATAACAGGACATAGGACAGGTTATGGGGGGAGAGTGGTGAGTGAAAAGGTGGCGATAAGGGACGCTGGAACTCTGGTAGTGGCTGTGGTGTGACATATAGACTGAGATGTAATTTTTTAATTTAACCACAAAAATGCATTTCATTAATTGAGAACCTTATAGTTATTCTTTTAGATCTTTAGCTCTGTGCTCCAAGGTTGGACTTACTTTGTCTCACTTTAAGTCCCTTTGACCTCTTTTGATAAACTGATGAAAGGCACAGCAGACCAAGCAAGGAAGCACAAACAGGGTGGGGTCAACGGGATGTAGGTTACAGGATTCTGACTTTTGTGGTCACAGACTTTGACCGCGTTTATATCACTTAGGTTTCCCGAGCCTTGGTTGTCTCTAGGATTCTGGAATTGAAATACTTCATTTGACAGAAGTGGATTTGATTCCTACCCTGAAGCAGGATTTTGGATTCTGTAACTATTAATAGAGATCAGGCATTGTTATTTTCAAGTAATAATAGACAATTGCTCATGACATGGTGGCAAAGGAAAGCGATAATAAAGCCAAAGGTTACTGTCCTCTTTGAAATTGTATTCTAGTGGAAACAGCATATACTGATGATATCTTATTACTATTCCTCTTTTTTAGTTTGGTTAGAGGACTGGAGGAAGAGAAAAATAAAAAAATTAGTCTGATTATTTTCAGAGAAAATGGTACCCAAAATGCTACCTCCAACCTGATGAGGAACATTTTTGAACAGCGACTAAGGTTATGATATAATTACCAATGGATCACTCATAGAGTTCAAAGGGATAAATTAAATCAAAGAAAGGACATTTTTCTATAGCAAGTGTCAGGGTACTTTGTTCTCAGAAGGAAGAAGGGATGGGAGGGAACAAAGAACACATAAGTCTTCATAAGTATTCTGGGACAATCATTCTCAAGTATGGTACTCAGACTTGCAGCATCAACAATACCTGGAAATTTGTTAAAAGTGCAAATGCTCGAGTCCCAACCCAGACCTGAATCAGAAACTCTGGGAGCAGGACGCAGTAATCTGTTTTTTGATAAGCTCTCCTGGTAATATAGATGCATGCTGAAGTTTACAAACCACCCTTCTAGGAAAATCATAGTCGAATGAGGAAGGGTGTTTAATATTTGTAAAAGCAGTTTTAATATTTTAATGTAATAATACCCAGTTTTCTCAGTATCAACTTCAGAAAGCAAAACTGAACATCTCCTTGGATGATGAAGATTGTTTCTCACCTATATATAACAATTATTCAGAAGTGGGTTATAAAAATGATGTGTTTGTGTGTTTAGTGGGTGGGTAAAGGAATAAGAACCTTAAGGAAAATAGTTCAAAGATGTGAAGATCATGGTATTTCTACAATAGTCTTGGATGGAATCTAAATTTGTGATAGCATATACTGCTAAATATGATGATCTTTTTATACAATTGAAGTTTTCTTGATAACATGCCTGTTGTTTTGTCCATCTGAAGAAAATCTAATGTTACCTGTATGAAATTCATGGCCATTCGAGAATGTGAAAATGTATCAAAGTCATCATCGAAGATTAGTATCAAGGAGTTGTTTGACTTAACTTTGTTGTGGAAATTGTCTGCTGTAGGAATTTTAAAGTATGTGTGTGTGTGTGTGTGTGTATATATATATATATATATATATGCAAATAAACTGAGAAAGTATTATAGTAATCAAATATAACCATCACCTACTTTGAACAGTTATCAACTCAGCCTTATGTCATCTGCTATGTTTTTATTTTTTACTTATTTATTTCTCTATTTATATTTGAAGGAAATTTCTTTTTTTCCACATTGAAAACCCAACTCCTGATAATAAAATGTAGATACTCATTGCTTAGTACTGTAAGAGTCATAAAACTGTATAATAATCATCCCAACACTGATACCAAGCGTATGATTACTGAAAACAGGCTAAATTGATTTTCCAGTTAATTTTGTTCTTAGGCTATATAGTCCACTAGAGCCCACCAGTGAAACAGTTGCTTTCCATATAGTCATACCAACAAAATCAGTACCCAATTAGGAACATTTGTTTTCAACTTTTTGGAGTTTTTTAAAGTTTAGTTTAGTTCATAATTATTTTGCCAAGTCAAATATCCAAAGTATGTTCTAAGAAGTCTACTTATTCCTGTCCTTTCCACTCTTCTCTCTTACCAAGTTAAGGCATTTGTTCTAGTTTTCAGCTTATTTTTCTTTCCTTTTTTTTTTTTTTTTTTGTTTGTTAAAGAAAGATGCAGGCAGGAATAGAGGTGGTAGGCAGGCAGGCAGGAAGAGAGAGACAGCAGTATTTCATTTATTTAGTCGTGCGTCTTGGGTACCACCCCCATCCCACTCTGGTCCTGAACCCAGGGCCTTGAGACGTATCTGCACTGTACCTGGTGAAGTAAGCCTCTAGGCCATTGTGCCTCAGCTTATTTTCCAGTAGCTTTAAGAACATAGATGTATACGTATTCAATTATCACTTCCTTCTTGAATGAACGGTATTCACTTTTGCAATTTTCACTTAATATATCTTTCTGGTTACTGCTTAGCATTCTGTAGAAATTCAATGAATCCTTCTGTGATTTTTGTTCCGCTTTTAAACAAAACACATGAATTGCTCCTAGTATCTGAGATGAATAACCTTACACTATCTGAAGCCCAATACCTTTTGGTCACTGAAAAGCTACAGAGAATTACCTTACAGAGACTTCTGAATTCTAAACTCACAGTTAACTGCAACCTGATGAAGGCCTTGAGGGGGTCCTGACACAACTGACCAGTCAGAGGGTGACTGTGGTCAGCCATGGAGCAAAACAGAGGGGGCCCAAAGCCAACATTGGCGATGAGCACCTGTGTCCCAGAAGAGTGGACACTTTGGCCAAAAGACTTAAGACAGTCTAAAGGTCATCCCTCTTTGGAAATGAATACAATCTAATTACCTTGGTCTGAAACTATTACACATTCAATTTATTTACTTCTCTTTGTTGAGTTCATGCGTACTGGGCAACCTCCTGGTTATAATTAGCCTTCTGATTCCATCTGCCTACAGGAAGAAAATGGATTTGTTCAACCCTCTGTAGTGTGCTATTAATAAATTGACATTCTAGTTTTATACCTGGGCCTCCTGTGTCCCATCCATGTGGTCTCTGCTGTGGGTGCTAAGCATTTCAGTTTCTGAACTTGCAAAGTTGTGAGTCAGACCGTGCAAGTGTGACCTTTTGAGAGATTCCAGGGAACTTTCCTGCCCTCGGTAGCCAAACTGCATTGCCACTGACTGAAATTCCATTCCTAGTGCTGTGACATTTATGGATTGATTATAGTCCAAGTCCTCTACTAAATATCTTACCTCTGTTCATGCATACTGTTCTCATAACCCTGTGAGGGAGGTCCCTTTCTACCCCTATTCCAGAGGTGAGAATATTCTGAGCATAAATATTCATAAATAAGTCCATCAGGGTCCAAACTTGGATGGAAGAGGAAAGCCAGATTCATATCCAGGTCTCACCAGCGTATAAGTCTGTGTTTTTGTTTTTGAATTATGGCAAAATATGTATAATATGAAATTCATCATGGTAACCATTTTTAAGTGGAACGCTCATAGCGTTAACTGCATTCACATTATTCTACAGTCAGTCTCCAAAACATTTTTCATCTTGCAAAACAAACTCCCTACCCATTAAACGACTCCCATTTGTTCTTCCCCAGCCCCTAGCATTCTACGATCTGTCTCCATGAATCTGGCTGCACTACACACCACATGTAAGTGGAATCATAGTGTTTGTCTTCTTTGAACTGACTCATTTCACTCCCATGATGTCCTCAAGGTCACCCAGCATGTGTCAGAGTTTCTTTTCTTTTTCTTACATTATTTTGTTTCCTTTTGTACTTTTTGTTTTTCAAAGACTTTGAGCAACTGGATTCCTACAATTTTTTTTTTAACAGGGGAAGGAAGGGAGGGAAGGAAGGAGGGAAAGAAGCACTTATTTATTTGTTTATTTGGTTCCCCCCACACCCTACCCAGTACCTCAGCTCTCTCAGCTTTACCTGGTCCATATCCCAGCCATCTCAGTCACCTGAGCCACAAGGGCATGACCCCTCCTTTTTCTTTTTTTTTAAATTGAGGTAACATTAATTTACAGCACGAAGTTACATGCACAGGTGATAATACATCAGAGCTTTCTTTTGAAGAATATATTTATATCACTTTTTGTTTATCCATTCATCCATCATGGACATTTGGGTGGGTTTCACCTTTTGGCTTTCTTGAATAGTGTTATGAGGTCAAGCATGGGTTTTTAAACCTCGCCCATACTTCACTTTGGAGTTGCAGGAGCCTTGTTTGTTAACTTCCACGCAGTAGTATTCTTTTATGTATCAGAGTTTACACTAGAGACGAAAGAGAAAGGATAACATTTTTCATCATCTTCGAGTTCTGTTAACGTGATATTAGAAGGGTAAGTTGGCCCTGGGAAGACCGGAGGATATGAACACTGCTGCTGCTTGAGAAAGGCTAACTAGTTTTAGTTCCGATGTTTTCTTTTTTAATGGCCCATCTTCTAACAACTCACTTAAATCCTACTATTTCTATGATCGATATCTAAGAAGAGCTATTTGGAGCCTGTTAGGAGATAGAAAATTCTCTCCTAATGGTAAACTTATAGTAGTCGATTTCATTCCACATTTTTCCCTGTGTTTAAGTTTATTCCTAGTGGTAAAGAATCCTTTAGAGAAAGAAGAATGGGAAAGAGCTCAAGGATTTGGAGTCTGTAAAGTTCAAATTCAAGTTATAATTCCTTTCATCCTGTCTAACCTACCTTCTTGAATCCCAGTTTCTTCAGTTATGAAGTGGACACAGCTGGCACTCTGGTGGTGCAGTGTCTGAGCTCATCACTTCCAGCCAGGCTCAGTCTGCCTGTGTCCCCAGGACCTGGGCTCATATCCAGAATGTGGCGGGTGTGGTATGTGGGCATGGGACGGAGCAGGGAACCACCTAGATGAATAAAGAAAAAAATAAAAATAAGCATGCTTCTTCCCCCTCCCCTCTGTCATCCTGCCTTCCTGCCTGCCTAATTGTCTTCATTTCTGCCTGCACCTTTCCTTAAAGAATAAAAGGACATAACTGATCCATATTAATTAATTAGATAAAGTGGACAGAGTGCCTGGTACGTAGTAGATGTATTACTATATAATGAAGAGATTTAATAAGTATAGCTTTGAAAATCAGTGATTTCCTGGCTTTTAGTTTTTTTCAAGGTACTTTGTTTCCATTGGTTTTCACTATTCAGTATAGTAAAGCAATTAAGAACATGGTTCCTGGATTCCAAGTACTTATCTTTGAATCCTTATCTCACCACTTGTAATAAACATGACCTTGAGCAAGTTACTCATCCTTTCTCCATCCCAATCCTTTCCTCTGTAAATAAGAATAATAATAGTACCTACCTGATAGTATTTACATGACGATGGCATAGAAGTCAAATATTGGCTGCTGTCTGTTACCATTATTTGTGATACATGACAAGGCATTATTTTACATTAAGCAATGAGGGTAAAAACTGCACTGTCTTTGATCATTTCAAAGGTTGTAATCATCAGCCACTGATTTCCTACAAAATGGCGGATGAAGCCAGCCTGTCTTAAGTTCCTCCACATAATGAGAATGACGAACAGGAAGAGACTCAGTAACAGTCTCACAACATTGTCTCTTCTTACTGACAGACATTTCTTCCTCTTCTCTATGTCTTTTTTTCTTTCTTTTTTTTCTTTTTAAAGGAATATTCTAGCATGGAGACTTAGACCTATCGTTCTGTTTCTCATAAGAGAAGGGAAGGTTGCCCCAGGGTGCCTGGCTGCCACCTGTTTCTCATCTATTGGGACTTTGATCCTAATAATGGATTCACTTGAGCAGTTAGATAACTCAGCACCAACACATTTGACTGCACTTGGAAAGGAAGCAGAAGTTTTAAAGGGTGGTATGGCTTGCCTCATTACCAGACAAAGGACCAGCAGGATATTCAGGTGTTCTGAGTTTTATGTACAAACTATACTGTATTTTCAGAGCTTTGACCCTTAGAAAAGCACCGTTAAAACGCTTTCCTCTCCATCTAACATTCATTTCCAAAACCACTGAAGTGAAAGGGTCTATTAGTTCAGGCCAGATTTGAAAGCACATGAAAACTGCATTCATGAGGTTAAGAAATGGCTTAATAATTAAGTTAAAACAGTTGAAAGTGGATCTAATTTCAAACAGATCAGCTAACCGTGTTAGAAGCAAATGAGGGTGTGTTCCTTACTATTTTTCCTTCCACCCCCAAGATATTGGCTCTTATCCCCAGTGGTTTTGCTAGTTTCTTTTCTCTGTTTAACTTTATATAAAATCAAAGTCTTCACTACCCATATGTTAAATTAGTGTCACAAAAAAATTAAAACCATAGCACATTTAATATTTAGTCCATTTCTTCTTTCATATGGCATCTAATAAGTTTCTTTTGTAGGCCCAGTTGGATAATTTCAGGATTCACTATCTAGATATAAAGCTTTTATTCTATGTTGCTGAGCTATATTTTATTGGGCATTGCAGCTGAACTGGTATGATTATGTCAGTTCAAAATGTTTAGTATGTTTGCAATACCTTTCATGTACCAATTTGAGTACCATCCAAAGTATCATCAGAGTGAGCTGATGCTAAACAATTAGCTTTCATTTCACTTGCATCACTAATTGTGCAATCACTGATGATAATTTTCCTCCTCCTGAGGCTTGTAGCAGGGGCATAGTAAGGGGGAATTGTATGCATCGAAGAACTAATTGTGCCTTGATAATGATAGCTCCCATTTAGTGACCCCTACTATGTGCTTGCTGCTAAGGCTTCTTGCCTATATTGCTGCCATTTATTATTCTAGCCTGGGCTATGGCAGCTAGAACCCATGAAGTGTTTTTTTCACGTCTGTAAACACTCATAAAGAGGCATCATTGGGTTGGGGCTAGGAGAAGTGAGCTGGAGGCAAAGATGTGGCAGACTCCCACTGCAAAGAAGGCCCAAGGATAAGAGAAAAGGAATCAGCCCCAAGCCTGAATTATTCACTCAGGCAACATGCAGGTAATGCCCGGCATGTTTTCATGATATGCTGCAGCATTTATTGAGCACTGTTATCTAGGCACTGGGCTTAGTGTTGGAGATAGAAATAATGGAGGTACTCTTAGCCTTTGAGGAGATTTTAATCAAACTCTTCCGGTACTGCTGCCATTCTGTTATGACCCATGCAGGATCGGGGTGAGGGAGAGAGACTTTGTGGGTACACTAGCAGCCCTGTGCAACAAAACTGCACTTGTGGTTAAAGTTGTCGGGATGACTTTCACCAAATCAAAAATGAATTCATTAAGAACCAAAGGGATTATTCATCATCAGTGTGCCAAATGGAAAAAGCTAACTTATGAAAATCAAAGCCGTATTTTTACAACCTCCACTACTTCTGAAAGGTCATCTAAGTCCAATCTCCTGTCTCCGCAGACCAGATCTAGGGGAACTGCAGGAGAATGTTACCTCCAGGGGTGGTTTGAACCCCATCAGACAGAACCGTTTTTTTTTCCCTTTGGACTACATTACTTTTCTTTCAAAAGTCTTTTTCCTTTTTACTCAGCTGTCTTCAGTGCCAAATGTCACCATGTCTCTCAGTTTATCTGAGACCGTTCTGTTTTATAGCTCTTGTCCTGGTTCAGTTAATAATAATAATGATGCATTATCTTGCTCTTAGTGATAAGTTACAAGATCATCCTTACCAATTTTTAAAGTAGACACAGCACTATTCCAGGCACTGTGTGGATTACAGAAATCTCAGACAAGATCCTTGTCCTCAAGGAGCCAAAAGTGTGTTTGGAAAGAGATGTGTGCTTATCACACAACAGCTGTGATAGATCAAATGCTGAATTATATGACATCAGATCATAAGGGAGTGGAAGACAGGTGACCTCTGAAGACTTGAATTATCAGGCAATATATGGGTAAAGGTTCTTTGCAGGCAACAGAAAACAGTTTAAACTGATAGGGATTTTCAAAGGAATACTAGCTAGTTCACAAAATTGTTGGAAGGAACCTATGTAGACTCTGCTGAATTTTCTAGAACCACCTAGAAGTTGCTAGTAAGAGATGTTACATCTGCTCCTCCTCCCACCAAAGCAAAGGCCCCAAGCCTTATCTGCTTCCTCATAAAGCTTCACAATGAAATATCAGACGTGTGGTATCAGAATCTGGAACCTGGGTCTCAAGTTTACACCCTAGGGACACAAGAGAATGAAAATGTTTGTTTCTTCCTTCCCTTCCTTGCCTTCCTTGCCTTCCTTGCCTTCCTTCCCTTCCTTGCCTTCCTTGCCTTCCTTGCCTTCCTTCCCTTCCTTTCCTTCCTTGCCTTCCTTCCCTTCCTTCCCTTCCTTGCCTTCCTTGCCTTCCTTCCCTTCCTTCCCTTCCTTCCCTTCCTTGCCTTCCTTGCCTTCCTCTCTCCCTCCCTCTCTCCCTCCCTCCTGGGTCCATAGACCTTACCTTGCCTGTACTTTAACTGCCTTGGCCTCCTGGCCACAGTGGTACACTTGGAACATGTTTCTTGTAATCTGTATTAGTAAGACAGAAGTAGAATATGGGGAACTGTTGATACAGGACTTGAACTGGACTTTAAAGGTGAGAAGAACTTAACCCAACTAGTGAAAAAGGACATTTTTCTCACTGAGAAAGGAATGCTTGTGACATATTGCACAGGAACAAATCTAGCTTTATTTGGGCCTTTGTAAATAGATGTGGGTAATTGGGGAAGTAATAAAAAATAACGTTTAGTATGCAAAGTGGAAACTCTGGGTATTAAAGTGAAATAGAAGAAATTAACACCTAACACATTAGAAAATACAGCACTACAATAAATTAGGCTGCCCTGCAGTAGCTCATTGACTCTGAAATCTCAGGCTTAACAGAACAAGTTTATTTCTGATAAAAAAAAATCCTGAAATTCTGAAACTTCATAATTAGTTCATTAATAGTTAATTAAGTCTGAGGATTTGAATCCAGATACCGTCAGAAAGACAGCTCCTCTGTAGACTGCCCATTGTCATGGTTTGGGGAGGGCTTTATTACAGTGGCCTTTGAACAGGCAGATTTGGTTTGCACCTACTTGATACAAAAGAGGTTTGTATTCAGGCCCTTGGCTCTGAAAGATGCAAGCAAAGGAGTGACTTAAAATTTTAATGTTACAGGAGACTTAGGGAGCAATCAGAAAGGCTTCTCTCCTGACTTTTTCACTAGTAGATTAAGTGAGGGAGTCTGGCTTATTTAAATTAGTACATTCTTACATATTCTTTTCAATTAGGCAATATTAATTTTGACTTTGACTTATGTAAGCTTGTCTCGCAGGAAGAAGGATTCCCAGAAATGTTTTTTGTCTATATTTTCTACTCATCTGACCAGACATCTGGTACCATTTAGCAGGCAAATTGGAGTCAGGGATGGTCTGCTCCACACACTCACCCAGGGATCCAGGCTGAATGAAAGAACAGAATTGCTAGAGAACCAGACTCTGCTGCCTCCACACAGGAGTGGTATATGATAGCTCTCTTTATACTCATTGGTCATGACTATTCACATGGTCCCATCGAGCTTCAAGAGACTGGGAAATACATGCTTCCATACAAATAAGAAGGAAAAGATAAGGGTGAATACTAGACTATTCTATCATGCATATAGAGATGTGAAAGACGTGAAAGGTGTCTGTGTGAGGAAAAGCTTAGCGAGCAGGGCCACCTGTCTGTTCTATTCACCACTGACCTCGGGCCATGTTGTGCTTGGATCAGAGTCACTGCTCAGTATATATTTGCTGAATGAACTTGACTTTCGATGATACACAGTGATTTCTAGATCAGGTGTAGGGAGTCTGAGAGTACACAGGTTGAAATCTTCTCTTCAATTTATGACATTAGTTTATTCTTTGAGGGTTAATAAAATTACAGTTCAAGCTACCGACTTTGCTCTTTGAAGACTTTTGACATCTTCGTAAGCAGATTGCAAAAACCCATTTTAAAAAAAACCATAATCTTTCAAATTGAATTTTTTTCATGGGAACTATAAGGATGAGTAACTTAGAGCCAAGCATACTTCTAATCACAAATGTTCATTTTCTTTCCTCTTGCTTTCTAATGATGAAATTGACAGCCTATCTGCTGTCATACTCCAAGTATTGACTTTGAGTTGTGCCATAAACAATAGAACCAGGAATGTTTGCTTTCTAACATAGTTTACATTGTTTTTGTTTTGTTTTGTTTTGTTTTTTTGAAAGGGCATTTTCTTCTGTCCTATCAACCAATGCAATTCTGTAAAATGACTGCAAAAAAGAAATATTCAAATTATATGTCAACTCAATAATTATCTGGTAGGAAGTTGCCTCCTATAAAAATAGGATTTGCCTTTTAGATTTAGATTTGCCACCACTAGAAAGAGAAATTTAAAAAAACAAACAAGCAAATACAAACAAAAACATTATGAGTTACTTTATCAAGATCAGCATTTTCCTTCTCTTGGTTCCTGGCTCCCAGAGCTGCTTCTTATGAACATCCATTTCAAAAGACTAGGGTAGCCCTTAAGTTCATGAGCTTCGAGTCATGCTATGTGGATTTGGAATTTGGACTTTATCCCTTACTGTGTGACCACTGGTTGGTCACTTACCCTCTCAAGGTGTTTGCTCTTCTGTAAATTGGGAGTAAAGGAATCTCTTTGATAGAGCGCTTTTGACAATGATGTGAGATAATGCATGGGAAGTACTCAGGACCCACACATAGGATGTGATCAGTGAATATGATGATGAAATTGGTGGTGTGGAAATAGTGAAGATTTATTTGAGTCCAGTTCACCAAGATGCTAATAACATTACATTCATGGGCGTGGGTTGTGTGCTTCCCAAATCAGGTAGAGACCATGGGAAGAGAACTTGGAAACTGGTCTTTTCAGGCATATTTATAATCAGCAACAGCATTTTTTAAATATAGTTGCCTAAAATAAATATTTTGTTTATGTTTAAGTTCCCCTTTTACATAGACTTTGAGTGGCTATTTCTTTCCTATTACTCTTCGGATGAGGTCAGTTCCTCAGAGCAATCAAAGCATCGATGATATAGGGGAGGATATTTTTCTTTTAGATATTCTTCTGAGAGGTGGTTTTCACATCCTGTACTCTATCACATAAAAATAAACACAATCTGTCTAATTGGTTTCCCTGTCTCTACCCTCTCTCTAAATTAGGCTGTGTGTCTCTTGTATGCAGAAGCATCTAAGGTTCCATGTGATTCAGTATATGTACCCTAAAGAATTAAAAGCAAGGACTCAGATACTTGTTCGCCAGTGTCATGGAAGCATTATTCACAAG
The DNA here is from genome assembly GCA_004363575.1 of Solenodon paradoxus. NCBI lineage: Eukaryota > Metazoa > Chordata > Mammalia > Eulipotyphla > Solenodontidae > Solenodon > Solenodon paradoxus. The sequence goes on from RJWH01001050.1 coordinate 232,069, forward strand.
ACCCCAAAGGTGGCAACAACCCAGGTGTCCATCCACAAATGAATGGATAAACAGAATATGCTATATTCATCTAACAGAATTGTATTCAGCCATAAAAAGAAATGAAACTCTGATACATGATATCACATGGATGAGCTTTGAAACCCTTATGATAAGCGAAATAAGGCAGACACAAGAAGACAAATATTATGTATTTCCACTGTATGAAAGATCTAGAATAGGAAAATGCCTACAGACAGAAAGTAGACTAGAGGTTATTGGGGGTTGGAGTGGGGAGGGGGAATTATTTCTTAGTGGTTATGAGTTTCTGGAGTAATGAAAAATTTATAGAAATGGTGGTAATGCTTATCTGTGGTGAATATAATTAATACCACTGAATTATGTACTTAAATATGATTAACATGATACATATGATGTCTTATATTTCTTGCCATGGTAAAAAATTTAAATGAAATATCTAAGGTTTCCCATCATAGTCAGGAGTACAAACCAGACTCCTGCAGTGGCCTCCAAGGCCTCATGTTGTCTCCCCGACATCCTCACTGCCCTTTCTTCCCCTTGAGCCATCTGGGTCAGCCCCGCTGGCCCCTGTGCTGCCCCTGAATGTGAACTCACCAGGCACACTTCAGAGCAGCCTTGCCACTTGCTAATCCCTCTGCTTGGAATGTGTTACTCTTAGATGCCCACGCACTACGCCTGTCATCTCTTCTATTCATATCTCTGCCGAAACACCACCTTATCAGTGAGATCTTGCCGAGTAGCCCTCTGTAAAATAGCAGCTCCCATCATCCCTCACAGCCTAGTACACCTGTCCTTGCTCTACTCTGTTTTTCTCCATGATACATCTCACCGTCACACATACCAAATATTTGTGTTTCTTTGTGTCCCGCTGCTAAAATGGAAGCCCTATTCCTAAGTGCTGGGATATTTTGCTTCATTCTCTTCTTTCTCCTTAATGTCTAAAACAGTACTTGGCACAGAGCGAATATCAGTCAAAGTCTACTGGCAGAATGACCCAAAGAATGAATGTATCTGCTAGAAATGTAAATGTATCTTTTACTTAAAAGGGTTGTCAGACCAAATATATAATCATCCTCTCTATAAAGCTATTGTCACTGTAAATGCCTCGTAGCAAACAGCCACAAAACCTTAGTGAGGTCAGTTAATCTCAGCTGCACTCACTCACACATGTGCAGTCAGCCTAGGGCGCCAGGCAGCTCTGGTGATCTTAGACTTGCTAACATGCCTGTGGCTTCAGCTGGCAGATCTCGGTGGCCTCCCCTGACTCTCCTCGGATGAGTCTTCTCTGCTCCGTGTGTCTTGTCTTGCAAGAGGCTAACCTGGGTGTGTTTTCCGTAGTAAAGGCAAAAGAACAACAGTAAAGAGAAACACACAAGTGTTTTCCCAGTTTGGGTACATATTGTGTTTGTTAACATTTCATTGTCCAAAATAAGTCACATGACCACAGCCAGAGCAAGCACTGCACAGTTCTACAGCAGAAGGCACAGATACAGGACTTGAGAAGAGTGAGGCCCATGAGCGTATTCAGTCTGCCACATCCTATTAACTGCAGGCGTGTTTGCTTGTGAGATATCCAACTACCCACATCTTTGTGTGGCCCCATCAGAAATCACATTCTTCAACCTTAGTCCAACACTTTCAGCTCAACAGCTCAGACTCTTGTTTTTTTAGAAACTGAGTTGTAGAGCTGGAAAGTTGGATCTAGTTTTTTTAAATGCACTTTTTTTTTTTTTTGCAGGAAGAATCCAAACTCTAAAAGTTAGTAGAAAACTGAGGGACTTTCTTATGGTTTTCTATTAGGACACTTCATATACTCTAGAGTTTGAGTGTTCTCTTAATTGTATTATCAAAGAACTCAGCACTACCATCCTTGGGACCTCTGGTAGGCAGAAAAACAGACCCACAAACTAGTCCTTGTCCCAATCTTTGAAACTTGTCAGTGTATTAGGTTGCTGAGAGGGATGGGAGGTGGGGTGGGGGGAACTAAAGGTGCACATGGAATTAAATTTGTAAATCAGATGACTTTAAAATAGATTATCCTGGATTATCTACAGGGACCTTAGGTAATCATGAGAGTCCTTTAAAGTGAAAGGGTAACTAGAGAAACGAAGGTCAGAATGATGAAACTGCTGACTACAAAGGGGGTCCATGAGCCAAGGAGTACTGGAAAAGACAAGGAAATGGATTCTCCCCTGGAGCCTCCAGAAGGAGGATGGTACCTCACTTGACTTTATTCTACTGGAATCATTTTAGACTAATGTGCTTTAAATGATAAATGTGTGTTGCTTTAAGCCACTTGGTTTGTGGTAATTTGTAACAGAAGCAATCAGAAGCTAATAGAGAGACTGAATTTACACCCATTGGATCCCAGCAAAAACTGCAAACGTGTTTTGCCAACTGAGTGGGTGTTTATGTCCCACCTCTTTTCTTTATTGGCCAGTCATTTTTTAAAAGATGGGGGTCAGACAGCTTAGTAATTGAAAGGTACAAAGAAGTCCTGGTGGAGAAATAAGTTAGTTACTGGGGCGTAGCCAAGAAGAGAAAGAGATTGAGAGATTGTTAGGCAGAGGTAATGCTCAGCCCGTCGTCCAGGGGAAGGTGTTAGCCAGGATCTGAAGATGGGGGTGAAGCTCACTGGGGCCATGCTAGAGGCTGCCGCCCACACTGTTATAATGATACAAATAATTAAATCTCTTAGTTTTAGTCTTTTCCCAGTCATTTTACACGACCTTTTACAGATCATTATTGCTTAATTTTCAAAAACTGTTTTCAGTATAGAAATAGACTAGACATGTGTTGAAATGAATTTTAAAAGAATTCATGTTGGGACTTTGAAAATGATAGGAAAACAGGTGTAGATTTATACTTTCTTCAGATGGCTGATTTTAATGTAATTATAGTTAGTATGTAGCATCTAATTTTTCTTCCCTAGTTTATTGGAATTTTCTAAGCTGACTAACACCCATCAGGATGATCTATAGGAAACATTCACATGGTGGCTCATCATTGTGACACTCTTTGAGATAGAACAAAGCACCTGACATCTTCTTTATTCATTGTATGTAGTTCGCAGAGCTCAGTGATGCCAAAAGCCTTATTTCCAGTGTCTCTGAAAGCGATACTCAGAACAGGCTGAGAGGGTTGCGTTGTACTGGCAGTTAACATCACACATGACTTCTTTTCATTTAAAATACAAACCTCTGCCAACACACGCTCATGGCTACCTAGTTGGAAGAAATCCTTAGGAGTAATTATTTTGAATCAAATTGATTGAAGATTAACTTTAATACGCCCAATTGTTATATTCATCAACATCCTCGTTCGCAGCTTTCTGTGTGCACTATGTGGAATGAGCATGGTTTGGGTTGTGGTTTAAGAGATTATGAAAAGGACTTCATCATCTGTAAAGCATCTTGACCCAATTCGCTTTTTCCCTCTTCATCTTTGCCACACCTGGGAGCAGCTTGACTTTGTACTAATGCTTATCTCCAGACAGCAATTTGGAATAAGGCAGATTTCTGTCGCTATCCTACAACTTCATAGTTCTAAGTGAGCCTCATGGTTTCTTCTTTGTGTCAAGAAGTGTGTGTGTGTGTGTGTGTGTGTGTGTGTGTGTGTGTGTGTGTGTGCATCTATGACTGATAAGTTAGCAAAGACAGACCTACAGAGCAAGTTCCAGAGTAATTTCTTAACTTGGACACAGTAAATAAATAGCTTGGGTTTTCCCTATGTATCACTTGTAAGAAAGCCTTCTCTGCGTGCTTTCTCTTTAGAGGAAAAAAAATATATTTTAACAACAATGAAGTAGTTATCTCCTGCTTAGATGCCAGATATCTGGTAATACACCACTGTTAGGAATTCTGGATCTGATTTTTCTACCCTTCACTATGCCCACTTCTCTCGGTAAGTGTTACAAGCCCCAAATTAGGCAACTGTAAGCCATTTGATTGGACATTTGGTGCTATGTTAAAAAAAAAAAAAAGATTAAGAAAGTTAAAGATGCTGGTATTTAGGTACAGGCTTTCCACTGGGAGCTGTAGAGCACATTTCCAAAAAGAAGGCAGAAAAAGAAGGACAGACATCAATATTATTTCACTCATGTGGTAGAGAGAGCAGCCATGCAAACAAAGGAACCAGATCAAACACATTATCTTGTAGTCAACACAATTAAATTAGTGATTACAGAAAGGAACTAGGGAGGGAGAATGGACAAACTGGACAGAGGGAATCTGTTACATGGTGAAGGAAGACCCGCATTGTGGTGTAGTTTACGTATTCTATACCCTGACTCACCGCACTGTACGCCGTGAACCTCTATGATGTTATGATGCAGTGTTCCTTCAACACATTGATAAAAACAAGGAAAAATAAAGCCTGCACCATCGCCTTTGTTCAGTCCTTGTTTTCAGGGCATTAGGGGTGTTTTCGTTAGGAGGTGCTTCCTTTATGTTTATATTTTGAGGATTAAAATGCAACTATGATGGAAATAGCTCTCAGACAGGAAGATCATTTTGTATGCAAAGGAAATTTTACAAAATCAGGAGATGTCGAGGTTCTTTTCTGAAAGTAGACTCTACATAATGTAGATGTAAGTCTTAAGATACAATATTTATATATATGCATGTGTGTACGTGTGTGTATACATATATAAAGATAATATATTTTAATCCATTCAAAGGAGTTGTTTTATTACATCTTGTGTCAGATGAAATACAATCTTACAGAAAATATTAATTAGGTGATGGGAAGACGCCAGACTTTTGTTGTTGTTAGGATTATCACTCTTTTTCATTTGACGCAGATCAAGTCAGGGCTAGGCGTCCTGAAAGAGGGGATGGGGTCACTGAGACCATGCAGGACACATCAAATCTATTCCTTTGGTGGACGTCAAGGCACAATTATTCAGAATATAATCTGAAATGCCTTTGATCATAGGCCAGATAGTTTAATAATTTATATTTAGCCTTATTGGCAAATCCCTGTGTTTTACTCTGCTATCACCAAACTAAGATAAAAAACCAAGATGAGTGTGATTTGTGTGCGCATGTACGTGCGAGTTTAATTTTTTTTCTTTGCAATTTTAATGACCTGATACCTAGTCTATCACACATTGGAGGGGAGGAGGGTAAATGACATGTGAATAATGTCGGATTTAGAGCAGCCTCTGCCCTAGAGTGAATCACAAAGGCTGACAGCACTGTGCCCTCACTGTTAACTCCATGACAGAGGCTCTAAAATGTAAATATTCTCCCAAGACACATGAACAGGCATAATTGATTCATAGTTTGTGTTGGTCCGGTTACAGGCTGTGGTCCTATAATGCTGATGGACGATGAACATCACACTCTTCGCATAGACTTTAAGAGCTAGGAAATACTTTGGTATGGAGATAATTGGACATTCCTAATTAGATGATATTAGGATGCCTCCACTTTGAAGAATGTCTCAAGGAGTAGTGGAGAAAGGTAACTTGACACTCTTCATCCCTGTATGTCCTGGTACCTGGTAATGATATGAAGCTTGGGGACCAGGTTGTCTGTCAACCCGAGGAAGGGAGCTGGCACGTGGAATGTGATCACAGGCCCTGGCAACACCTGCAGGTGTCAGAGACAGAAGAGCTCATTTAGAAGACGCACTGCAAGATGGGAAGACAGGTGGCAACTCTCTTACAGGGAGATCTTTTATTTGAGCAGAACCAGACCAACTGTTCCTCATTAAAACACATTTTGCAACATGTTCGAATGTGAGCAGATCATGTGTGTGTGTGTGTTCAGAGAAAATTCAGAGATGTGCCATCCACAGGTCACTTTCACATAGTCTCAAGAGGACTCAGAACTGCAAGACAGGTAGCATGGAACCTCTCTGCACGTCCCAAGACTGGCTTTCCTGGAGTGACGGTCTGTAAGGAAGCAGAATAATACCATTGCCTCTGTGAGATACAGTAGCAAGCGGAGTGGATAAAATCTGTTTGGTAGGAATCTTGATAGTTTTCATGATCATTTTAGATATTTAAGATATTTTGATATTATATAGTGCCTTGGTTTTCCTTATTTCTTTATATTGCATTACATTTGCCTTCCTGACACTTTAGTAAGGCTTTGCTTCATATGACTAAAGCCAGACTTTTCATCATACACCTTTTATCTGTAAGTTGGGTGGGAAAGTACATAAAGTTCAGGTTAGCTCACGTGAATTCTTCACTGGAGACTTGGAAAGATGAAGGGAGAAAATGCATGTAGAGTATGTAGAACCCACTGGGCATATACTGAACATTCCAGAAATATCACTTCTTCTGCTTAACATTTTTGCAGAAAGCCTGTCCTCTACCTTTCTGTCCTTACAGTTATATTACATTTACAATTATAAATAATTTGTTTCCTTCCCTCGGCTCTGGATCTTGAACCTGGGTCCTGGGATGCTGCATGGTCTGCACTTTGGCCACTGAGCCATAGGGGCGCACCATGATTTCTAAATATTTTGAGGACAAAGAAGCAATACAGGAGCAGACTGAACAGCTTGAGCTTTCCTTTTGGAAGACAAGCCCACCCAGCTCCCAAGAAAAGGACACTTGCAACCATATAAAAATATAATTGTTTGAAATAGTATGTATTTAGAAAAGTAAATGGTATTGTGTTTTTAAATATCTGAAGTTGTTAAATAAATAATTTTATTATATTTTAATGCAAAGTATAAATAATAAGAATATATAGACTGCAAAATAGCAAGTAGAAATGCAAATGCCCATTCAGAAACATTGACCTGCACAGCACTTCGTTCAGGGCCCGGTGTCTCAAGGCTGAAAGGTCTATGAGGAGACAAACACGGGCAGCCCTGAGGTGCATTTTCTTGGAAAGCAGTAGGCTCAGCCAGTCTGTGTTAGCTCAACAGAAAGCGAAAGGCATTAGCCGAGGCTGAGCCTGGGAGTCCCCTGTCTTCCTCCAATATAGTCAGTCAGGACATACAGTGGCCAGGAGCTACCCTGTATGTATGTGGAGCATTAGATTTCTCTCGTGCAGCCAGATTAGCTGTGCCTGACCTGAGCACCCTTTCTGCTGGGATAGTCAGAGTTTGGGGAATCACATATGTCAAGAATAGAAGACACAACAAAGTGCCATCTCCATACTCACCTCCCCATCCCAGAAACCTGTGAATGTGTTACCTTAGATGGCAAAAGGGACTTTGAGGATGTAAGTTAAAGATCGTAAGATGAGAAGGTTATCCCAAATTATCTACGTGGGACCAATGTAAATCCCAAGGGGTCTTTAAAAAACAAAACAAAACTGTATGACTGGCTTTGGAAATGGACGGAGGGGCTACAAGCCATTGGATGCAGACGGCCTCTAACAGCTAGAAGGGGCCAGGAAACCAAATCTCTCCCAGAGCCGCTAGAAAGAATGCAGCCCTGCCAATGCCTAAATTTAGAAACATCCAGCTTCCATAACTATAAGAGAGTAAATTTGTATTAAGACTCTAGGTTTGTGGTAATTTGTCAAAGTAGCAATATAAAATCAATATATTATGCTCCTCTACTGATAAATTTTTCCCCCAAGACACTACTTCATACTTATGCTACTGCATAGTAATATTTGATTCCATTCCCGTTAATCAGTCTAATAAGAAACACAAGAATAGGCAAATGGCAATTCCTATAGAAAGAATATTTGCACCTGTATAAAATGAATATATAGCACTAACGAACGGGTGAAAAAGCAAATATCAATTCCACTAGCCCTGTTCCCTTTCAGGCACCAGTCCCTGGCCATCCAGTGGGGAGTCAGGCTGGGCCTGCTGGGAAGGAGCATGCGCTGGATTGTGCAGGAGTCAGCAGAAGACAGAACATCCGGTGCCACTGACCAGGCGGTGATTAGGACCAACCCTGCCAAGATGGGATCAGCCAACCCATCTTGGGCTGTGCGCTGAGAGGTGGTCCTATCTGACTGAGGCTGAAGGAAACAATTGAAGAGGAGGCAGGACAGAATGGGTGGGGGCCTGACAGCTGATTTCAGACAGAGCACACAGCAGGGGGAAATGTTTTACGTTAAGTTGTAGGGTTGGCAGTGACTTACTTGTCTTCTTTTTAGTTTCCTTGCAAAGAGCATAACAAAAATGCTACTAGGTATTGAAAGAAAAAGCAGACATAAAAATGATCCCCTTGAACATCTGAGAGTTGAATCCCTCTTCATCAATTATGGAATCTAGGGTGGTTTCAGTCATGAACCTTTCCAGAAGGCTCACTCTGCAAATTGAGGCCCAGGTGTAAAGGTGCTGACATCATGGTGGGCATAGGTTTTGATAAGCTATCCTTTTTAAATGTAATAGAATACATTTAAGGGTTAGCAGAGAAATGTGTTTAGAAATTGATCAAGGTAACAGTGAAATTTTCAAAGGGGGAAAAGAAAAGAACATGTTAATCCGAGTTAACACTCTCTCAGGGTCCTTGACCTTCTATAAATGATAAACACATGGACCTTTTTGATTGAATAAAGTCATATCCTGCCTTGTATCAAGTTTCTGTTTTGAAAAAGGCATTTCTAAATTGAATTTGATTTCTTAAAAAAATTGTGTTTAGTCAGAGTTTAAGGTTTGGTTAGAGTTAATAAAATTTCTCATATTTGTTACATTATAGTTTGAAGGATGCAAATGCATCTTGAATTTCAGGAATTGATAAACTTAAAATGTTTAAGAGGTTTGTAGAAGGCTGGAGCCTTCTTTTTACTTTCCAAAACTATTGATCATAGTAAGTTTTTCTCTAAAGCCAGTTTGTCTCTCACTCTCTAAATTTTTATGTTACTGATAAGTCATTTATCAGCACATTACCTATAAACACTTTTAATTGTTATTACATTATAGAAATGCTACACTGTTTGCTGCTCTACTGAATGCTGTACCTGTGTGGAAATCTGCTGTCTGTTGTGTGTTTACATGGTTGAGTGGCATGGAGTGTATGAAAAAGTCCTTGTATTCCTGTATGTCTAAATCACTTTTCCTTCAGTATCACAGTGGTAGCAACAATTGAAATGTATAAAGCTAGCTGGCTACCTATTACTCCATCCTCTGAGAAGCTAATTTTTCATTCTTACATTGAAAATATAACTTTGAACTCCTTTCATCAAGTATGGTGGCCTCCTGTGTGTGCCACTGCTCTTTCATATAATCCTGTGCTGCAGACTTGGCCACTAGGAAAGATGGGCAGCTCAGTGTACGCATCCTTCTTTGGGTCATGTATGTTCAGTTGTGTTAAATATCTGATAGTGGGGGTGTGGGTAATGCCCAGGAAAGAATGACTAAATTGAACACAACTCAGACACTCCAGTAGGGATGTTTAACAGGTAGCTGTTTTATTTTAAGCAAGCCAATATGTTGGATGGAAAGGAAGAAATTTTGTGAGACTATCATCAGAAGTCAAGGGGGTTTTTTAGGCCAAGAGCACAGGCACATTACGGCGCTGTAATACAGCTCTGTGAAACAGAATATATTATAATCCTAGCCGAATGAATAATAGTTTATGACTCGCCTACTCTTACCTGGTCAGCCTGAACTCTGGCCTGACTCCAGTTGTCACCAGTGGCAGCTTCTTGAATTGCAGGCACAGAATCAAGGTCCAGCCTTCAGAACTTGGGACAAGACATGGATTTTTTCCTAAGGCTACTGTCGCTTGGGAGCTCTGTCCAAGATCCTTTGCCCAATTTTGTATTCATTTGTTTAGAGGACAACAATTTATGTAAACAGACAACACAGTATCAAATATTACCTTGAAAATTGGTCAGTTCCTGTTTTTATTTTGTATGTTTTATTTTTATTTTTCCTTCCCCTGACCCCACGTCTCCAACTTGGGTCCTTGGGCCTTACCTGGCCTGCACCTTAACTACTGACCCACAGGGGTATATCATGCAATTCCTAGTTTTTAAAGAAGACTTAACAACTCAAAGAAACATTCACTTAGAAGAAACCCTACAATCTAAATAGTAAACCTTTGACTAAATTAAAGCAAATCGTAGAGTAGCTATACGTCATCATCCATTTGTTCTTTCAAATAGACATGTGCTGGTTCCCTTCTGTGTGCTCAGTGAAGGAGCTGTAGTCAGTGTGGGTGTTGGTGCCCCAGTGTCTATAGAGATACTAGGAGAAGATATACTACAGTATCAAAAAATCCTCCAGTTTCTCTCAAAAAAACCACGGTTTACTTCACAGTCCTTCTAAAATTCCCCCTTGACTGGGAACTCTCCTGTATTTCTCCTCACTCCAGGATCCAGGCTGAAAAAATAGAGGCCTTCTTAAACATTTCACTGAGTCAGAGGGCTGCATGTGTTTAGAAGGGACTGGTGCTAAAAATGGCGTGTTGCTTTGTATTCACAGCCGATTGGTCAGGACCAGTCACACGACCCACCACAACCACAGGGAGCCAGGAATTATCTGACAGATACCAGCATGCCACCCATCTGGGTCACTAAACCTTGTTGTTTTTTTCTTAAAGCCCCTCAATATCTTTGAACCTCCTGAAATAACCAGCCTATGTGTGAGTGGGGCTGTTCCAAGGGCCCCTCCTTCCCCCCACCCTCGTCTGTAGTTTGCCATCGCTTCTCGAAGCTGCCCGTGACTCAGAAACGTTGAGCTCAGTCCTCGGAGACATTGACCGTTCTCCTAGTTCTGCTCTTATCAACCCAAACTGAAGACGTTTAATGGCTGGAGACACATATGACGCATGTAGAATAGTGTCCTGCACATCACAGGATGCGTTGATGGCCAGAGACATGGATTGGCATGCTTTGCTGTTTTATTCAGAAGGAAACCTCTTCCATGGTATTTCGTGTTATTCAGGTCAACTTGGGTGCTCTCACTTATTCCCCTCTTCTTCCCTCCTACTTTATCCTCCTGTGCTCCCTGGGACGTCCCAGCAGCTGAGTGTATTACTGGACTGTGTGCCTCACCATCCTATGTCTCCAGGATACGGAGTCTCTGCAGAAGCTTTGAAATTACCTCTTGAAATCTCGGCCTTTGGTGTGAGCACACATGCTTGTGTTGGCAGAACTGATCGCACATTTTTCAGTAACAATAGTACTCTGGTAGACTGCTGCACTGTGTGCCTGGGGATTATTGACTTCGCTTTAGCGGTTACGTGCACTGTCGTTGGAGCGTAATTTTATAAGGTAATACTTGATGGTGTGTAATCTAGTTGTTTTTACTTCAGTAGGGAAATGGAATCTATAGTTTATCTGTGCATCTCTTATTTATTTACTCTCCTCTCCACTCGCTAAGTTCTGGAGATCAGATGACGATGGCTTTCTCAGGAAGCTAGACAGTTCCAATCAGAACATTTCACCACGACTACCGACTCCTGGTCCCGGCTCTTGAACCTGATCCACGGCTTTCATAGCCTGCGCCTTAGCTGCCAGAGCCACAAGGGAGTGTGAAAAATCCATTCCTAAGTACTGTTGGTGAGGAGCTGCCTAAGTTTTTAACGTCTGAATTTAAGCAAATATATTTAAGTGGTTGTGATATATGTTTTTGTTGAGTTTAGTGTCAGTTAGTATGCTTCCTGGAAATCAAATACCGAGAGGCTTTTAGTCTGTCCCAAGAAAATATGTAGTATCCTTGGCTCCTCGCTAGTTAGGGGACACAGGCTCATCTCCTGACAAAGCCTCTGCAATACTGTTTGTCTAGAGGTGAGGAGAACTGGTCAACCTGACTAGATCTGTTTTTGGTCAGTTCCGTGTCTTCTGGAATACGTACCCTCATTCCTTCCTTCACGCCTAAACACTTAGGGAGCACCTGCACCACACCAGCAGCTGTGTGGCTTCCAGAAACATGGGTAGAAACTGAAACAGCCTCTTTGCTTTTGAGAGCCTCACCCAGCTTCTGTCATTTCTGCCGAAGGACTGAATTCTTCCCTAAGGTTGCTTTATCTGTGTAAGTGTTGTCCTTGAGACCTCAAGACTGTTTTTCAGGAATCAGATTGCAAGCTTGTCAACATATTCCGAGTCCAGAATATAACTCAGAAAGCCAGTCTCACAAGAGAGTGGTCTCCCAGAGGGGGCAGGGCTGGGTGCTCCACTGAGCTCTGGCTGTTAGCCCTGCTGCAGGGAGGACAGTCCATCTGTCCAGCTGTGTGCCTCCTTGCTGAGGGCGCCCAACTCAGGGGCACCAGGAGGGTGTCGGCCTAGAAGCCTGAGTAGCACTAAAGTAAGTGGCGCTTGGACTGCCATTGGGATTGAGAGGGTTATCCTTGTGGTGAAGAACTTTTTAAGTTGCAGATTTCACTTCCTACAGTTAAAGCAAGAAGTCTTCCACATCTTATCACATGTAAATATTAGCCCATGCAAATTTCCATTTCCCCATTCCCATTCTTTGTACCTCTCATTTATCTACTCATCTGAATGCAAATTCAGTTGATTTTACATGAAAGTCTTTTGTTCCCTCCTTTCCACACCTGCCACCATCCTAACTTAGGTCCTTGTCACCACCACCTCATCTAGCGTCACCACTTGCCCCTGGATTCTCTACCCCCAGTCTCTTCTGGCCACTAAGCCCATCCTTCATTCAGACCCGAGTCACCTGTAAAGACACTCCAGATATTTCTACTGTATGTGTGGAGCTGCAGCCCCACCACTCTCCATACAGAGGCCAAAGATGATGCCAGCAGTTTGTTAGAAAGCACAAGAGGGAAGAATAAGCAAAGTAAAATGGTTGCCCAAAGGCATTCTGTTTCTGCAGATTCTTGTTCTGCAACATGCCTTTTTCTATATGCCTTGGGTTGCCCCTTTCTCCCCCGCAGCTGTTCTCACATCAGTATTCCCACTTTCTCCCTCAAAACGTTATACAGGTTTCAACAGGGGAGACCCAATTCTAGACTTGTACCTAAGGTTGAAATTCTATGTGATGGAATCAAAATGACTCTTGAAACACCAGAGCCACCCTGACATGGCCAAGCACCCCCTCTCTACTCTCCCCACACCTGTTAAAAACCATCAAGGAACAGACACCACCTAGAATTTAGTAGGGCAGTTGTGTCTCCTAGCTCTTCATGGTGCCACCAGTCAGAGTCTCCCAACCTTTTCCATGTCCACACAGAGTCAGTGGTAATGGTTATAGAGCATACCAGGGTAAATGGAGGGGCTGCCAGGGGAGGAGATATGTTGGTCTAGCCACCGAAACCCCTTCAGGCCCTCCTGAAGATTAGGGGAAGCCCTCCTTTAATAGTGTCCCAGCTGGGAATCTCTGTCTAAAGGATGTGTTTGAGAAATGAAATGGCTTCCATGGTTTCTTCTCTTCTTTTTCTGAGTAGATATGGTTGCATCCTGGATGTTAGATAAGTTTGTGATACGAGGCTGCACTACACAAATTCTACTCTTTGTGAATTCTGCCTCGACTCTATAACTGTCTCTCTGTTTCATAGTTAATGCATAATCTGGAAAGTCATGAACTTGGTCTGCTCCTTCAAGCAAAGGAACTGTAGTTTATTCAAACCTAACTTGGGGCCACCTGACCTGTGGTGGGTGTTTGAATGTGCCCGTGTTCAAGGAGTAAGTAAATGATAGCTCTTTCTTACATCAAACTGAAGATTCTGTGCAGCAAAAGAAACAATCAACAAAATGAGAAGGGAACCTATTTAATGGGAGAAAATATTTGCAAATCATATATCTGATATCTGGGTTAATGCTCCAAAATACATAAAATGCTCATACAACACAATAGCAAAAAAAAAAAAAAACAGTTTGACTAAAAATGAGCAGAGGACCCAAATAGTTTCCAAAGAAGATATATAGATGGCCAGCAGATACATGAAAAGTTGCTTACCTTCATTAATCATAAGAGAATGCAAGTCAAACTGCAGTGAGGTCTGGCCTCACCTATTTGAATGACTATTATCAAAAAGACAGGAAATAATGAGTGTTGGCAAAGGTGTAGAGAACAGGAAAGCTTTGCGCACAGTTCGCAAATCTAAACTGGTACAACCACTATGGAAAAACAGTGTGGAGGTTTCTCAAAAAATAATTAAAAATAGAACTATCATGCTATTCTTCAGTTCCACTTCTGGGCCGAGGATCTGCTGGAAGCGAAGTCCACAGGAGGTGAAACACTAACTTGAAAAGATATATGCATGCCCATGTTCATTGCAGCATTATTGATGATCGCCAAGATAAGGAAACAATCCAAAAATCCATCAGAGATGAGTAGATAAAGAATACATGGTATAAGTGTGAAGTGAAATATAAGAAGAACAAAAACCTGCTGTGATAGCATAGATGGACCTCAAGGGCATCATGCGATTTGAAATAAGTCAGGCAGAGAAAGACAAATACCTTGTGATCTCACTTATTTACAGCAAAGCAAAACAAAACTGAACTCACAGGCACAGAGACAAGATGCGTAGATGCCAGAGGGGGCTGGGAGTGGGCGAAATGGGCTAATGCGCTCGAAAGCTTATGAGTGTAATAAAGTAAATAAGTCCTGGGGATGTCATGTACACCATGGTGACTTAGCTAACAACACTTCATTATGTATTTGAAAGTTGCTTGGAGTGTAAATCTTAAATGTTGTCATCCCAAGGAAAAACAATTATAACTGCGTGGTGTTGGATGTTAACCAGATTTATTGTGGCGATGATTATTATGTTTTATCTACAATCATCATCTTGTACACAAAATGATGTGTACACCTGAAGCAAGCACATTGTGATGTCAGTTATATCTCAGTTAAAAAAACTCCTTTTAGAGTCTCGTTGCTTGATTGATATCACAATAGGGCTTTCTGCGTATCTCAGAGTCTCTTCTTTTTCCTCTGTTTCTCTGTAGGAATTCAGAAGCAGGCTCGGGAGTCCCCTGCGTTCAGGATCCCACTGCGCCAGTGCCCGGCAGGACTCCGCGAGCTCAGGGATGGAGCTGAAGTGGCAGGAGCTGCGTCTGGACTGTGCACTGCGGGTGTCCGTGGGCCTGGCTCTGTTGGCTCTTCTTTTTGCGTTTTTTTATCAGACCCTATAATTAAAACACAACAAAATGAAGCATCTGTGATGAAGAATGAATTTCTAATTATAATCTTCAATGAACAGGAAAGCAACCACGTCCGTTCTCGAAGGGCAGTCCTTCATCCTGGTCCCCCTGCCTCCTCTTCAGGCACTTTGTAAGGAGCCTAACCCCGTCTCCCCTGGGTTGGACCCTTGGGTTTTTTGACCTAAAATCTAACAGCAGCTGCCATAGCATATCTTTTAAATTAAGCTCCTCTTGGTTTACTTTTAGTCTGAAATACAAGTGGTTGTATTTTCTTTAAATCTCCCATCTTCAAACCAGAACCTGTATGTACCGGTCTCCTACCACCTTTTCCTTCTGTGCGAAGAATTTTCCATCTTCAAAAACCATTTTTAAGTGCATCTTCCACTATTTTGCTTTGTTTGGAATTCCGGTGCTACAAACATCATATTTTTCATAGCAGATGTGTTCCTGAAAAGTTTATATAGAGACCTATTTTTGGAACTTGAATCCTTTTGGAACGCCCGGAATGAGCCTGCCAGTTACGGGACTCTTGGCAACACTTTGAGATTCATGAGGAACCCTCACTTCTTTGGCACCTGCAAACTTCCAAAAACTGAATTTGTCTAAAACACCTGTGCCTCCTTCCTGACATTTTTGATCAGTGACATCAAGTGTTTTTATTTCTACCTGACATCATCGGCCTTTACTAAATGAAGTGATGCTTTTCACAATAAAAGAAATTGGTGTAGTACAGAATTCTTATGACTCTCAGTATTAAAGTAAGCTTGGATTGTATAGGCTCGAGGAAATCGGGTGTCCGTGGTTTCCATAGAACTTGGTTCACCTTTTGACCCACACCCCTGGTCAGTTTTTCCTTTTATCTCAAAATGGTTCAGCCTTTTAACATGTCTTTTAAGGAATCTAATTTTTTTTTTTTAATGTTTAAAGAAAAGGTGCAGGCAGGAATGAAGGCGGGTAGGTAAGCAGACAGGTAGAGAGAGAAGGAAGAAGCATTTTTTTTTTTTATTTAGTTGTTCATCTTGGTTGTTTTCCCCCATCCTGGAATGCAAACTGGGATCTGTGGAATGTATGACACTACTCGGTGGAAGTAGCGGATCTAACCATTACTCCACAAGGGTGCACCTCAAATTAAAATTTATTTAGATCAAATAAAATGAGTTAAAATAAAATTAGTGTTAGTACATTTCTTAGGAACCTTGTATTTGCTTCTAGAGGAATTCACATTTAAAATGCAAAGGATCTTGATGTCCCTGCTGTTGAATGTACACTTAGGAGCACGTCTCATTTCTCACAAGATTCAGGGAAAACTATTGGCAGGCATGGGATGCCACCAGCACTTCCTTTTTGAGATATATGCACTGACATGTCTGTTAATAAAAAGAATGGGCTCCAGTGAGGAATGCTTTTACTTAAATTCTGGCAGAGGTGAAAGTATCCGACTCTCAGAGTCACACTGCATAGGACTTAAGATAATTTTTTCACTGCGTTCTGGTGGCCTAGTGGTTGAGTACACAAGACCTGGGGCCAGGAGGAACATCCAAATGAACACCTAAATAAAATAGAATGCTTCTGCCAACTTATCTGCTCGCCTTCCTTCCTGCTTGCACCCTTCCTTTAAAAACTTTTTTTTCACCTCTAAACACAGAAAAAATTTTCTACTTTGTCTTCCCCTCGCTTTTTCCTATAACTCCACTCTCCCCACACACATCTATTTCTTTCCTCTAGTGTACCTCTATGTGTTCCTCTCTTTCTCTCCTTCCTTTTTTCCTTCTCAGAGAATGAGATACAGCAGTCCCACTGCCTCCTCACCAACTATGGTAGGAGTTTTTAAGGGTTGTTTCAACCAACAAGATTCTTCTCACTCCATCCTGATGGTTACTTAACCCCAGGGAGGCTCAACTCCACTCTTCAGAAATTTAAAAAGCCCGCCCTTAGCAGGGAGCAGGTCATACGTGATAGTAGTCACCATATTGGTGACCACTTAGCAAGGGGTCAGGAGGCCCTAAATGCTTTTTTCCATGGCCTTCTCCTGGAGGGAGGAAGGGAGAGGAGAAGGACTTGGTGCTGACCACAACACAGTTCACTTATGGTCAAGCCTTTTTTTTTTTTTTTTTTTTTTTTTTTTTTTGGAAAGGTGCAGGCAGGAATGAAATCAGGCAGGCAGGAAGAGAGAGGAGGAAAAAGTACCTTTATTTTATTTTTTATTTAGTTGTTCACACTGGTTGTCCTCCCACCACCATCCCCAGACCCAGGACCTGAACCCAGGTGTATGTGACTTACTCCTTCAGAGGTGGTTGGTCCAACTGCAGCTCCACCACCAGGGCGCACCACCGTTAAAACTTTAAACACGTGTGGTCACTAGGTCCGTTGCTTGACCCATTCTAGCATGTCTGCTTCCTGACCGAAGTGCCACTGCTCATCTCCTGCCCCTTTGGAGTGAGGGCTGGCCATGTGACCTCTTTGACCAATGAAATGGGAGTGGAAATGTCGTGTTTCTCTGAGTCAGACATGTTCAGACAGCCTGTGTAGTCTGCTGTGTGCTCGTCTTACCAGTGGCTTGAATGTGGACCCACATGACAAGATGAAGCCTGGGTCCCCAAGTGAATGTGATGAACAGAACTCCTGCCAGCATGTGCTAGGTAAGTGTCAGCAAGAAAGGAACTTCTGTTGTAAACTACTGAGATTTGGGAGTTGATACCATCGCATAACCTAGCCTATCCTGAGTCACACAAACAGTTAGGACAGTTAACCTGCAAAATAGTAAACGTTTACTTGTGCCTCGTTTTTTTTTTTTTTCCGAATGTTTTCCCTCATGAGTGAAGCCTTTTCTTTTAATGTGGTTCTCTTCAATAAGAAAGAAACCCATTCATAGACCTACCATGATTTCAGAGTTGAAATGTGAGCTATTGGATTATCTGTCACCAGGCACAGCAGAGGAAGGATGGGCTGGTGTTCAGGCGGGCATGGGGTGGAGGGGTGAGGGGGTAGGGGTGGAAGGTGCGGTACTGGAGGGGAGTAACACCCCCATTGGTGGAAACTGCAATCCGGAGCTAGTTTGTTAGGTCTTTGTTTCTCCGTATAACTTCTAGTAAACTGAATGAAACCAGGGTAATCCCAGTCTAACCAGGACATGTGGTGGCCTGTGAAAAGAGCTCAGTTCCTTCAAGCTTCTAAGACAGGCTTCTGTAGCAACCACAGCTACTTTATTTCCCGTGGTTCTGGAGGCGGGGTAATTCAAAAGCAAGGCACTTGAACATTTGTTACCTTGTGAGGGCCCACTTCCTGATTCACAGACAGCAAGTATTCTATGTGTGAACATGGCAGAAGGGGCAAGGGAGCAATCTGTATCTCTTTTATAAAGGCACTAGTTCCATTAATGGTCTCTTGCCCTTCAGGATCTAATCACCTCCCAAAGCTCCACCTCCTAATACCATCACGTTGGGGATTGGGTTTCAACAGACAAATTCAGAGGGACACAAAATCTATAGCGGATCTTTTCAAAACTTGGACCAACTCTTTTTCTTAAAGACTGTTAGAGTACAACACACGTATGAAAATGTACACAAATCACAAGAGGAGAGTTTGATGAATTTTCAAAAAGTGAAGCACATTGTGACTAGCACTGGCAGACTCCCCATGTACTTCCCAGCCACTGACCGTCCCCGAAAGGAAACTGCCATCTTCTTTCTAACACCATAGATAGGTTTGCCTGTTTATGAACTTTATTCAGTGGATCATAGTATACACTATTTCCTACCTGTCTTTTGTTCTGATTTGCCTGTGAGATACACACAGGTTGTATGTAGCAATACTTTACTTTCATCGCTGGACAGAATTCCATTGTATGAATACACCTCATTGTATTTACATGTTCTTCATGTGAGTAATTTCCAATGGTTTGGCCATTATGAATATTGCTGCTATAAACTTGTATTTGGTACAGATATGTAAGAATTTGTGTGGTAAACACATATTTAGATGTAAAATTACTGAGTGGGAGCATTTGCATATGTTCAGCTTTAGTAACTGCTGCGATGTGGTTTTCTTAAGCGGCTGTGTAAGAGTTCTGGATACAGCTCAACTCTAGGCGTGAACTCTGCAGTTCTCTCTGTTTTCCTCTCTGTACCTTTGACCTTGTTTCTGCTGTCTCTTTGCCATGGGTCTGCCCTATATCTGAGAATAATGGCAATCATGAACTCACTCTTAAATATGGCAAAAATTATAATGTGCATTTTATGTGTCCTGAAAAGAATTTTGAGATAGGTATTATCATTTCCATTTTACTTACAAAAGATCTAAAAATCACAAGATTCAGTAACTTGAAGGAGTAACAGAGTTAATATGTTACAGAGTTAATATGTTGCATATGTTACATATGTTAATATGTTTAAGTAGGACTTAAACTCAGACTGACTCCAAAATCTTTACTTCTGTGTTCTGTACTCTTCCTGCTTCCTGGTCCCCAGTCTTCACCTGAACTTGACCCAGGCCAACACGTGTGTATCTAGGGTCGACCACATGACACCCAGGTTCTGAGGGACCTCAACCGTTCCCGCCAGGCCGTTCTGCTATCGGATGTGCATGGTACTTGATGCACTTTTTAAATAAAGGTTTATTAATCAAGTTTCTTTTCCTCCCTCCCTTTTTCTCTACTTCATCAATTGTGAAGTAGTCAATAGGAAAATATAAAGAATTCTTTGGTGAAAACTTTGGGTTTTTTTGCTGGGAAAATGTGTGTAAACATCAACTTTCCATATGTCGCTCAGTCAAATATATGCTCTACTATTGACTTCAGTTCAGTTTGAAACTTTCAGTGTCGTCTGTTATGTCATAAAGAGAGAATTAGAGCTAGAAAGGAAGCTTCAAGAGGTTTTTGTTGTTATAAAACAAGCATTAAAACAAAGAAGGGAGAGGGAGGGAAGGGAAGAAAAGAAAGGAGAGAAAGGAGGAAAAAGGAAGGGGGGAGCACACATTTTTAAGACTTTCTTGGCCCCGAGGGACCCAGGTTGCTGCAGGAACTCAGAGGAGCACCAAAGGGTATTTAAATTGGGGGCGGGAGGCACACACAGCCACCTCTGTTAGAACCCTTGCAAATTACTGCTGGTTCAGTAGTTCGGTTTCAACATTAGATTGTGTAACACTTTTTATGATATCACCATATCTTTTTAAAACTGAATTTTCAGGAGTTGCTGTGAAAAAAAAACAAGCGTCCAGTGAAAATCAGTGTAGAACAAGGAATGAAGGTGATCTTAACCCAAGGTTTGAGAAGCTGTGCAGTGCCCAGCAGAAAGAAGCACACCTTCTATCAAGGAATAATGAATGAAACGAAGATAGTTTTTCTTTCAGTTTACATTTTTTTGTCAGTTTTTGTAAGATATCAATCTGCTTATTTATAAGCAGAATGATTAGTTATTTGGCCTAGGGGGGGTGCCACAAATCATGAAAGCTTGAGAGTTTCTACTCTGATAGAGCCTAAAGTATCCATGCAGAGTTTATATTTAATCTGAGGTTCTAATCACATCTCAAAATGCTTTTTAATTTCTAAGTTTATTTATCAACAGCACATGTTTATAAATGTATACTTACCATTGAACTTGATTTTTATGGAGTTAAACGATAAAATTTTAAAGAACCATAAAGGAGTAAAGAGTCTGAATCAGCTGAATTCAGATCTAGGTTTCCAGTACATTTGAGGCAAATACATAGGGAAAGAGTGTGAGGATTCTGACATCAGTCAAAGTTTGGTTTAAATTAAAGTCTAAATTTCATTTTTTCTTTCTGAGCTTCATCTGTAAGGTAGGAGTAGGGTTCTGTTGTAGTTACACTGAAAGATGAAATAAGGTTACATGCATCATGTTGTGTCCTTGGGACACATCTTCCTCTTCCATGATTACTTTAGCTATTTAAACATGAAAACCAATTTTATAAATAAAGTTAGCTGTTTTAAATTCTGATATGAACTCATAACCTCCCCAAAGAATGATATATGGAATGAAAAGAGTCCTTCCCTGAGGGACTTAAGAGTCTAATTCTAACAAAGACAGCAAAGGAAGAAAATTCAAAGAAAATGGATTGCAGCTGTATTTGAAGAGATCAAATTAATGAATGGTGTGGAGCACAGATTTGGGTGGCCGATCTAAGATCAAGGAGGAGATTTTCCATGGCCAGAGATGAAAAGAGCAAGCAGATTAATAGGAAGGCCTAGAAGTCATGCCCTGCCCCCCGCCCTGCCTTGGGGGTGAAAGGAAATGCAGACACTATTATTCTTAATTAGTTTTATGTCAATTATTTCCTACCAGAACAGTTTCCTATGGTTCTATAGCCAAAATACCCCAACTGTGTAGAAGTTGAAGCAAAGGGTTTCATTTAGTCTCTTATGATCTTCTAGTTTACAGGCATCTGAATACAGTTTTAGTGCTGATGAGGCAAGTCCCCAGAAAAAAAAATAAATAAATAAAAAATAAATAAATAAATAAATATAGGAGAGAGAGGGGGTTGGACATCTTGAATCAAGGTAAGAGAAAATTTGAAATTCAAAGGAATTCAAAAACGCCTAAAGGGTGTTCCCTGGTGAAGTAGTTGTTTGGTTTGCCGGTTCCAGCAGTCATGGTCCATAGTCATCCCAAGGACCCAGGTTTGTATCCCAGGGCCAGGGGCAATAATCAAGATGAACAACTAAATAAACTAAAGTGCTTCCTCTTCCTCTGTCTTCCTGCCTGCCTGCCTGCCTACTCACCTTGGTTCTAAAAAAAAAAAAAAAAAAACCCTAAATTAAAGAACTAGGAGTTTTACCTTCTATGTTTATCTAATCAACCTTTAATATGCCTAATTAATCATAATAAGTATAGGCTTTATCCCTGTCTGATTCTGTGTGCCAAGCTTTTAACTTCTTTTTTATCCCAATTTCCATAAAAGGGAATAAACCACATGTGGCTTTTAAACCAACTTAAAATTTTTCAGATATAAAACATGTTGTTTACTTATGACTCTTTATACTTGGCCCAATCTTAGTGAACTAAAGCATACCATCTATGTCCTGTATACATAAGTAATGAGTCTAATTACAAATTACAGTTCGCTTTTAAATTGAGAGTTCTGTCCCTCAGAGAGTCACTTTGGAATGATTCTTATGTCACTCAATCCTGTTAGTATCTCCTCATGTTATCGTGTGAATTGTTGCTCATTTGTGTGATAGCTTTATCCTTGCAGGTATAATTAATTTGAAATCACCAGAAGTAATTTAAATGTATCTAGTGAGTGAAGCATTAAGATTGAATTATGTGTATTTGTAGGTGTCCCTGGAAAATTCTTTTGTGGGCACTGACCCTCTTGGGAATATATTTTGCAATAAGATTTTCTGTCCTTAAACACTAGACTTTCCCTAGAACAGCATCAATAATGAAAAGTCCTGGACCAGATGACGTCACTGGTGAATTCTACCAGACATTTAAGGAATGGTTAACATCAGTCATTTCCAAATGCTTCCTAAAAATGGAAAAGGAAAGAACATTTTCTAACATGTTATGTCAGACTGGCATTACCCTGATCCCAGAGCCAGATAAAGACACCACAAGAAAAGAAAATTGCAATTTAATATTCTTGATCAATATAGGTACAAAATTGCTCAACAAACTGTTAGATCAACTTAAATAGCATCTTAAAAAGAATTATTCACAGGAATACAAGAAGGGTTCAACATTAAGTTAATCAATGTAATGCATCACGTTAATGGAACAAAGGGGTGGGAGATTGGTCATCTTCATTAGTACAACAGAGCCATTTGACAAAATCCAACACTCTTTATGACAAAAATAGTTTAGAAAACTAGAAATAGAGGTAAAATTCCTAAACATGATAGAATTTATGAAAAACCCACAGCGAACATATTCACAAGGCTGAAAAGTTTCCCCTTAAGATAAGAAACATGACGAGGATGCCCTTTCACTATTGCTATTTCACTATGGCTTTTTAGCATTATACTGGAAGGTCTGGAGAGAGCTATTAGCCAAGAAAAAGAAATAAATGACATCAAAATTAGGAAGAAGTAAAATTAAATTGCAAATGACATGATTCTATATTGAAAGAATATACAAGTTACTAAAGCTAATAAACAAATTCAGCAAAGTTATAGATTACAAGATCAACACACAAAGGATGTGAAAGACTTATATCCTGAAAATGACAAAACAAAAAACTTTGAAAATGTTTAAGAAAATTGAAAGGTAGCCCATGTCCATGAATAGGAATGCTTACCATACTTAAAATGTCAATACTACTCAAAGCTTGCTATGGATTCCATGCAGCCCCTATAGAAGCAGCCTTTCTTGCAGTAATTGAAAAACCAAACCTCACATTCTTCTGGAATTTCAAGGGACCCCAGAACAATCTTGAAAAGTAATAATAAAGTTGAAAGATTCCCAAATAATTCTAAACTTTAAAATGTACAAGGATACAGTAATTAAAACAATGTGTATTGCCATAACAGTAGAATACAGACTGATAGAATCAAATGGAGATCCCAGAAATTCTCAGATATATGGTCATTTGTGTTTTTTTGAGGATGCCAAGACCATTCATAGAAATGGACAAACTTTTAATAAAGAATGTTAAGCAAAATTAATATTCATATACAAAAGAATTAAGTTGGGTCCCTACCTTTCACCATATATGAAAATTAGCTGAAAATGGATAAAAAAAAAAACCTAGATAAACTTAAGAGCTAAAATTAAAATACTCATAGAAGAAGACATTGGAGAATGTCTTCATTATATTGGATTTGGCAACAATTTCATAAATATAAAAATTACAGACAACAAAAGAAACATACATATTTTTACTTCATCAAAATTACAAACTGTTGTGCCCTAAAGAAAACTATCAAGAAAGCAAAAATACAAACTACAGAATGGGAAGATATATTTGCAAATCTTATCTCTGACAAGAGATTCATATTCAGAATATGTCAAGAACTCCAACAGCTCAACAACCAAAAAGCCAACCACCCAATTTAAAAATGTGTAAAGGACTTGAATAGCTATTTCACCAAAGATACTCAAATGGCCAGTAAGCACATGAAAAGACATTCAGCATCATTTGTCATTAGGGACATATGAATCAGAATTATGATGAGTTCTATTAAAAGTAAAACCAAAAAACCCACAAAATAACAGATGTTAATGAGGATGTGCAGAAGCTGGAACCCTCAGACATTGGTGGTGAAAATGTACAATGATGCAACCACTACAGAAAATAGCTGGACAATTATTCAAAATGAAAAAAAACCTAGAGCTATCGTATAGTCCATAAATTCCACTCCTGGTTACACATCCAAAAGAACTGAAAGAAGGGCCTCAGAGATATGTGCACCAATGTCCACAGCACCAATATCACAAAAGCTAAATGGTAGAAATAGCCAAAACTTCCTTTGATGGGTGATAACTCATATACAAAATGTTACAATAGAATAATGTTAAGTCTTGGAAATTCTGACACAGGCTGCAACATGTCTGAACCTTGAAGACATGCTTAGTGAGCAAATTCAGAAGGAGAAATATTGTATACCACTTACAGGAGGCACCTAGAATAGACAAATCCACAGAAAAAAAAAATAGAATAGAGCTTATTTGACTCTGTAAGCTAAAGGTTCATAGAAATGGGGGTAGGAAGAAAAGGAGAATTATTTTTTCATGGCTACAGAGTTTATGTTGAGTATGATGAAAAAATGTTTTACATTTAGCTAGTGGTGATGGTTACATAACATTATAAATGTAATTAGTGCCACTGAATTGTACACTTACACATGGTTGAAATGAAAAGGTGACGTTCTATATATTTTGCCAAAATTTAAAAAATTATGCAAGTGCATGGTGAATTTAAGAAGCTGTAGCTAGAATGGATACATCAGGGAAGTGGCTGGAAATTAGACTAAGAAATAAACCACAGTCACATTGTGAAGGGTTTTGATGGCATCCTCAGCAATCTCGACTTCATTCCATCATGAAGGAAGATCCTCTACAGGCTTCTAAATATTGCAGACTCTGAAGAGATTGTTTGGGAAGAGAAGCAATGACTGTGTAGCTCATTTTGGTGATGCTCCCAGAGGGCTCCCTCACCTTGATTCTATCCTAAAACTTGTGAAGCAGACAATGCAGTGATCGCTTTCTCAGGGATCATGAAGCAAGACTCCGGGAGAGTGAAATCTCTGCCTTTGGTTCTGAGTTGTTGTTTTTTTTGTTTTTGTTTTTTACCAGCTGCTAAATTTGCTAGCAAGCTTCAGCTTAGCCAGCCGTTGGTGGTTCTTGGCACTGATATTCCTGACATTAGCTAGCTGATACTGGGGGTGGGGGTTGTTTGTTTCACCCTTGCTGCTGTAACATAGATGGAACTGAATGCGTTGATCCTATCTTTATTTTAATTAAGAGAGTGCCTTAGTAAAAGTCAAGCTCCTCTCTTTGTACTTCAGCATCTTTGATCCTTCATCTTTGTGTTGGCACTTCCACACTGAATCACTTCCCGGGACCCAGAAACACTCTATCCCTCCAGCACCTGCTACCTTCTCTGCTTATCTGCTGAAATTCAAATGACTGACTCTAGTTTTTTTCTGATTCTGATCTTCTGTATCTCAAATTCTGCTAATACACCTGCTCAGTTCAGAATTCATATGCTTTATTCTCAATAAATGGATGTAAATACTTAACCCAAAAGCCACCTATGATTATTATTGTCTCAGGCCATGATCTCAGGAGCAGATGCTCCTGGTTTTTTGCTTCTGTGTTTTCTTCTTTTTTTTTTTTTTTTCAGCCTATGTGATTTCTGCAACCTTACTCAGTATCATTTTAAATATAAGGGAAGAGTGTCTGCTGCCCTAGACATCATCAATGCATGCTCTCCTACCCTCAAATCAAACTTGAAACCTCGAAATTCCTAATTATTGGCCCATTGAAGTGTTAAAATCTATCATGGCTACAAGACCAGAAAAGCGAGACTATAATTTGGTCTCAACCCCATGTGCTGGGCCTGAGTAAACAAATCTGACTTGAGCAGTGTCTCACCCAGGAGACAATGGTGAATAGTCAATATCATGTCTCATTTGTGTCCATATCAAAAAAATAAAATCAGTAGTCAAACAGAAAACAGACCAGGAGATGGAGTTTGTAAGAATCTGGACCCTATCTCAAGGAAGTAGATTGCAAAATCTACTTTTAAATGTGTTACTTAGACATTAAGGATGGACTGAGTTTGTGTGATGTAGGAGTGTTTCGTCAGCATCCAAATGAAGAACTATGATGACTATTGGCTTTGAACACGCCCCGCCTTCCGTGGTATTATCTTGGTTTCATCTCTGACTCTGATACATTTCTTCTACATCCCTGCAAAGTAAGATTCTCAAGTTTCCCATTAATATCCCTCTTCTCTTTTTGCCTCCCAGCATCTTTTAACATTTAAAGTTAGAAAGGTTGAAAGTTCCAAAGCAATCTTACAAAAAGAAAAAGTTGGTTGGCTACCAGTCCCAAAGAATGATTTTACCAAACCACATTGCCTTGGGCAAATCAGAATTATAGGAGCTACAAGAAAATCCAGTAGCTAAAAGTGTGTTACTTCAAGTTGAAAAATATTTTTCATACCTGTAGTCATCCAAATCAGAAGGAAAGCGGTAGGGCAGAAGCAATTTAACACCAGCTTTTCCTCGCACTATGTGGCAGAGTCAAGCCATCTATCGGAGAGCTGCAGTAACCCCAACTGATATTAAACGAAAATCTGTGACAACCCAACATTGAAATCATAAATGAAAACTCACAGAAAGCCATCACCGTTGCCTTCTGGTCAATCCTAAACAATCTCTGATTCCCAGTCATGGGTCAGTGAGTTGAAACTTTCCTATAGTAGTATGTGAAATTTGAGCTGAGACTTAAGTTGATTGCACCGAGAGACTGTTCTTTCTCATCACTTGATGAAGGGGTATCAGGGTGAACCTCACCTGGAACCTGGTCTTTGCTTGAAAATACAGAGGTGGCAAATGCTACAGGTCAGCTTTGAGTAAGAGCAAAAGTAGCTCACTGAGATCATAGAGTTGGAAATGGAGAAATTGAGGTCATGAGAAGTTAAATGACTTGTCTAAGGCCATCCCTCATGTTTAGGGCATTTTCTGAACAAAGATCTACAATGTGCTCTTTGGTATTGAGATGCTTTAGAGTAGAACTCTGTACTCTCCTCTGTCAAGCAATGTTTCACAACTAGTGAGTCTCCTAAGCTAAGAGAACAAGTATGCAGCCAATGCCAGCAAGGCTAGAGAGGGTAGGGTCCCTGCAGCTGTCCCATCCTTTGAACTCTTAGTCCAATCCAGAGAAAAGGCAGTGAGGGTATCCTGGTTGGATTGATGTCTCTCCAGTAGAATGGGATTATAAAGAGTTGAATTATAGAAAGAAACCTGAGTGGAGTTATGAAGAACTCATAGTCCCTATGCTCTTGAGTTTTAAGAGTCTGTTACAACTGAGTTATATTTTGTAACAACATCCTTATTTTGTATTTTAGGCACCAGATCTGGAATCCCTATCTTTCTCACACCCAGAGCAGTGGAGACTTTCACATTTTCCTCCTAAGACTAATCGACTCAGTGACCTTACTTATTCTCCGCCAGATTTGGTGTCTTTGGACCTAATTCTCTGCAGCAGTTTCAGACTATTCCACACATGCAGATTATGGACCATTAGTCACTTACAGCCCATGATCCCAGGACCACCCAATGTGCCAGGGGCTGATTAGCTCACTCCAAGTTTCTTTACCATAAATGTTGCCTTTTATTATATACGACTTTAAAATGTAAAACACACTATTTCATCCTCTATCAGTAGGGGAAATTTCTCAACAGAGAGTCATTGGATTAAAATTTGGTCCTTGTGACCAGAGCTAGGAAATGCAGTGAGAAGCCACGTCTAAGCCCTAAGCGTTTGGAGTTTCTATTCTGCTGTTGGAGCAGGAATGGGAATCAATGCAAAGATATAGGGATAGAGATAACCAGAGGACCTGGGATGGAATAGAAATCAGGAGAAAGGTCTTGGATGACTACTGAGGAGGAAACTGAAGTTATTGTCATTTGCCCTGACTGGTTTTGGAAATCACATTCAAGGGCTAGATAGATTGGCATTATCATCAAGCCAAATGGGAGCAGTAGCCAAATCTACCTTTGATGCATGGGGCAGTAAGAGTAATAGTCAGTAATAGTATCATCCTCATCCTTACCACCACTATAACAATAAAAACAGCTGCCATTTGCATAGAGCCAAGTGCTTTCCCAAGCACTTCAAACATATTAGCTCATTTACTCCTCAGAGTCACCCTGAAGAGGGAACTATGATACTTGATGAGGAAACTGAAGTATAAGAGGTGACTTGTCCAAGGTCATTGGCTTATAAATCGCAGAATGAAGATTACAACCCAGCTAATCTCATTCTAGTGTTCTAGATTTTTTTTTTTTTTTTTTAAGGAAAGGTGCTGGCAGTGATGAAGGCAAGTTATCAGACAGGCAGGAAAAGAGATGTGGAAGAAGCACATTATTTTTTAATTCAGTTGTTCATATTGGTTCTTCCCCACCAGACCTGGGACTTGAACCAGGGATATGTGGCTTGCTCCATCGGAGGTAATTGACCAAACCGTTGCTCCACCAGGGTTCGCCTCTGATGTTCTGTTCTTGATCAGCTTGCTTTCCTCCTCTCAAGCTGTAATCTATAGGGCTTCTGTTTGCAGCAGCAGGTGTCCGACAGGCAGACAACGGGGTGGGCAGGCATGAGGAAATGCATGAAAACCGTCAACACTGATCACTCATTATGAGGATGCTGGGAGAAACAGAATCCCACAGGACTGGGGATAAGGATTTTGAAGGGGAAAGACAACTTGCAAATATTTGGTGAGTCCTTGCTACATGCCAAGCACCGTTCTTGGCATTGGGCTGAGATGTGAACAAGACAGACATCATCCCTACCTTTGAAGAGTGCTGGGCAATTGGAGGCTAACTACTCCAGGTAAAAGACAGGGAGTTACCAGCACAAGGAGACATCTAACATAGACCGGGGAGGTCATGAAGGCTTTCTAAAGGGTGGGTCAGCCCTGTGAGATCAAAGCAAAGGATGCTAAGTGCATTGAAAGGGGCAGCAGCAGATGTGCCTTGGTGGCCTAATTGATAGGTCCATTGGACGTAGTCCCAAGGACCCAGGTTCAAGACCCAGGACTAGGGGAAACAACCAGAATGAACAAATAAGTAAATGTTTCTTCCTCCTCTCTCTCCCTGACTGCCTGTCTCTGCTCGCCTTCATTCCTGTCTTCATCTTTCCTTTAAAAAAGGGGTCTGGGGAGGGCAGGAGCAGATGTGATGAGCTCAGGGGTGAAGCCTGGCATGTAAACCAGAGGTGAATGGTTGGATTTAGCTGCTCAGTGAGGGGGAGTAGTTTTGGGAAGCCTGAAGTAGGTGACTGGGTGAGATGATCTTTCAGAGAAGATATCCAAGAAAGAAGCACCTTCTGAGGGATATTTCCCTTTAATCAGAAAGGTACAATTGTAATACATGAAATTTGCCTCGCTAGTCATCAAAAATTTTCTAGTGTCAAAAAAAAAAAAGCAATGCCATAAACTATACATTTTCCTAAGCATCTATATTTCGCCTTTATCTTTCCTCTGACTCTCTAAAAAAAAATTAAATTAATTTCAGAACCATTTAGGGTTTGTCAGAACTTACCCTGTCTGCAGAACATGGCCGATCCTTCCCTGTGCAGATAATTTTCTTCGTCTCTAAATGTTTTATAATCAGATGTGGTGGCTCCAAATTCTCTTTATTCCAAACAGCCAGGAAGCAATTTCTCAGACAGTTTAACTTTGATAGCAGGTAATTTCAATCCATTGAGAACATCAACCTGACATGGTCCTGCTATCTTCATTATTTTAATTACTCTTTTGGGCCATCTCTTCCCTACTCTTTCCAGGAAGAAATGAATAGAACTTGGCAGCTTTAATCTTATCATGCCATGGACCAGATAATTTTTAACTTAATAATGACATCATTTAGCCACATGCCTTAAGTCATGAAATTTGTTTGTAAAACTCTTTATCTTAACCAAAAAAAAAAAAGAGAGAGAAAAGAAAAGTTATTTTTTGATGGGAGGTCACCCACCTCTGTCAAACTGCTGTCTGTGCTGTTTTGAGTAGCTGACAGTTTCTGTTAATTTACTTTCACTCCCCAGTTCAACTTCCCATATGGAAAGCTGGAGTGATTTTTGAATAACAGCAAGTAATATGTGATGTGGCAGCAACTGGCAACTCTGACACTGAGCTTGGCTGTGGCCATTACCCAGGATCCCTCGCTTCTCCTTGAGAAGCAATTACAATTTCACAGGCTGGAATTAAAATTCCCTGTGGTATGCAATAGAGCAACTGACACTGTCAAAGTGATTTCAAGATGCTAATCTCTGGCTGGGGTATGAGTGAAAATAGAGTTTCTTCTCTTGGAAACGAAGGTCTGACAACTTTAAATCTCGGAATCTCTGATATGTTTTAATTCGCACTGAGGTCAGCGGGCTCTGCCTCCTCCCAACAAAACTTGTTTTACCACTGGGGTGTGGAAGACCAGTGCTTTCCTTGCAATGAAGCTGAAGTAGGGTTGGGAGTGGGGAAAAAGTATTCAGACTCAGCATGAAAATAACAAGAATGAGCCCCAGCTCTCATATGAACCAAGTAAGAGAGAAAATACAGGGCAATATCTGAAATCTAACCTGGAGAAGGTCAGATAAAAGTATGGCCTTGGATGGCAGATTCTCCAACAGGTCTTCATGAGGATCCTCTCCTGCATCTCAGAGGGGGCAGCCTCCATTCTGCAAAGAAGAATCCAGAAGTGGATGAAAGCTCAGAGCTTCGGGCGTTAGACCTGAGTTCTTATCCTGACTTTTCCTCTGACTTGGTGATCTTTCCCAACAAATTCAGTCTCAAGTCTCACCTTCCTTGTGTTAAGCGGGGACCATCATACCAACCTTGCAAGCTTGTGATGAATCAGCTGTGAAAAGTACTCTTTACAGTGGCCTCTCCATAAAAGATGCTGGTTCAGTATTAGCTGTCATGAACCAACAGAAAGACTTTGATTATGAGGTTTCTCAAATGTCATACCTTCAGGCCCAGCCAAGAACCTGCAGCAAAATGATTTACTTAATAGTTTGCTTTCAATCAGTCACTCTCAGAACCTAAATTTATATTTTTAAAAGAAATCAAATGGACCAGCTAGAAGGTTCCCATATTAAAACTTTTAAAAAATTGAAAAGTGTGAATAAATTCTCCTTAGACAGCATTGTTTAAAGAAGGCTTATGTTATGCACTGAAAAAGCAAATAAAATGAAAATTGGAGTAGAGACTAGGGCAGAGAGATATCAAAGCTATACTCACCCGGGACTGAGCCTCCCTGCGACTGCTGAGGTCTCAGTCCCCTTCTTCACCCTGTCCATCCCCAGCTGCGTTTAGAAACTGGATCAATTTCCTTTAGACTGCTTGTTTAATTTCTCTGTTACATTTGAAAATAGGGAAAGAAGTATCTAGCAAAGTAGTGAGTCAGCTCTCTTGAGTTTTTCTTTCACTTTACTCCCTGGACCCTGATAATGAGTTTACATGTGAAAACACTTGGGTAAAACTCCTTTTCCTTCTTTCTGAAGAAGAAATGAGTAGCACCTGTGAAAGAGTTAGCGGTAATCCAGTCACACCCATTTCACTTCCAAAGTTCTTGGTGATGAGGGACCCAGTGGGACAGAACTAGTGATGCTTCACCCAGAGTTTGGCTGTGTTTGTCCTTCCACGTGCCCAGCTCTGCAACTCAGTGCTGAAACTTCTCATTCATTTTCATGTTGTCCAACTACACTCTTGGTTATTATGAAGCAAGCCTTTACAGCTGTCAAATCACACTGTGATGTTATTGCGATATCCAATTTAATCTTTTTCTTCTTAGTTTTTCTACAATTTCTCATCGAAGCCCATGTCCAAACCGGGAATGACAAGAGTTTCAGCTATACTTAAAAAACTAATGAAAAAGATCATCTACAGGTGAAGTCCAAGACTGGGATTTGATGTGTGATTCCTAAGACAAAGGAGGATTCGGATGATGAGAAATTTAAATTTTTTTCTGTAACTTTTCTATCTATCTCATATTGTCGCCTTTTGGTAGGTCCTGTCGGTTACTGACCCCATGTTACCGACAAAGGCTGACTCGTTGGAAAACATCATCTTCCCATTCTCCATCACATTGACCAAGCTCTTACCCCTAAGTGAATCCAGGGGAAAATAATTATGCAGAAGAATGGAAATATTATATTAAATTTAGGAGGGGAGAAAAAGATAATGAAATTGTCTTGCAGGAAGTCATACAAGGCTGGGAAATTAATGCCATTAAGTAATAAATGGAATGTAACCCTTAGACTTCTCTCTTACATCAAATTATCATTTAATAACAGGCAGTGTCTTGGAGATGTAGTTTTAATGAGTCAAATGTAGGACATCTTCGAATTTGGGGGCACTGATTTTGTGTCAGGACATTTTCTAGACTTCTTTTTTTTTAAGGGAAGGTGCAGGTAGGAATGAAGACAAGTAGACAGGTAGACAGGAAGAGAGAGAAGCATTTTAATTTTATTTCCATTTAGTTATTTAGACTGGTTGTTTCCCCTGAGACCCAGGCCTGGAACCCAGGGGTATGTGGCTTCCATGCTTCAGAGGTGATTGACTTAACTGCTGTTCCACCCGGGCGCACCAAGGCTTTAAAGAAGCCTTATTTGTACTGGTCAAGGCATTTCTGTTGCCAGTTATTGCCACCCCTACACCACTGTTTGAGAAATCTAGTTGTTAATGGTGTCAATGCTAATCTACAATGTATTAAAAAATCAGTCTGATTCTGTGGATTTAATTCAATTAAATCTCAACAGTTTTCCCTGAGTAAGGACTTTAGACCTGAGTTAATATAATCACACAAAACATTCCTCTCCAAGGAATCAAAAAAGCTAATGTGGCCAAAATTTCGTTCAGGTTTATAAAATAGAGTACAGTCTGAATGTTAGGGAGCATTGGTTTCATTTTTTCCCTTGTTCATCTGTCATTCCCATTGATCACAGAGAGAATAGCTAGATATAGAACTGCAATTCATTGAAGCTTGTAAGAGATGCTTCCTCCAGCTGGCTAGAATTGCACCTTTTATTTTTAAATTGAGGAGAGATTCCTTTTAACCATTTTAGGGTGAGTGTTTCAGTAGCATTTAATACATCAACAGTGCTGCACAGTCACCATCTCTCTAGCTGTTTCCAAAACTTTTCATCACAGAGAGAGCATAAAACTCTTTGCTCCCTCATCTCTTTACCCCTGGTAACCTCCATTCTAATTTCTGTCTCCATGAATTAGCCCATTATATATATATATATATATATATATATATATATATATAATATAAGAGGAATCACACAATATTTGTCCCTTTGATCTATTTCACTTAGCATAATGCTTTCACTCCACCTTGTAGCATGTATCAGAACATCATAACTTCTATGGCAGAATAATATTCAATTGTATGGTTATGCCACATTTTGTTTATCCATTTATCTGTTGATGGACATTTGGTTTGTTTCTGTTTGTTAACTATTGTGACAAGTGCTGCTATGAATTTGCCTGTGCATGTATTTGTGTCTCTATTTTCAATCCCTCTGGATATATACATAGAAATGAAATTTGGGGGTTGTTAATTCTGTGTTTAGCTTTTTGAGGAACCATCCAACTGTTTTCCTAGGACTTTCACCTTTGGAAATACCCTGGTAAAGTAGCAGTTAGGTTAATGCCTCCAAAGCAGCTCACACTAAATACCTGGGTTTGAGTCCTGGTCTGGGAGGAAGCAACCACTGTGATCAACTAACTAAAAATAAAATGTTTCTTCCTTCTGTTTGTTCCTGCCTGCCTGCCTACTCACTTTCATTCCCGCCTTAAAAAAAAAGAAAGAAATCTACCTTTCGCAGTTCATTCTGTTAAATTATGCATTTCTGTCTTAGATACTTTTCACAAGTTGCTATACAAATTTCCAAACATGTCCACAAGTTTTGAGTACAATAACCCTCATGTACCTACTATCCTTCATCAATTGCCATCAACCTTCTGATATGCCTTTTTTGTATATTTCCCTTCACCACTGTCTCACTTTTAAATTTCTGCTGAAGCATTTTGAAACAAATAACAGGCATCATATAATCCCCCCAAAATCTCAAAAAATAATTAAGTATTTCTAAATATAGGGAACAATGTCTTGTGTCACCACCATAACAAAATTAACACTAGTTCTTTACTATTAACCAGTATGTAGTTTATTTTAAATTTCCCTGATAACCTTATAATGCTGCCTTACCTTAGGCTCTGTTGTATCAGGATCCAAAAAATTTCATGGTGTTTGATTTGTTTATATATAAAGTGTCCTTTAAGTCAATTTTAATCCTTTTCCCTTTTGTCTGTCATTGACTTGTGAAAGAAACTAGGTTAGGTGTCTTATAGAATATCCCCCACTTTAAAACAAGACTTGTAATTAAGACTAATTTCTTCCATGTGGTGTTATTTATATCATGTCTTAAATATTTTATTTCTACAATAGTGATATAATCAATCCCTATAGCTATCACTCTCAATCTTTAATACCAGCTATAGGAATCACTTGAGATACTTAAAAAATACACAGATACCTGTTTTCTGTATCCCTCACCCCTTCTCCCCCAAGAAAATCTGATTGAGAAGCTCTGGGCTGAAGCACAGAAATATGTATCTTATGTAAGCACCTCAGGCAGGCTATCAGAATGCAGGTGGTCCCTAAATACAAGGTAAAAGTACTATACTTAGAAAGAAGACATTCCATTAGTTCACCTTTCCTCAATGACTAGAGAAATGGCTCTGTTATGCTGAAGGAGATCCCAAAGAATATTAGAGAGACCGCATAGAGAAGACAAAAATGGATTCATGCTCTTCACAATTTGACCAAAGTTGACCAACACAGTCAGGGATCATTCTGATGATACTGATCAACAAGTGGCCAATTCATCAACTCTAGGATAAAAGTCCTTTCTGTAAGAGAGTCACTATGCCCAAACCACACTTAAGGAATGGGAAGTCATTTTCCAACTGTGTGTGCATGAATAATTTGGAATTCTTCTGAAATTATTTCTCACCCATGTTTTTATTCACTATTTGTGTGAATAATTTAGAATGCTTCTAAATTCTTTCTAACCCATTTATTCATTTTTTATCTACTCATACCAGTATAGACTCATGGACTCATTTTCTACTTTGGATTGCAATCTACTGTAATTTTATTTATCTCATTACTCAAATTGTTCCATCTATGCCCATTAGGAATTCTTTCTGTTGGATTCTGTGTCTCTTTACAATATCCCCATCAACACTGTGATTTTTGTTTTTGTTTTCGTTTTGTTTGAAATGCTCCCTTATTTTCTGTCACTGCAAGATACTCCATTCTCATGTTATCTATTTCCTGCCCAAGTCCTAGAATCTGCCATTTCTTCAAGGAGCCCTGCTTCCTTTGATTAGAGAATGGTCTTAGAAATCAAGATCTGAGTACTAAATGGGATCATTGCTATTGGGTGTCATTGCTTTTAGACATTCTCAGCTGACCAAACAAGGATTTTTATGTGTGGACTACTATACCATGTATATATTATTCTCTGTAAACATTCCTATATGTGAGCATCAGTATCTCTACTAAGCTAGAAAGCATGCATTCATATTGGCATCTTTAAATTATTACCATATGCATCATTCTAATCTCATCTGTCTCCTTGCATATCTATAATTTTTTATAGAAACCTAACTCTGCTATCAACTAACTATAGCCATTTCAGAATTGGTTCCCTGTACCTCTTCGAAAACCACTTTATCAACCAGAGTTCTGTTCTTTTATATAGATCCCATAGTCTCTGGTCTTAGAGACTCCCCTCATTTCCAGGGTTAAGTTGGTAGCTACTTTATAATGACTCCACCATTTTCTTCATTGAGGATGTTTCATATATTTGGGATTTATTCAGATTCTTTTGCCACATTTTACATCTGATTCTGCTATCCTCTGAACTCTGTTATGGTTTTCAAGAATTTTCTTAAGGTTTACTTTTTGTGCTGCATCGTCTATGGGTTTAGACAAATGCTTTATAGCTAATATATTCACCATCCTAAAATCATACAGAATAGTTTAATTGCCCTGAAAAATTCTCTATCCTTCACCTGTTCAGTCCCATCTTCTGAATCCCTGGAAACCAATGATCTGTTGATCATCTCTATAGTTTTGTCTTTTCTAGAATGTTATATAGCTGGAATCACATAGTACATAGTCTTTACAGACTGACTCCTTTCACTTAGCAGTATGCACTTAAGATCCATTCATGTCTTTTTGTAGCTTTATAGCTCATTTATTTTTTAATAACTGAATAATCTCATTGCATAGATATACCACAGTTTATTTATCCATTCACCAATATAAGAACATCTTGACTGCTTTCCAGACATTGGCAGTCATATATAAAGATGCATAAACATTTGTATGCAAATTGTTGCACAAATTTAAGTTTTCGGCTCAGTTGGATGAATACCAAGGAATACAATTGCTGGAATATATGGTAAGATGATGTTAATTTTATATCTGACAAATTGTCTTCCAAAGTAGTTGTATCATGTTTCATTCCCACAAGCAATGAGAGTTCCTATTATTCCCCATTCTCACCAGCAGTTGGTCTTATCAGTTTTTTTCCTTTTTAGCCATTTTTATAGTGTTCTATTAGTGTCTTATTGCTGTTTTAATAATTTTTAAAAAATGAAACAATATAGAATTGTTTCTTGTCTTACAGAGCACAGAATAATTCATGAGCTCTAGAAACTGAACCAATATGGATGTGCCCTTCTCCTTCTCTGCCCCAGCCCTCCTGCTCTCACATATCATAAACACAAATCTTACAACACAAAAAAAGAAAGGCTCTCATTGCAAAGGAAAATTTTTTATTGAAACTTATTATTGAAAATATCTGGGAAATGGCACATAAATATTAAATAGTATAAAAATGTCTGAAGATATTTTACTAGCAAAATTCAGAATAACAAATGGTAGAGAAAGTCCTATATCACAGATCACACCAGACCCACAAAAGCCCCTCAGTGGACCCTGTATCCTGTCTAGATAACAATTTCCATTAAGTCTCTTATGCTATGACAAATAACAAATCACAAAGATAGATATTGGAAAACACTGAACACTCTGCAGTCAGCCAGTGTTCTCTCAACCCTGCATAGTTTTCTCCAGAGTGTGAACTCTTTGAGCAATTACAAAGAAATCATTTTACCATCTGCACACTGAGTAAAAAACACAAAAATCAAAAGAGGAGGAAACAGAGACCAGAAAATCTTAAAACAATAAATACTATCTATCCCAGCTGAGAAGCCCAATAGAGTCCAATAGAGCAAGCCACCACTTCACAGATGCCCTGATTAGCATTCCTTCCCCTAAAAGCCATGAAACAGCTCCTGTTATGGGGAGGCCCATAAAACAGGTCTGGGAGCTGCTGTTCACTATGCCTGGAGTTCTGCTTCCAAGAGGTGGGTCAGCTGTCCTCAAAATGGCATTTTGCTTTTTATAGCTATGTAATTTATTTTAATTGTATGATGGAAGTGAAATGTGAGTTGGAAAAAGGAACCATGTGGTTGTGATTTCAATGGAAACTAAGTTGAAAGCTTTATAAAGACTTGGTAAAGGTGACTTGCGAACAAAAAATGGGTGGACCAGATGCCTGAAAGAGGAGAGAGCTGTGCAAGGGTAGAAAGACCTGACACCCAGATTTCGTCACAACAGACCAAATTCTTACTCTTTAAAGAAACAGAAGCTGA
Source organism: Solenodon paradoxus (assembly GCA_004363575.1). Lineage (NCBI taxonomy): Eukaryota > Metazoa > Chordata > Mammalia > Eulipotyphla > Solenodontidae > Solenodon > Solenodon paradoxus. Next base: position 269,997 of record RJWH01001050.1, read on the forward strand.
GTATTGAAGCTATTGCTTATGAATGTGTTGTAATCAAGAAAGATGATTCCAGCCAGAAGATTCATAATCTAAAGGAAGCATTCTGGTTCTCAAGGAAAAGAATGTCAAATGAATGGATATTTGTATATTTTTAAATCATTCTTTTTTCCTCAGATACAATCATATATTTCAATTATCCAATCAACTTTTAGTAAGAATACTCTATTTTTTAATGCCACCCTAAATAAGCTAGAAATAAGCACCCAACACTGCCTGATCTGGTTCAACCACACTTAAGTTGCCCCTAACTTCACTATCCCATAAAATTACTAAACTCAGTTTCCCACTTCTGTCTACCAAAGTATCAATTTTCTCAGCTCTGAGGCATATAGGGGAGGCCTGACATAGCTGTTTCAATTCTCAGTATACCCCACAGTGCTCTACTGAAATTAACCATTTTGCTTGCTTTGGTCATTTTTGCATATGCAGGTGTGAAATAGGTCAGAAAGCACTTCAAAGGGTGTTAAATCTGACCGACAAAACTAGCTAACTTTCACTCTGACTTCACACTAAAATAAATAATAGCCAATTGTTTATGCCAATAAATGTGAACAGCAAATGCCTTATTTTTTATTGATATATTCAGTGTTCTTTTCTGAGTGGTTGTAACTAATGACTATAAATATTCAGTGGTTTGGGGGATTTTTATATCTTTGCATGTCCTAATATTATAAGTGCTAACATTATTATGTATAGTTATATGACAAATTTTTTTAAGTATCTTAACAAAAATACATTTATCACTATAAAGCAGTAGTGTTGATTGCCTAGCAACTAGTATTTCTTTCTTAATTTATTAAATCATTACCCCATCTAAAATTACTCAAATAATTTTTCTGAAGAAACACCAGTCTTATAATTCATCTTCTGTGAGTGAAGGTAGTATCTGAACAGATTGAAAGCTCTAAAGTAACTTTGGGGATAACTTGCAAATGACCAAAGGACATTTGCTTTGGATTGTGACTCACTTCTCTGGGCAAAAATATGTATTTTGATAAGCTCTTAAAATTAATCAGATTTTCCAAAGAAAATGTTCTTAAGCATCAGTTTTAGTATTTTATAGTTATAAGGAATAGCACTTACATTTGCATTTGCTGTTACTATGTAATTTTGAAAGGAGATTTATCTGTGAGGTTCTTTAAGATTAGTTCTCTCATCTATTTTCTGAAAACATCTAAGATTCTGGGTCTTCACAGCCTCCCATGGACACTATCCTTTCTACAAACTCTTGGGTTTGCTTTATATGTGTACATACATACATACATACATACATACATACAGACATACATACAGACATAAACACATACACAGATACACACATACATCCACAAATACACATATACATGCATAAACACACACATATGCATACACACAGAGAGAGAGAGAGAGAGAGAGAGAGAGAGAGAGAGAGAGAGAGAGAGAGAGAGAGATTGAGATTGTGTATGGGTCCACTGGGCTACTAAAACAGAACACCATGGTCTGGGTGAAAAACAAAACAAACAAAAGCAAAAACAGAAATTCATTCCTCACTATTTTGGAAGCTGAGAGGTCCAAGATCACAGTGCTGAATGACTGAATGTCCGGTGAGGCTCACAGGCAGCATCCTCACTGTGTCAGTTCCTGGGGCAGGTGGAAGAAGATTAGCTGCAGCAGTGATTCCATTGAACAGCTGTTGGCACATGTGACTTGTCAGGGACAGTTGTCCTAGAGGAAATGGATTACTTTTTTGGACTGTTGAACTGTGGAGTAAATTGTGGAGGAGTAATTGGTTTTCTTCTTTAAAAAAATTGTTTTATTATTTCTTTTGTTTACACTGCTGTATGCTTTTTGGGATATTGAATTCACACCTCAATCTGTGCATGTCACACACCTGCTACCAGAGTTCATTGTTTTTCACAGGTGTTGGGAATTCTGTCTTCCTGTTGAGATAAGTGACCTGAGCATACACAGTGATCACTGAGGAGACTGACATGTACTCAGTGTTACTCATGAACTGTGTTCTGAACACAGGGAGGAAGTTGGGGCAAGAAGACTCTGGGCTGCACACTGGGTGACTATTTGTTTGAGGCCTACTCTCCCCAGACATCCTGAACCCACATTCAGTGGAAGGAAGGAAGGAAGGAGGGAAGGAAGGAAGGAAGGAAGGAAGGAGGGAAGGAAGGAAGAAAGGGAGGAAGGGAGGGAGGGAGGAAGGAAGGGAGGTAGGAGGGAGGGAGGAAGGAAAGAAGGAAGGAAGGTGGGAAGGTGGGAAGGAGGGAAGGCAGGCAGACAGGAAGGGAGGAAGGGAGGGATGGAGGGGAGGGGAGGGGAAGGGGAGGGACAAAAAGGAGATTTATTTTTTCTGTTTATCATCAGATTTTTCTTAAGATGGTTCGGTATCATAAAATTTCTGATGTCAAGAGCCACAAACATAAATTAAGAAAAACCGAGGCCAGAGAATCATTGTCCAGTCACATGAGGAGCACACCAGGAGAGTGAGACCAAGGCTCTTTGTCATGCATGAAAACATTCTAAGACTGTCCTCCCCACAGCTGTCAGCCACTTCCTTTTTGTGGATGCTATAACATATTATAACCAGTCATCCCCTAGTTGGATTTGAGAAAAGGAAGGAAATAGAGCTAAAAAGAAAAAAAATAGAAAATTAGAAAAAGTTTAATGATCCTTGAACAATGAGCAGTGACCCCGACAGCTGAAAATCTGCATGGAATTGTTAACTCCCTCAAATCTTAACTACAGTTATTTCTTGGCATTTGTGGGGCATTGATTTCAGGATCACTGTGGATACCAAAATCTGCAGATACTCAAGTCCCTTATATTTGGACCTCACCATCCCCAGGTTCTACGCTCACACATTCAAAAATAGAAAAAAAAAATCCAAGTATAAGTGGACCACACTGTTCAAAGCCATGTTATTCAAAGGTTCACTATAATTTTAATAATTGCTTTTAATCATTTTCAAAGAATTTGAAAGAATACATGGCAGAATATTGCAAGAAGAATATCTCAAGAAGTCTCAATCCTTGTTACTAGCTAGAACCAAAGCTTATAAAAACACTCTTGAAATACCTGTATTTTTCTTAATCAAGAGAAAAGGGAAACTGTAGAGGAGAAAAATAATTTTCCCTCTCTCCTTCTAGGTTCTTAACTGAGATCCTCCTGTAGTAAAACACCGATTAACAGGCGAAAACTAAACAGAGCTTACTAACATGAATTCCTCCTACACACATGGGAGAGACAGGAAAACTGAGTAACTCCTCAGAATGACCCAAGCCATCACCTTCAACACATCTCCAGCTTCAGATAGATGTTGGGGAGTAGTAGGAGAGTCAGTTTAGGGGGGCTATCAGAAGGTCATAGTCAGAAAAGTTCAGGCCCTTAGATAGCTTTAGCTTGCTACATTCTTCGGTAAGAGTTTTTAAAGATTTTAGTCATATTCCTCTTTCTGGTACCAAGAGGGAGACACCCTTACAGATAGATATTCCCCTTATAAATAGACATTTATCTTACAAAAGGGTAGTTTCTTACTTGACTTTCAGAGCTTCTCCTGCGACTGTTTCTTAAAAACAACCTAAGATTACCAATATGCCAAAAAGTCATGTTTTGGGGTGATACAGTCTACTGATCCTCAAAATCAACACTACTTTTTCAGTTTTCCAAGAACAGGAGTCCTATTTTTACAGGAGTCATCTCACTGAACACAGTTAATAGTCTTTAGAGTTATTAAAATTTGAAAATAATTTACTAATCCACAGAGAGTTGAGACAGGACCTGCTAATAATGAGGCCAAGATAAATGAAAAATGGTCAGATTTTCTTTGAGGAAATCCCTCAGGATGCTTGACAAAACTCAGAGACGAAGCCTAGCTGTGGAGTAGAATTGAATTCCATAATGAAATAACACTGCTACAAAGACCCAACTTTTATCATGTCCTGCATGTAATTTGCCATCTTGTGTGCATTTTGAATAACAAAACTGTCTTGCCAACTTCATGCCCAGTGCCTCTTACAGGAAGTTGTTCAGAAACAGTCCTTCCCATGCACATGTCCTTACCTTCAATGAATGGCTTCTGCATCTCTCTTGACATGCACATTATTCCTCCTTCTTATCATCCAAATATTTGATAATATTTGTTATGCATTGAGCTCTGTTAGGTAATGGGCACATGAAGGAAAAAAAGACAGTCTCATCCACAAGGAGCTGACACTCTAGCAGGAAAGGATGCCATTGAAACATTTCCTTTGGGGAGAGGGCAAAAAGATAATAGTCTATGTTTGAAAGTACTAGAAAAACAATAGTTTTGCAAATATTTGAAAAACATATACATGTGCAAATGTAAATGTACATACACACATGCATGCATATATAATAAATTATACAGTCTTTAATTACAAAGTCATGAAGATTGGCAAGTAGCCAGATACAAGACAACTTCAGAAACGGTCATGGAATAAGTAAGTGACAAACTGAGAGAAGGCAAAAAGGAAAGAAATGGCATTTTCCAAATAGGTGTTCACTAAAATATAAATGTATTCTGTCACTATGTTTCTATCTCTTCCCACTGTTTTTAATTCACACTTTCCACCTTAACTTCCTTTTAACTTTTGTTGTGGGCAACATCTCCTATTGACTTTTTTCTTTGGATGGTGTAGTGTCCACTACAGAAATGGGGCGGGAGCAGGGGCTTAAACAGGTCAGAGGATAATTTTCTGGCACACAAGAGGTCTGCAGATAGGATGATACACTGGTTCTCTAAGTCCTCAGAATCCCAGATCCTTTCTGCCTTTCTGCTCCACATTCTGACTGTGTGTGGTGATTAAGATGACTCTAATTTCTAGACTTCTATGTGCTTCAGGCAGAAATAAAGAGAAAGAGAAAGGATGGCAGCACTTCAACTTGAGTTGACTCCTTTTGAAGAGCTTTTCCAGAATCCTGGCTCTATAACTTCCACTTATCTCTCATTGGTAATATATCGACTCATAGTGACAAGAAACTGGAAGGTGGAGTGTTTTAAAGCTGGGTACATTGTCACCAGAAAAAATTTGGTGTTCTGTTAGCAAATAATAAAGGAAACTGTGGACTCTATGCAAGGTGAAGATCAAGATTGTGTCTATCTTAAGTTAACACTCAGATCATCCAGGACCGATATGATGCATCTTTCACAGTTTCTTCGTGTGTGTGTGTGTGTGTTTTTTTGTGTGTGTCCTTAATCCAACCATCTCCTTCATTCCACTGTTCAGGGATGCCCTTAGGGCAAGGCTCTGCCCAGGAGCATCTCTCAAGGAACTGAAAATCTGCTGCTAGGTCACACCTCAGACTGTTCACATCAGAACCTCTCATTCACTGGTTCTCAAATCAGCTGCAAATCAGAGCCCCCTGAGAAGTGTCCATAACTTCTGACACCCGGTGTTGCTTTCAGAAAAAATAATGGAATTGGTCTAGAGTGAAAACTAGGCTTTAGGGATTTGGAAAACTCCCTGCAGGAGATTCTAGTATGTAGCAAAATCTGGGATACCTGGTTCTATGAGTAGGACATCAATAATTTTTAATGCTCTTTGGGTGATTTCAATGTGCAGTCAAGACTATAAACCACAATAGTAAGGTAGCTTCCTACTTAACGAAAAGCTCATTTGTGCTGGGTTGGAACCATGATGGGTTCCCCTCGCTGTTCCTAACAGATCGCCTTTGGGAGTCTGTATCACTTGAACTTATAGACCAACGAGAGACAGGCAGTTGTTCAAAGAATAATTACTTTTAAAAAGGATAACTTAATCTCTACCAATTTGCAAAGCCTTATTAACCTGCACATATATTTGTGAAGGACTCTGTAAGGAATTTTATGGCTTTCAACGCTTTTACATTTTCCATCCCTTCTCCACGTGAGTGCCCTCCTAACAGCTAGTTCAGCTTTGCACCTTTTACTCTGGAGAATGGACTAGCGGGGTGCTCTGGGTAGGGTGAGGGGGCAGCCCTTCTGGGTTTAATGAATCGTCTTCCCAGGGATGGCCTGTGAGTTGTTCAAACTCCTGCTGGGAGCACTGTTTTCACTGATCCCTGTCAGTGGCTATAAGACTTGCTGATCCTGAAAGGGTGACCCAGTGTGTTGTTTTCACAACCTTCCTGCTTTGGATTTAAAAAGAGGTCAGGAAAAAGATGAGATTATTTTTTCCACTCATTTATAATTAATAGCAATTAATAATTTAATATTATTACTTCATTTACATTTGAAGTGGATGATTTCACCTATGGTAAAATGTAACATTTCAGAGGAGTTATTAGTGATTCTAAAATGCTTTTAAGGTCTTTCCAGAGCCTGACCATTAGCCCAAAAGCTTGCTGGGAGAATAGACTAAGCTAAGGTTTTTTGGGTAGCAGAGTCACTTCTACAGCAAACATGCAAGAGAGAAGGCTGTAGGCTCACTGATGATTACTGTGAAAGGAAGCTTTGGAATTGAGAACATAGATCAGACTGTCAGAGTCAAGATGGAGCTAAATATAAGGATGAACTTTCTCAGATAATCCCCCAAAATGTCACTCTCACATATTCTGTGTGTATGTTGGTCCTTCTTGGAATTTATCCAAAGGTTTTAGAGATTAGGATAGCAAAAGAAATATGTTATACAAAACAGATGTGTTGGGCACCTATTTAGTATCAGATGCTGTTCCAGGCCCTATCTGCACATTATCCTATCCAACCCTTGCAGCAGTCTGTTTTAGAGGAAAATATAGTCAGTCCTTATTTAATGTTGTAGACAGGTTCTTGGAAACTTCAAGTGAAACATTGTGACTAAGCCAATCTTACTGTAGACTAAGTGATATAAATAAGAATTAAGTTCCTGTGGCATATTTCTGGTCACAAAAACGTCACTCAGTTCCTAGATAAAGACCCCCAAACTTCTAATATTAAACAATAATTTGTATTCCTTTGTTCATTTTTCCAACCCACTTATTCCAATTTAGGGTCATGGGTGGTCAGAGTCTATCCTAGTATTCAGGGTGCCGCCAACCCTGAACAGAACACCCTTCCATCACAAGGTAGAAACACACACATGCACACACACACACATACACACACACTCACTCACTTAGACTGGGTCAAATTAGACTGCCAGTGAACCTAGCATGCACATCTTTGGGATTCAGGGGTAAACAAAAGTACCATAGAAAACTCACACAGACGTGGGGAGAAGGTGCAAACTCTATACAGTGACTCCAATAAGGAGTGACATTTTTCTTTCTTATCAGTGTTATAACAAAATGACACTATGTGAGGACCTGATATAATTAAGGAAATCATGTGACTTGACAGAAGTCATACAGTTATTAAATAACACTTGGAATTTGAAACCAGGTCACATCTTAAGAAGTTCCCTTAGTTGCATTATTTGAGGACCGAGGAGGATGAGGGAATAGAATGAAAAGGAGAAGAAATCTGAGAAAGTGTTGTAGAAATGCTCAACCATCTGTGTCTAATTTGTCAAAATGTTTTGTATCTGGTAACTCCACCTCCACATCTATTTCTAGATATGGAACAGTGATTTCACAGCCATGGTAAAACTGGGGAGTCATGACAGACCCTTACTAAATGTGAACTGAATGAATGAATGGGATTTATGCTCAATCTTCTCAGCTAGAACACATGTACTCACCCCCAGAGAGCACTGGAAGTCAACTGGTATGTGCACGCTTTTCACAGTGGTGACTTAGATGCTGTCAGCACCTGTAGGCACAGAGCTGTTCCTTTCGAGGAAAATGACTTCTGTTTGTATCATTAGGAAGTCTCCTATCTTTGGTGAAAGGATCAATGAAAGTTAAGATTTGGAAAAGTGATAAATACTGCCTCATCATCTCTTTATGTGTTCCTTCTGTTCTGACTGTCTTTGAACTCACATTGAACAGGAACTTACTTAGTACCATCGGTGTGTTCAACATTATCCTGGGTATTGTTTATCTCATAACCACAATTCTCAAGCCATAAATTTATTTACTTGTATTAAAATAGCTGGAAGCTAACAGTGATTTTATGAATTGCTATTAGTCACTAGGTTGCTGACCACATCATATCTAAACACCTTAGTGTGGAGTACAAAGTTCTTACTACATGTTGCCATTCTGTCTTGTCAAACTGTCCCTTGCCAGTCATTTCAATGGCAAGTCATTTCAGCCCCTCTGAGATTTTTGTCATTGTCTGAGCCATACTTGGTCCTCTGATGACTTTTTGTCATTGTGAATACTTTGTCTCCTGTTTAGTATACCTTTTCTCTGATCTGTTTGGGGTACTCCTATTGATCCTTCAAAACCCTGCTCATGCCCCCCATCTGTAAGGCTTTCCTGACTCCTTCTCAGGCAAAGTAAGTTGCTCTGTATTCTGTTTTTAAACTCTGTTCATACTTCTTGATAATATTTCCAATTGAAACTTCTCTTCTAATGGAATTTGAAATCCTCAATGACTGGGACTATGCTCTATTTATATTTATTTTTCTCATCTCTGCCTATTGTAAGAATTTTCTGAATAAATCAATAAAATCACACAAGTATGTCAGATAACAGGGATCATTGGGGTATGTGTAGGAGCAGGAGAGACTTAGAAAAAACATCATTCCTAAACTTGTAACCAGGAAAGATCTGAAGAGAGATTGTGAATATGAAAGAAATAGGGATTTTAAACATGTTTAAAATGAATATATTGCCTAGTATTTTAAAAAATAAAGTCAAAATAGAGACATGGTTTCTATTGACATAAAGTAATTTCTGGAGGTTTTGTAATTTTGGAACTGGTACTTGAAAGATAAAAAGGGAAGATCTCTTTAGTTCACGGAAAAAAGGCCCAGAAATCCATTTGCAATAAGGAAAAAGAGCATGAATCTGAAAATGTAGATAAACTAAGTGTCTGGTGCCTGGCACATTCTCAGTAAGTGCCGATTGTTCCTGGAGTCTTTGAAGTACCCACCAAATGTCTCATCTACTCCCACGTTCAAATAATTGAGAACAAACACTAGGTGTCAAATGAGGAACCCAGTTACTAGCTTCATTATCCAAAACACACTTTTCCTGGAAAACTGTGAGCCATGTGCCCTCCATACTCTAAAACAAAACCCCAACCTAAGCCCCCAGTGGAGTTTCTATTCCCTAAATCTCGAAGATGGAGGCTGGCTCTTGCCGCTTGAAGGGTTGGGTCTATAGCAAAGATGCCCAGTTAATACACATAGTCCCAGTCAGCTACTGAACCAACAGGTGGTCCACCGGAGCACGTCAGAGACGGGGAGAGAGGACTATAGGCTCCCCAGGGGTCTAGACAAGAAGCAGTCTGATGGCCATCTCATCAGTCTGTGGGAGCTACTTGGAGAGATGGGAAGATGGGAAGATGGGAGAGGAAAGCCATTACCTTCTATTTTGAAATCAAGATAATCCTACTAGTGCCACCATATCCCCAGTCAGATCAATGATATTTTTTTTGAGAAGCGAGCTAAGTGTGAGAAAGGGCTCATCAGTGTTCACCCCACCCTACTGTGTCTTCTTAGAAATGGGATAATTTTCCTTCTTCTTCTGCAACAATGTGGGTGAGAATGACCATATCTGTCAAAGCAGAAAGTGTACGTAGGGGCTTGGCATGGCTATTATGGAGGTGACAAGACCAGAGCAGAAAGGTGAGGAGACTGGAGTGTGAGTGGGAGGTGGGAGCATGTGCAGAACAGAGACTGACTGTCCGGCTCATGTAACCCCAGGCATTAAGGAACGATGGACATGTGGCTGTGCTGGAGGGGTGGTCCTGTTAACAGGTGGTCAGGAGAGCAATCTCCACGGAGTGTAAGTTGGTGTAACCATTATAAAAAGCAGTAAGAAGGAGACTTCTCAGAAAATTAAGGCTGGAAATCCCTATGATCCCATCATCCCACTTCTGCATATTTGCCAACAAAAACGCTAATTCACAGAACTATATACACCCCACCCCATGTTTATTGGAGCATTATTTACAATAGCCAAGAATTGGAAACTACCTGAGTGCCCATTATCAGATACACGGATGAAGAAGATCAGTATATATACACAATGGAATACTGTACAGCCTTAAAAAGGATGAAATCCTATCATTTGCAACAATATGAAGAGAACTAGAGGGGATTGTGCTAAGTGAAATAAGTCAAAGAAAAAACAAATGCTGCACTATCTCACTCATACATGGACTATATAGAAACAAAGCAAACAGACTAAACAAAAACCAGTGCTTGGATATTGACAGTAGAACTGAGGCGACCTTCAGGGGAGGGAGTGGAGGTGGGATCAAGTGGTGGTGGGGTCCAGCAGACAGTGGTGGAGGACTTTTGTTGATTTGGTGTGTTGTCATATATTTGATGATTGGTGAACCTGCACAGATGGGCTTTTAAAATTGTGTAAATCAAAGTTACTTCAATAAATTTTTTTTTTTTAAAGGAGAAGAAGAGAAGTCTTTGGAGGAGGAGGTAGAACCCATAGGAATTTGGAATGAACTTGTCATCTGTCAAGACAAGCTGTATAAAGTCTGAAAGTAGCCAGAAGTGTTTGGGCCAGTTCCCTCCTTCATCAGAGTTTGTGAAGAATGTGGTAACTCCATGTAACCTTCCCTTGAGCCTTCCAATATTAGTATCCTATCCTGTAAGTGTAAGTGAGAATGTGAGACCAACTATTCCCATCCCCTTATTTTACAGATGAAAAACCAGAGGCCAAAAGGGATTCAATGTCAACTGTATAGTTTGATGACACCCCCAGAAAACATCATAAATCTCAATGTTCTATAGTGACACTCAAAAGACATTCTTTGTCATTTTCAAAAGGTGTCAGGTTTCAGGTGTGGGACACAAACATTTGATTTACAAGCTGGCCTCTACGGTATGGCTCTTTTCAGGTTCATCATTGGCTACTGAAAATGTAAGGTCACAGTGGTGAGAAAGACATGTTAAACTATACAGTTAATGGAAGTAGGTTGTACTAAACTGGCTATCTATCTGTGAGCCATAAAAGTCAACATCTTTCTTTCATTACTTTTAAAGGCTATTTACATAAAAGATAAGAGAAAGCCCAGCTTAGGGTACTAATAGAAAATTAGAAGGGGGGGTCTGGTAGAAAGCAGTGACAGGAAGAGAGTCCAAATAAATCAACAGATTATTGAGAGAAGCAACCTACACAGGGGAACTGGCACTTTATTTTTTCTAGAAATCACTCATCACATTAATGTGGGACCAGATTTAATAAATAAAATGAACAAAAATCATCGTGGCTGGCACTTCATTCTGCCTTAAACCCTGTGTGTTTATCAAACAGCCTTCCTTCCTCCAGATGATATTTCACAGACTGGCACCATCAATACTTAAGCAAAGTTGGAAAATCGTGCAGTTCCTATGCTATTTATTTTTAGGGTCTTCTTCACAAACCATCAATGTTTTCAGTCTTGCTCCCTGCTATGGTCTGAATATGACCTGTAAATTCATTTGTTAAATATAAGCCCCCAGAGGTGATAGTGTTTGGAAGTAGGGCTTTGAAAGGTGACAAGTTCACAAGGTCAGAACCACCATGAATGGATTAGGGTCATGTTTTCCCAACTTGATTAAAATACAATCGTCACGTGACATTGTTTAAGTTTAAATTATGCAATGCGATGATTTGATACATCTACATATTGTGAAATATTTACTATGATAAGGCTAGTTAGCACACCTTTCACCTCACAAAATTAATATTTTGCTGTTATGGTGAGAACATGACATAATGGCAATGCAGTATGTTAACTATACTTACCATGCTATACATTAGATTTCTGAAGCTTATTCATCTTATAATCAAAGTTCGTACACTTTAACCCATACTTTCCTATTTCTCCTCACCCCTCAACCCCTGGAAACCACCATTCTACTCTGCTTTTATGTTTGATGCTTTCAAATTCCACCTACAAGTGATGCCATACAGTATTTGCCTTTCTCTGTCTGACTTATCACCCTTAACATAACGTCCACAGGCTCCATCTACATGTTGCAAATGGCAGAAATTCTTCTGTATGTATGAGTTAACAGTATTCCATGGCATATATATACATATATATATATATATATATGCCACATTTTCTTTATCCATTCACCTATAATTCACACTTAAGTTTTTCCGTATCTTGGCTAGTGAGCGCAATGTTGCAATAAATGGGGGTGCAGCTGCATCATCAAAACAGTGATTCCATCTCCTTCAGGCGTTCGTCCAGAAACAGAGTCCTGGCTTGCATGGTAGCACGGTTTTCAATTTTGTGAAAAAACTCTATATTGTTCTCCACAATGGCTGTACCACTTTTCATTCCCACCAATGGTGCACAAGTTTCCCTTATCTCCACATCCTCACTAGGAAGTGGTGTCTCTTGCTGTTCTTATGTGTTTGTATGTTTCATTTTTTTTTAATAAGAAAGACTTAGAACAAGTGAGAGGTGATACCTTAACTGTGTTTTGATTTACATTTCCCTGGTGATTCAGGATGCTGATGAAACACCAGTTCACTTATATGTTTGCCATCTGTATGTCTTCTTTGGAAAACTGGCTATTCAGATCCCCTGCCCAATTTTTAATTGAATTTGTTTTTGCTTTTTTGCTATTGAGTTGTGTGAGGTCTTTGTAAATTTTGTCTAATAATACCTTACAAGATATATGATTGACAAATATTTTCTCCCATTACCATTGGTTACCTTCCATGTTGTTGATGATTTCTCTTGCTCAACAGAAATTTTTCGCTTTGATATAGTTTCACTTGTTGATTTTTGCTTTTGTTGTTTGTGTTTTTGGTGTCATATGCAAAAATTCATTGCCAAGACAGATGTCAAATAACTTTTAACTTAATGCTTTCTTCTAGGAGTTTATGGTTTCAGGTCTTAAATATAAGTCTACAGTCCATTTTGTGTTAATTTTTGTGAAGTGTATAAGATGGAGGTCCAATTTCATTCTTTTGTATGTGAATATCCAATATTTTGTGTACCATTTATTGAATAGACTATCTTTCCCCATTGAGTGTTTTTAGCTCCATTGTCAAATGTCAGTGGACCACACAAGGATGAATTTATTTCTGAGCTTTCAACTCTCCCCCACTGGTGTGACTGGTTTTATGCTGGTGCTGTATTGTTTCATACCATAATTCTATAATGTATTTTGAAATCAGAAAATGAGATGCCTTCATCTTTGTTCTTTCTCAAGATTGCTTTGACCATTCAGAATTTTTTTTTTTTTTGTGATTCCATGTGAATTTAGAATTATTTTCTCTATCTCTATGAAAAATGCCATTGGAATTTTGATTTAAAAATTGCTCTTGAGACATAGATGGTTTTGGGTCTATGGACATTTTAACAATGTAAATTTTTCTGATCCATGAACATGGGCTATCTGTCCAATTATTTATATTTTCTTCATTAAAAAAAATCAATACCTTCTATCAGTCAGTCAGTTTTTGGAAGTTCACTGTGTACCTTTGGTGGTGTCGTGTTTTCCTGAATCACTGCAATCCTACTGTCTTACGTCAGTGTCTGATCATTTAAAGAAATAGTCACTTCTTCCAGACTTTATGCAATGAAGTCAGTGAAGAAAGCTCTTCAGTTGTGGGAGCTGGCACACAGGAATAAGCTGCGACCCTGCATTCAGTGGTGCAGGGCGCCAAGAGCAAGGGCATGTAGCAGCTGTGGGTCCACTCAGGCTTCTGGGGTCCACGGTATTAGCAACTGTGTGGCTCTTTCGCGCACTGTGGGAAGGAAGTCTGCAGGGGCTCCAAGGTCTTGGAAGTCCTCAGCAGCACCTCCAGGTGAGTTGGTAGGATGAGGGCTGGCAGCAGTAGTGGCCAGAGCTGGTGACTGGCACACATTTTGGCCTGTGTGGGACAGGGGCTAGATACAAACACATACATAGTGGCGAGAGCCAAGGCACGCAGCAAGGGCCACGACCAACTGTGGACACACTGAGCTGTGGGTGCCCTTGTCCTCAATCTGCATTAACAGAGCTTTTGGTTCTCACCTGCGGAGCACAATAGCAGAAGCCACCCACTGCTGGGAGTCGGACCCGAGGCATGCAGGTGTCCAGCTGGAGGAACTAGCTGTAGGCAATCTGTGGTACAGATGAGTGACAGAAGACAGGGCAAGAGCTGGGCCTATAGCAGCCCTGGGAGGTGCCTTCCTGTGCCTGCATTGTGTCCTCATGAGTGTGCACATGGCTGTGGAAGCCTGTAACAGGTTGGGTTGGGTGCATATAGGGGGATAAGTGAGGCAGGGCAAGGCTAAGTGCAGGTGAGTACAAAGGTGCAGGCAGCTCCAGGAGACAGAGCGGACTCCAGGGCGGTGAGAAACTTGGCTGTTGGTGCGTGCCACCATACACCCATGGAAGTGGAGGCTAGCAGCAGGGGGCGAGATGGCAAGGAACAGGTGCGCAGCTGGAGGGGCTCGTTCCAGGCACACACATGGTGGTGGCAGGACACCAGGCGGGTGGGAGAGCGTGGGGGTAGAGGCTGGTGCCTGGTACTCGCGTAGCCACAGAGGACTGGGCTGGCCGCCGGGCTGGGTGCCCGGCTGCCAGGGTCTCTGCTGGGGCAGGGAGGAAGGGGAAGGAGCCAGGAACAACTCAGTGGTGGCATCAGCAGACATGAATACCCAAGGGTTGAAAACTGTGAAATCTGCAGGGGTTTCCGTGGTGCCTTGTGCAGGTACTGATTTCTTCAGTGCTGAAAGGTGTGGGCTTGTCTGCAGAGCAGGTCACTGGGAACCCTGGTTACTCCCACTGATTCTAGTAGCTTCTGCCTTTCTCCCGTGTTTCCTACTATTTCTGTAAATCTGTTTTGTTGGGGTCTGGGTATGGTAAAACTGATGCAAGTGACCCAAAAGCCTGAGAAAACTTTTAGCTCACCTGCTCATCTTTTTTCCTGCCCAAGGGGCATCTTTTTCTAGGGATTCCCTCTTGACACTGAGCAATGATGGCCTGGGGATGCGATGATGCAAGCAAAACGATGCACTTCTTCCTTCTGTTTTCATGTGGTTCTTCTCAAGTTTTCTGTTGCCCTGTTGTTGAAGTTTCTTGAGCTTACTCCATGGCTCTCTCTCCTCAGAGAGGTTTTGTCTTGTTTTCATGGATGGCTGCCCAATTGTTGACCTTGTAGGGTGAGGGACGCTGGGACCTCCTGATCTGCATCTAGGTGACATCACTTCAGGATGAGCGCTTTTTGTTAAAGACTCTGCAGAGCTCGCCAGCTCCTCCACCATGTGAGGACTCCGTGAGAAAAGGACACGGGGAAAATGTTCCAGCGAGGAAGCAGGAAGAGGTCTCTCATCAGAACATGACCATGCTGATGCCCTGATCTCAGTCTTCCCAACTCTCAGAACTGTGAGAAGTCACCTTCTGTTGATTATCAGCCAACCAGTGGGTGTTGTTTTGTTATAGCCAGTCATAAAGATACTCCCTTTTCTCCTTTATGTGAATACCACCCAGTATGGTACAGTTTGCATATTTATTTGCAGAGAATATGTAGGTTTTTATTTTCCTTTTAAATGATTTTCTATTCCTTAGAAGACTCCACCCTCAGTGGGTAACTGGGAGCTGTAGAGGGCAGGAGAGAGGAAAGGGACTCTGATCCAGTCCCATTTAATAAAATAGTAATAGTGATATTATAGCCAACATGTATTGAGACTAAGTCTATGTAAGATGTTCTTCTAAGCATTTTTCAAGCATCAATCACTTCATAATCATAACACAACTATATAGGTGACACTATTAACACTTTATTACAGATAAGGCAACTGAGGCTTAGAAGAGTTATGTGGTGAGCATATTAAGTGCTTGCACACTGAGTAGCTGGTGAGGTGGGGGATCTTTGATGACACAGAGAAGTGATCAGTATTCGATAGTGCTACCCTTCTTGTTCTTTCTGAATGTGGCCATTGAGAAGGTCTTGAGGAAGGCTGTGGTGTCAGAGAAGGCGTTGACTCTGTATTCACAGTTATCTCTGTGTTCTCCCTGGTCTCTGAAGTACAGTGGTGTTTCTCAACTGCTGCCTGGTTTGGGACTGGCTGCCCACAATAAACATTGACTTTAACCTTTCATCAGATATTAAGGGCCACCTGTATAAATCAGCATGTCATGCAAGTGTAGAGCTTCATATGCTGATGAGATCTGCAGAATGTGTTTAGGTGAAGTGTGGATGCCTCTATCTCTGTTTCAGACGAGGTTGAGTTGGCAGAGGACAACATTTGGAATTTAAGGTTCAGCAGCACAGCTTCCCTCATGTAGAATGCCCTGGCAGGGGCATGCCATTCCAAATCCATTAGAATGCTTTGAGGGTTGGAAGTTCCAGGGAAAAAAATATCTTAGGATACTGTAATATTTGCTACAAGAATGACAAATGTCAGCAAGCAGAAGATGGGAATCAATTCCAGTTTCGATGTGTAAATAACAAGGGCCTTTGGCAAAGAGGCAGAGGCTACATGCATTCTTTATGCTCAAACTGTGATACAACTGCCGGGAGTTGTGCAGCGGGTTCCTTTGGGAGAAGTTCTGGCTGAAGGGTAGTGGCAGAGAAAGCATTTTGAGAAGCATTGGTTTATACTTGCTGGAGTCTCTTCAAGGTCATTCATACATAACAATTACATGGTATATTTTAGTTCCAAAGGAGATATGAAGATATATAAAGAAAAGCATAAGAATTTTAGCCACAAAAAATGTATTAAACATTTGACTCATTATTTGGATACTCAGAGTTGAAACAGCTGTCAGTGACAGGTCATTTGACAGTTATATGAAATGGATAGATATGTCCATTGATAGATGGATAAACAAATGTGTATACATGTATAAAATGAAACATTATTCAGCCTTAAAGAGAAAAGAAATTCTGACACATGGTATTAATTAGATGAACCTTGCGAATACCATGTTAAATGACATGAAGCATTTTGTCAAGGTTATTATGTCCTTGAGGACACGAGGCTAGGCCAATCACAAAAGAAAAATATTCTATGCTTCTGCTTAGGTGAGGTAACTACAGTAGTCAAATTCATAGACAGAAAGTAGAAAGGTGGTTCCCAGGGACTGGGAGGAAAGGAAAATATAGAGTTGTTGAATGAGTGCAAAGTTTCAGTTTTGCAAGAAGTCCTAGAGATTGTACAAATTACCCCACTTATCTGTCAATGGACATTTGGGTTGCTTCTACTTTGGGTCTACAAATATTGAGTTCAATGTTTAATACTTTTGTGGCTAAAGTGCTTGTATTTTTCTTTGCATGTTTTCATATCTCATTTAGACTACCTCCATCCTGTCCCCTTCAAGCCAGAAATACCCTTTTAAATGCATAGACCTAAAGAAGCTAAATATTTTATGGAAATTATACAACAAGTTAGCAGAGGCAGGACTGAAGCTTAGTTCCTGATTGCTAATCTAATTTCCTTTCTGAAATAGTTATTTTATCATATTGATGTGGTTATAAAGCATGGGGAGTAGTTCAGTAATGTGAATATACTTAACACAACTGAACTATCCACTTAAGAATGGTTTAGGATGGTGATTTTTATGTTATATGTATTTTACTACAATTCAGAAGAAAACATTTAACCCATCAGAAATCAAATGTGCAGTTTAGATTATAATAACTTTTTTCTATGGTGAAGGAAAATACCTCCTAGAGTATTTCTATAGTTTTCTTTTCTTTAACTATTTAAACATACATAAATTGTGATGCGTATTCGATTCCTCTCAGTATTCTTTCCCAAGAACATTTTAAAAAATCATTCTATCTGAATGAAGGTGGAACTTCTTTTGGTCTTAGTCTACAGAGGGAGTGAATTCAATACTACAAGCCTAGTGGATCTTGTGAATCAGTAAACTTCTCAGTTTTCTTGATAAATTGAAGCATCTTTGTTGTGGCTTTGTATTATAGGCTCTCTCTCCTTGAGATTCTGCTCAACCAGTGAATATCAAGTTATTCTACTCATTTCCTCTCTTTACCACCACATACCTGTCATTGTTTTAGGGAATCACACCTTTAATCACAAGGTCAAACATCAGAACTCAGAAAGTATTTGTTTTATTAATGAGTCAAAGATGAATGTTACACTCACGTGATGGATGAGTAGCACCACTGGCACATAAGCCGGCGACAGCTTCCTTGTAACTCATCATGGAGTGTTAGACTCAATCATGTAACACGTAACATGGACCTAAGAACCCCACTCTCAAATGATGATGGGCTCACACCGAAAATGACCCAATGCTAACAGCTCCTTACTGATCTTTCCTGTCCTGTCAACATATCTCTCATCCTCCCGCAGGAAGTGTTTGTGGAGAAGGTGTCTAATAGCTTCTAGCACCTCTGCCTCTTTAGTGTTTATCTCAGAGTTGAATTAAAGCTGCGAGTTCTCTCCTTTCTGGGAATAGCATGGTGTTTGATAGAGTTAGAGAGACATATTCATACCTGCTGCCCATGTTTAAATCGGGGCTTGCACTGGTTTAATTGAGTAACTTCAAGATCCCAAGGGCAGAAAGGAAGTGTTTTTAAAGCAATGCTAGACTGTTCTACTCACAGGGATATTGTATTAGTTTCCTAGAACTACTGTTAACAAATTACCCCAAATTATATGGCTTAAGTGAGCAGAAAGTCTCTTTATTTCTAATGACCTAAATCTGAAATCAACATGCTGGCACGTTCATGGTCTTTTGGAATTTTCTAGAAGTGAATACTTCCCTGTCTCTTCAGCTTCTGGCAACTACAAGCCTTCTTTGACTTGAGGCTATAGAATTCTAACTTCTGCTTCTGTTTGCACAATGACCCTCTATCTGTCTGAGTCTCTTAAGCCTCCTGCCCTTCTCTTATAAGGACACGTGTCATCACAAATCCAGGATAATCTTGTCTTGATGTCCTTGACTTAATTATAGCTACAAAGACCCCATTCACAGGTTCTGATGCTTAGGACTCGGGCGTGTCTTCTGGAATGTCACCACTGATGGAGATGTGTCAACCAAGATCATGGGCAATAAACTAAAACCTCCATTCTCCAGGCTCGGGGACCTGCCTATCCTACACACAGGAACCCAACGGACAGGTCTCAGCCCTCCATGAGATGTCCTCTCTAATCTCTCACCACCTCCATCCTCTCCCTTTCAAGACGAAAACTCCCTTTTAAACACACAGGCCCAGAGAAGCTAAGCATTTTATGGAAGTTATACAAGTTAGCAGAGGCAGGGCTGAAGCTCAGTTCCTGATTCCTAATCCAATGTCCTTTCTAAAATAGCTCTTTTGAAATCATATTGCTGTGGTTATAAAGCATGGGGAGTAGAGCTTCTGAATTAGAACATTAAGCTTTCTGCCTTCCTGGCAGTCTGTAGGGGCTGTTTCCAAAGAAACTTATCAGCCTGTCAACATTCTCACCAGCCTCTCTTACCTTCCCAGTGTCACAAGCATGACAAAGTGCAGACAAATGCGCTTCTCACAACCTCCGCGGCCAATGACTATCTAGGCAATTTTTCATGTCTCATGTCCAAGGCGTGTGTATGGTGGCAATGACTTTCAGGCAGCTGAGCCTGCACTAGCACTGTGAACTGTGCTGACAATTTTTATTTTAATCTTCCTTTATTCACAGTTTGATTTCATTTAGAATTGGCCTCACTTCCTGTTCAAATGCCAGTCTGTGGCCCCACACTAACTGGCAAAATTATCTAGTCATCACTACAAAGAAAGCCCTCTGCCCCTAGACTCTCGCAGATGAGTTTAGCTTCTGTTTAACTCCATCTTTCTGGGCAGATCCCAGTCCTAAAACCAACAGTCAATTCCAAGAAACTTTTTTTCTTGGAATTGCACTGACTTGGAAATCGTGTATTTTTTTTTCTTTCTCAGATCCAGTTTGCTTTCTCATGTTCTTGAAGAGAAAGACTAGGCCAATGATATGGAGAATGTTGTAATTGGACTTTTCATAGGGAACATAATGTAATATGCACAGATAGTGATTTATACTGATGTACACTTGAAAGCTATATGTAATAAACTAATGTACTTCAATATAGTTTTAATAAAAGAATAGTCAGACCACATTGCAGGTCTCTGAAATGATAACTCCCTTGAAAAGATTTTAAAAGGGGGGTGAATGAACTATTCTGAGTCTGGTCTTTGGGAGATTATGAAGTCATCAAATACCTTCTTGGGTAAATGATTCATCTTTGGTCAAATGTGAAAGTTCAAAGCCAATATTCTGCAAACCGGACATGGAAATGCAGTAGAGAAAATATAAATGAGGCAAGAGAAGCTCAGCCCATTACATTTTCAGTTGGGTATTGCTGGATCTGAGAGGGGTCACACCTCAGCCAGCTGTCCAAGGGAACAACCCTGAAGTATTCCTGCTTTTTTGCTTGTATTATCTGACTTTCTTGATGTGAGCCCTCTCTAAAAGTCTGTCCCTTTGAAAGCTCACTTATGGTTAGTTTTTGTTGTTTGTATTGAAATCAGGTAGGTTAATGCCTAAGAAAAGCAGGGGCAAACCTGAGATGAAATTGGACTTTATGAAGCCCAACTTTCAGGACTGGCCAGAGGATGAAATGAGTTGGATACTGAAAGGTTTTTTTCTGAGCTCCGCGAGGAGAAAAGCTCAATTAGACAAAAAATGTCGAATAGCCAGGGCTTTATTGGGGTTTGCGCACCCGGGTGAGGTTCTGCGGTCTGCAGAACGAGGGCCGGAGAAGTCGCGCCCCAACAAAGGGAGGCGCGATCTTTATATAAAAGAATTTCGCAGGCTTCATACGTGGCGATTGGGGATTGGTCCTGTGATTCCAGGTGTGGTTTCGTCAGCTTCTTTTCCTTGGTATGGCCGCCATTTTGTCCTTCTGGGCGGCCATTTTGTCCTTCTGGGCCAGCCTAACAGATACACACCAGTTAGCTAAGACCATAGACACCAGAGTAGATGATGTTACTAAACAAGTATAAAAGGAAGCTGAGAACTCGGGGAAGAGAGAGCAAAAGTGGTGTTCTGACCCTTGCTTCCCAACAAGGGACCAGAAGTCAGAGCCAGTTCCGTGTGTGTGTGTGTGTGTGTGTGTGTGTGTGTGTGTGTGTGTGTGTGTGTGTGTGTGTGTGTGTACATACACACAGAAGTCAGCTGGGCTCTGTACATGGAGGACGTGTTAATTCCTGAAGTTTCCCACTCTTTTAAAGCTCAGATATTATCTTCTCAAAGTCTTTCTAGGTTTCCCTTACCATTTCTTTTAAATGAGTGGTTTCTTGTGTACACCCAGAAATGGGACTTTGTACCTTTTGTTTTGAGGTACATAGAAATGATAAACTGAAGTCCAAAGAAATTTGGAAATTTGCTTTATCTCACACTGTATGATACAATGCAGAACTCAAAGCAAGCATGTTTAATTCCATAACCAGGGTCCTTTCTCTGTTTGAGGGGAAGGTAAAGAATTCTTTTAAATATGTAGAGTTCGAGTTGCCAATGTGACACATATTTGTGGATACACAGGAGATAATAGGACCAAAATCTAGAGAGAAGTCCAGCCTAGAAATGTCAGCTGGGGAGTCACGGCTTGAAAGGTCTGAGACTGATGAGACTATTCAGGGGAGAATATTGAGAAAAATAAAAATCATTAATGATAAACCTCGACCAAGTTCTTCATAGTAAGGAATGGGGGCAAAATGTGGGCAGGCAGAGGAGATAAAAGAAGTCAAAGAGATGGAAAGAGAACCAAGAAAAGCTAATGCCACAGAAACTAAGTAAAGTCATGGTAATACGAAGGTGGCGATGGTCACAAGGATTTAATTGGAAATAATGATTTGCAGGGGATAAGATCCAAGAAGAATATATTTGGCTTAATGGTAATGAAGCAATCGTACTTAGAGGTCCCCAGTCTAGACTTGTTTTCTGAGTTCTCTACCTGTATACTGAAGTGTCTACTTGATTTCTCCAAAGTACCTGAAATCATATGTTCAGCTGTCCTAAGTAACAGCTCCCGAAATCCGATATTCTTCCCTGGTTCTTATTTTATTGAATGTGTTATTCAGAAGTAGCTTGTGGCATTATTTTCTTCCTTACCTACAGTATACAATCCAACATCTTCTTACCTGCAAGGGAGACTGGGAAATTGACGGGGGTTGACTTGGATTAGAACTTGGCAGATGTTTTCTGTAAGATGCCAGGTAGTAAATATCTGAGTCTTTCTATGTCACATGTTTTCTGTTGCAACTACTCAAATCTGTTCTTGGAATAGGAAAGCAGCCTAGACAATAAGTGAATGAATGGGTGTATCTCTGTTCCAATAAAATTTTATTTACAAAACCAGGTAATGGGCTGGATTTGACCCAGGGGTAGTTTGCCAATCTCAGGCTTAGACAAAACATAGCCTAGTTCTAAGAGCTGGGCACATTCTAGCTCCAAGCAAAGTTTGCTTCTATGAGCAAAACGTCAGATGGGGGCTCCTGGCTGTGTGTGGGTCATCGTCACTGTCTACCATGCCTGGAGACTGTTGCTTCCTGTGACTAGCAGTTACAGACTACTAGAGATCTCTGTTGAATTATGGAAGTTGTACTTTGGTTTCAAATAAAGAATTGAATTTTTCCTCCTGACTATTGCTGGTAGAAGAGCTAGTTACTGATCAATGACTTTGGCAAAGGGACCCACTAATTCTACAAATCACCAAATTATAACATTTCTAAATGGATGGTCTGGCTTTTGAAACTTGATGGAAAGAAAAGCAGGATAGAAATAGCTGGAGGGAAGTGTGAGGCCAGAGCACCTGTGCTGGGGTGTATGTTAATTTGTTTGGAAATATTTATCTGTGCATACATAGATGGCACACTTGATGAGTGACTATATTTGTACTGCACTTACATGCTTTTCTCCGCCTTTAATGCAATCAGTGCACATTATAGAGGCAGGAATATGCAAATGTTGAATAAAGCTTGAATTTTTTAATTAAAAAAGCTAAATCAGGGGAATTATAAGCACCCAATTTAACATTTTAAATATGAAATGAAATGTTCTCCTTCATTCCCATTCATTGCATTGGATTTTGTTGATATTCAGCATGGAACTTGATTTATTTTATTCCTATCTGTTTTTAAAAGAGTTGGCATGGATTTTGGTAAGATTTCAGAGCAGGAGGTGAGGATAAGACTCAGAGGAAAATGACTGTCTAAGGAAAGACTCTTTCCTCCCTTTTTGTCCTGGTTGCTGTCACTGGTACATAGAGCAGTTTATTGCTTGTGTACTTGGGAAGAGTATCGGCATATAAATACTCAATTGGGAATTAACTTTCCAAAAGGAAGCATTTTACACACTCAATTTTCTCTTAATTCAGAAAAATTACTTTTAAATTGATGTAACACAGCAGCTTATAACAGTTACATTATTCTCCCTCAGGAATAAATGCAGGCTTTTCTCTGCTCCCTTTCAAACTGGTAAATAAATGCTCTCTCTTCAGGCTACACTCTTTCCGAAGAGGAAAACGAGCCTCTCTACTGGCTTGGGATTAAAGAGTCCACATTGCAATTGGTTGATTATTTATTAAATGCTTCCTTGTGTGGGATTCAGTGCTGTCCGTAATTAAATTACAAAGACCCATGCCAGACTCTTAGGAGTTTAGAATCTTCCCTGGTCTAAGCAGCTGGGCAATCTCGGCCAAGGGGATGGTCATGATATCAATAGTAATTATTGCTCATAAATATGCAAAACTTTATTCAAAGTACTTCCACCTGTGAGTCCTTGTTGCATTTGAAATCTTTCTCAGCCTCAAAAGGAAAGTGGGTGAGGTCATTTCTAAGTCTCTTCTGGAGCTATCACGGTTAGTTCTATGAGGGTGTTTAAATAGAGGGAAAAGAAAAGACTAGACTAATGATAATTGCATCAAATTTTACCCTAATTGATATGCTAGTTGAACAAGTAGTCGGCCTTGCTTCTAGGATACAGCAACAAAACAATGTTTGGTCCACACTCACCAGTAAACTCTCAGGCAAACCTAAAGCTTTGCATTTGGGTTTCCTGCTTTGGCCATTTTGTAGGGGAAATTCCTTCTTCAGTTGATCTTTTCCCTCATATTTTATATCAACAGCAAAGGGAATCGTGAGTGCTCAAAGAATGACTCAGTAGATCTACTGAGTACAGGAGTTACATTCATCACCTCTGAATAATCTTAACCCATGGGTGTCTGGGTGTCTGTTGTTTTGTCTTTTCTGAAATCAAAGGCCTGGCAAGATTTTACTTGGATTTACTTTTATTTACACCCAAGTGACATATATATATATATATATATATATATATACATATACATATATATACATATACATATATATATACATGATGTATATATATATAAATTTTTTCAGTAGATATTTTGTTTTGGAATGACTATAGATTTACAGAAAAGTTGTAAAGATAATGTAGAAAATACCCATAAACTCTCACCAGCTCTCCCTCATGCTGCCATCTTACATTATCATAGTACACTTGTCAAACATAGAAACCAACACTGATACATCACTGTTAGCTAAATTCCAGACTTTATTGGAATGTTACCAGTTTTAGGCAAGTCTTTAAAAATCCTAGATGTCTGAGTTTGTGTCTAGGAGTCAGTTCAGCTGTTTCAAATGCGGTGACCCTGAGTGGAGGGGGATCAATGCTATTGAATCACAGAATGGCATATTGGCAAAGTTTGGAAGTCCACATAGTTGCTATCATATTTTTATAAAGGAGGCGAATAAGCTCTTTGGGGAAAGTAAAGTCATATGGAGCCCATATAGCTTTAGTTTGAGCATGTCCTGCCCTGCCGACTCTAACCATGGACCCTTCCTTTTTTGCTTGCTGTTTTCTTGGTGAGGAAGAATTCTTGTAAATGCAGACACACACCCCACATGGAAATGAAAAGACCTTATGTTGTAAATTACGATCCCATTTCTCAGGATGTCCTGGTGGAGCAGGGGTTAATACTGCGGCTTCTGGCTGGCATGGTCCACATACATCCCAAGGATCCTGGTTCTCATCCTGGAGCCAGACAGAATAACCGAGATCCACAACTAGATTAAATAAATAAATGTTTCTTCCTACTCTCAGAAACAAAACAAAACAAAAAACGATAGAAAGATCCCAGTTCTGGGGGGTCCTTTTAATAGATGGAAGGAGGAATTCTGTGGCAGGAGTCGTGGCAGAACAGAGAGGAGGAGTTTATGAACAGGATGTGAGTGAGGAGTATTTCCAGCTTTAAACACCACAACAGCCACCTGATTCATTTTACAATGAAATCTCTTTGGGTTTCCAGGGAGCAGGCATTACATTTGGGCTGTTTGTGGATCTGGGTTCATCTCAGGTATGTGTAGGGTGTGATCCTGCATGTCAGAACAGCAAGAGGTGCAGGAGACACTCTGTCAACACGGACAACCATTAGTCTGTCTACAGCTGATGCCTCTGAGCCATCTTCTTGAGAATCAGGGCGACCAGAATCCATTGCTCCTTAGCAGTACAGATGGAGACCAGGAAACTGAGCAGATGCATTGCAGCTAATCAGGCAGAGGCACAGCAGGGTAATGCAAGCTAGGATTCGCATACTTCGTGAACCTTAATTAAAGAGCTTGGTACCTCCTTTTGTTTTATCTGTTGCCAGTGTTAGGTCTCCTATTGTGACAATGTTTTTCTTCTTCTTCTTCCTTTTTTTGTAAGTAACCATCAATTTTCTGTGATAATCTAATAGGGAGACGGTACCAGAACGATGTTGGGGAAAGAGCAGGAACAGTTGTGACTGCCCAAGATTTAAGCTACATCTACAGCTGCAAACCTGAATAGCCCACCACAAGGGAGGAGGGTGGGAGGAATCCAGGATACCTCCGAATTCAACCTGCACCATCTTATGCAACAGAAACCAAATATCCTTAGGGGGGAGAGAGCTAAATTATTGAACAGGCTCTTAACAGCAGGCAAGTAGAAAAGGCATCTGCAGATTTGTGTTTCACGCCCCAGTAATAAATACAGTGTTGAGGGGAGAAATCTGTCCTAGCAATGCAGGAGGAGGGGGACAGACTCTGCTAACAAGCTCTTCCATTGTTGCAGAGATTTAAGGCAAAGGTTGTTGGCGGAACCCAACTCCCATGTGAGCTGGGAAGGGCGGTGGTCATGAGGAGGAGATAACAAACCTCATGAATAACTAGGCTTCCTGTAGTTGAGGTATTTACCTCACAGCAGTTCAGTAGAAGCCAATGAATACCGTGCCTAGTGGAGAATGTAGGAAAATGTATTTCAGTGAAGGATCTGGATTAAGAGAGTATATTATTGGCCTTGTGAGCAAGCTTCCTGAGGGCAAGAACAATCTCGTATTGCCTTCTCGCTCAACCTCTTTGAAGAGTCCCTGGTATGTTGTATTCAATGAAAGTGTCTTGGATTTCATTTTATATTGTAGGACGCATCTAATGACACAGTCTCATATATATTGCTGGAAACAGTGGGCAGACACATTGCATCCTAACTATTTGCATGCAATAATAGTTGGATATCCTTGGAAGGAGCACTGAAGTAAGAGTCATAAGTCCTGAGGTCTATTTGTCATCCACCTTTTAAATTCAGAAACTCCTTGTCAAGATACTTAATCTCTCCCTGTGTAAGTTTCTCAGAACAAAACTATTTGATGGTTACAGGACTGAAGGGGCCATTAAACTGCATCTTCATTATGCCTTTATCTAGATAAGTTATGTTTTTAGAAGACTGTCTCCTGTCCCTCCTCCTCTTGTCCCCCAAAGCAATGAGTTGTTTTTTTTTAAAGGAAAGTTGCAGGCAGGAATGAAGGCAGGAAGGAAGAGAGAGAAAGAAGAAAGATTTTATTTTATTATTCATCTTGGTTGAGCAATAAATTCTAATTATGTGGATTAGAGAGAACAGAGGCATTCAGAAATGAAGATATGTGAATGGTTTGGAAGGTAGGCCTTTTGAAGTATAAGAATTGCCCTGCTTAATAAACCCCTAATACAGTGTCCTAACTCTGGCTCTTCAGAGGAATCGTGATCACTCACTCATCACTAAGAGCATACAATCCAATGTCCCAGGCTCCGTGACCTTGTTCACACATCCTGCAGTGCCTGCTTGACCTCAGCTCCCTGCTCTGCTCCCTGACTCTTGGACCATCTGGCTTCATCTTTTGGATGGTGATATTAACCTCAGGACTGCCATGTTTTGGTAACTCATTGGACTCTTCCCGCATGCTCCTCTGTAGACTACAATAGATCCAAAATGGTGATAGAAATGAGTCTTGACATGTATGAGTTGATGCCTGGTGTTTAGTCAATTATAATTAGTCAATGATTAAGTCAGAACAGAAAGAGAAGCATGGGCTGGTCTCACTGTAATACAGTCTCACAAGAGACCAGCTGACAGACTACATGGAGGAGAAGCCCCCCATACGTTTTCTTCTAGTGGAAAAAGACTGGGGAAGAAACTTGGCCCTTTACTTGCTAATAGTTTTTACTTTAAATCATGTATCTTTATTTATTATCATTAGTTTAGTTACTTATGAAAAACAAAATATGGGATTCTCAAAGGCAACACTAATATTGAACATGAGTGAAGACTGGGCTTTTGAAGGTACTCTTTTCTTTCACTTTTTTCTTATATTAAAGGCCTTCAATACAGAGAGGAAATTATGGATTTACAGTAACCAAATGGATATATTAGTTGGACATATTAGAGGTCCCTTAGATTCTGGAATTTATCATTCAAATATTTCTATACTCCTAACTGACTTCAGATTTGCTAAAATGCACTTTGGGATCTCAGGGCAAATTTGGTTTCCTATTTGTTATACCCCTGCATACACTATCACTTACATATCTCTAAAAGACTAATGCTTATTGGTTCTCAGTAGGACATCTTAGAGAAATACACCTTATACCTTCTCATTCATTTGCTAATGCTGTGTCTAACACAGGTAAGGATTTGTGTTCATTTTCTGCTAGTAACTCTATTTAAGGCTACATGAGCATGTTGGATTTCCTCCAGAGCACTTGGGAAAATGCTATAGTTAGGAAGTTGATATGACCCTGTCACTTTTTTCCCCATTCTTACAATTCAAAGACAAAAATGACAAAGACAAAAAATGAACTCCAATGGGTGTGTGCTGACCATAACCCTGAAAGCTGAGGATAACTACACAGAATGGAGGATTCATGGTTCATTTTTCATTTTTGAAAAGAATATAAGTGGCAGAGAAAAGACAAAACTGAAAGTGATAGAAAAGTTAACACCTACAGAACCAAGTATCTTCCATTACAATGATGGAAAATAACCTTTGCAGCAGACTGATTCAGGCAGCATTTTGTCTGCTTCTGGGAACAGTATTGAAGTTTTCTATTTGCAACCCATGTTTATGTGAGTCATATGATTTTCTGATTCAATTATTTTTAAAAAGTTGAGTGGTTACATTATAGCTACCCACTAATGGTACACACTAAACTAATGACTAACCTACTGTCTACTAGCTTAGGCCTTAGGGTTCAGTTGTAAACAACATGAAGAAAATAACCAGAAAACAAGCTCACAATTTGTTTCTTTTTACTTCATCTTGTCCTAACCACTCTGACCCATTTCCTACATGTATTCATTTTAAAGGTGTGTGATGTGACAAAAAAAACAAACATTCATGCATTTATTGCAGTGAGCTTAGAAGAAGACCCTTTCCCAGTCCGGCCTCCAGATGAGCACAGTCCCCACCAACACTGACACTATACACTGTGAGAGATCCTGAGGAAGAGACATGAAAAGCTGTACCCAGATTCCTGATCTAAAGAAATTGTGAGATCACAAATGTTTCAGGCCTTGAAGTAATTTGGTATGGAGCTATAGGTAACTAACCCAGAGTGTTGTCTTCTGATATATCCCTCTCAGATCAAAGATGATGCTATGAGTTTTCAGGGGTTAAAAAACAACAACAACAAATCCTGAAGGTATTGACTATATTGATATCTAAGCTGTTCTTTCTCCTTTCTTCTTCTTATGCTCAGTAAATATTTGTGCTTATCTGGTGGGATCCATTTTTCTTTGTCATCAAGTTTGTTAGCTAACTGAAACTTTATTAGGCTGTCCAGAGAAAGTGAACTCATTCAGACCAGAGTCTTTGGAAATCCAAGGAAGTTCACCAAGAAAAAAGAAGATACCATCTGGTTGCTAATTTGGTGTGCTTTGCATGTGAAATTAGAGTGATCACCGCTCAAATAAGCAATTGTGAAGTGTCATGGATTGCTCTGGGTCTGAGCAGTTCTTTCTCATTTAACCTATTATTTTCACCTTTAGCACCTGGGCCCATCATAGATATATCTGTGACTTAAATGCTGTTGGCTCAGTAAAAGAATTACAGTGCTTTATTGTGACTTGAAGAAGCCCAGGCAAGCTTTTGCCACTGTAGTTCTGAAGATCTACCACCCTGCCAGACTGGCTCACTGAGTTAATGTTTTGTATTAAAATTTCTATTCTTCATTCCTAAAAAGAGAGGCAAGTCAGACACTAAGGCTTGATGTTATTGAAAGGAATAAAAGATGGAGCTTGAAATTTGAGCCATTTAAATAAAAGAAAAACCTTAGCACTGTGAAGCAAATTGCCCTTCTTTCCCCACCAGCATACAGGCAGAATTCACAATGCTTGAGCAATGACGTATTTTAAACCAACAAAATGGTCTAGAAGACAGACTTTAAGGAGTTCAGTCACGTGAAAAACATCATCCTGTGCTCTCAGCATGTCAAGTACCTAGAATACATTAGAAACAAGCACGCTGCCTGTTTATGTGTCTAAATAGTGTTCTGATTGTAAATTGTCACTAGCAATTTATCTTAGGAGTGGTTTTCATCTGGAGGTGGAGGTGAGAGCGAACAAGAGAAGTTGAGGGGCTGTGATACATGGCAGGGGCTGCTTCCTGTGCTATCACCTCCTGGTAGCCTGGTGTCCTGACTTCAGCCTCCCTGCCGGTGCTCAGCAATGTGTTTCTTGTATTCCACACACACATACAAGTTTGTATTGCAAATATTTTCACCAAATAGTTAATTGTAGATTTCCTATATCACAACAAAGAACATAGATCTGAGAATATAACTTAGGAAATGGAAGCTCAGAGGTTAAAACCTTTTTTAAAAAAATTGTGACAAAATGTATATGACATAAAACTTACCATTTAAACATCTTAAAGTGCACAATTTAGTGGCATTAAGTACAGTCACAATTTTGTGCAGCCATTACCATTATCTGTTTTCAGAATTTTGTGTTACCCCAAGATGAAACCCTTACCCATTAAGCTACCACTTCCCATTCCTTTCCTCCTGCTTCTAGCAATCACTAATCTGCTTTCTGCTTTGTGATTGTATTTTTCATAAAAATAGAATCTATAACATGTGGCCTTTTGCATCTGTTCCTATCAGGATGCCATTCCTTCTGAAGACTGGATAATACGCCCTTGTATGAATACACAGCTTTTTGTTTGTCTGTTCCTCAACTGATGAACATAGGCTAAATTCTTTTTATATAAATGAAAAGCAGATTAAAAAGTATTTTGAATATCTATGAATAATAGATGACTATATTAATAAAATCATGATCGCAGGAATGGACTTCTTTTGGTGAGAATAAATATATATATCTATAAATAGAGAGGTAGATAGAGAGATATGATTCATGATTCATCTTTATCTTTCCAAATGCTGCCACATACAGAAATGTATGATTTGAAAGGTGTGATTATCCTGAGAACACTGATCTATTGAATGCTTTAGGATATGTTTATTGGTTTAGGCATTGACAGACTGGTTGCTATGGGGAGAAGTCCGTCCCAGTAGCATGCTGTGGAGAGGACTTTGGGGAGGTCCCAGGAGGGTCCAGGGGTGCTCTCTTAGGTTATGGGAGTGTGGAGACTTTGTTCCTCTTATCGTTCTGACTAGAATTCAGTGGATGTTTATGAATGATGCTATTTCAGGTATGACAGTAGTCATTCCCCATCAGAGACAGTCTATGGGGTTGGGGCTTCTATTAATCTAAGTCGTCCCATGACACCCAGTCCTGCCACTATAGCTGGTACTGTCGAGCTTGGAGAATGGGAAGGAGAACCCACAGAGGACCTGGCAGCTGGGCTGAGAGATAGAGAGGCTGGTGTGGTGAGGACAGAAGCATCTCCAACCCATATTCACACAAGGACAGCACGGACTATTCCATGTGGAATCAGAAAATTTGTTTTTTAAAAAAATGAGCTGATTTGGGGACCTCTGAGAGGAGGTAGGTGTCACAGACAAGAGAAAGAGGGACACTATTTGTTCTATAACTTACATAGATCGTGGACAGATTTAATCCACTCAACCTTGTATATTTGGAGACTTTTACATCAGCCTTCTTCCAAGATACTTGTCAAATGATGGTAGTTACCTCAGAGGAAGGAAAAAAATGCCAGCTTCTTCTTAAACTGGGGAAGTGGGAACACAGATATTAATAATTGCATGATTCTTCTGTAGATTAAAAATATCATAGTATCTTCTGATTTTATATCAGATTCTTAAAATGCACTATACAAGCTAAGCAGTTACAATTAAAATACACAATATTGCTTTTCTCTTTAGAACAGTAGCCCATGCCTTTAATTACATCGCTGTGAACACTACATGGCATCTGTGTGGTGCTGGCTGGAAAATCTAAATGAGAGATATCAGATAATAATAATGTCTCGTGTCCTCTGCGGTTGCAGATCCCAGATGTGGTCTGCCACTTCCACTCTGATTCCTGCTATTGGAACTTATCCCTGACTTATCTCGACAGTTATTAGGACAAGATCCCAGATTAGTTCATTTCAGTATGTGAACATCAACATATGGGTCAAGTTGATGTGATCCACAAACCATAAACATGGTTTATCTACCAGGATGATTTTAGTAGAGAAGATGCATTGCCTTTCTGGAAGAGTGTTATACAGCATCTTAGTCATAATACAGCAAATCCTAGGGTATGATTACATATGACGATGAGTGTAAAAGGAAATTAAAATCTGGGATGTTATAAGTGCTCAATGTATGATCTTTTATTTTGACATCATTGGCAAAACATCTATATCAGGGGGCCTAGAATATTTACCAGAGGAAAGGATATAAATGACTAAGGTATATGCTTTGGGACCCAACCTTCCAAACCCTGACATGACCAAAAAGGCTTAGCTTAGTTCCGCGTGGACTCTGCACACTGCTCATGGGGGATGGAGGGTCCGAATGGAGTCATAGAATTTGGTGATCCCTTCAAAGTGTTTCTTGAGTCCAGCTCTTCTGAGAGAAAAATTAAATCCTGTCCATCATCTCTGTTGAGTGGGCATCCCAACGACATTTGAATATCACTACCAGTAAGACCTCTCTTATTTCTAAAAATGAAACAGTTGCCTCATTTGTACTTTATACACTGGAAATACACCAGTGATCATTATTCCTCATAATTCTCATAATTCTCAAACAGGTCAGTGGCTTGACAGATGAGTTTCATTAATTATCAATTATTGGAGGAAAGTTTCCCACAAGTTTCTTAGCACTTGTATTGTTTCCATGGGCTGCCGTAGTAACGGAGTATGGCAAACGGGTGACTTAAACAACAGAAATATGTTCTCTCACCGTTCTAGAGGCTGAATGTTTGAGATCAAGGTGCTGGAAGGACCATGTGCTCTCTGAAGTCTCTAGGGGACTCTTCCTTGCCTTTTGGCAGAACCTGGTGTTTCTTGGATTGTAGATGCATTGCTGCAATCTCACCTCTGTAATGTGATGTTCTCCCTTCTTGCATCTGTGTATTGGATGAAGAGTCTGCGCTACCCATTTGGCTTCATCCTAACTAGCTTTTTGCATACACAGTGAACCTACTTCCAAAGAGGGTTATATTCTGAGAAGTTCTGAGGGTTAGAGCTTCAACATATCCCTGGGGAAAGCATAATTCATAGTACCCTCTATCTATCTTTGTATGATCCAAAAATCAACTCATTTCTACTGAATCCTTAATGAGATGATGTCTCAATAATTGTTAAGAACTAGTGAGTCATGTGATGTCACCTGGAGTTGTTATAACCCATAGTTTCCTAGGTATTATGAAAAGATACACCATTGGTGCTTAAATGACTGTTTTGTCAAGTGCTACGGTTTTATTTCTTGTGAGTTCCTGTTCAATTTTTTCTGTTCAGTTTGAGTTGCAATGTGTATGTGTCTCTCAATGTTTTCAAACCTATGTAATCCTTTTTCACTTTTTCCTTTGCGTATCACTACCAACTAAACCAATTTTATTGAACTTTGATTTTGAGTTTTTGTCAGTAAACATTAGATCAGTTAAATGTGCTTTGCTTACTACACATATCTTACTACACATGTCTCTTGAGATGTCTCTGCCCCTTCCCTTCCCCTTGAGAGTCTCTGCAGTGATACGCGCTTCTGTGCTTCAGGACAGAGTGAGCTCAGAGACTGCTGCAGAGCCGTGAGTATGCCTTTGCTAGAAACTCAGCCCAGCACTCCAACCCATGTCTGACGACAAATGCTCCTCTACAAATTTAGTTAATGTTGCTGCTTTGCAAGAAATGATGAATTAGGAGGGAAGAAAAGGGGAAGTTGGGGAAACCTGGGAGTGAGGAGAGGGTAAGACCTTCTGAGTAATTAGGGTGATCTGATTGATTTCTAGTGGTACTTGAGGTGGGAGACATGGATCAATTCCATGTCCTGATCACCTGAGTTATTATCCAGGCAGTTCCACGGTACAAATCTGGGTCTCCAGGGGGAGTGGAATGAGTCCCAAATGGTGGTGAAATGGAGATACTCGTAAGTGAGAAGGTTTAGAAACAGACATCACTCATTTGATGGTTTATAGAGAAGCTTTAGGGTAGCACTGATTATAGCATTTCCACCTTCCTGATTTGTAAGATTTTTAAAAACACCACTTCCTACTGACCACAGACTTATGAATTATTGTCTACATCATTTACCCTTCTTCTTAATGAGCCTAATGGTTATTTTTTGATAGCGGTTTTGTGAGTTAATGAGTCAAATCTGTGGTTACTGGAAGACTTTTGCCTACTACTGGTGAAGGAAAACGTAAAAAAGAATTAACCACTACTCCTAAGTCTCACATTTTTGTCAACTCCTGGGGACATCCGCTTCTTTAGAGGACACCGGCCCCACAACTTTGACCTCTCTGGAGGTGGTTCACCCACTACCTGGAGAGTCAGGTATCTTCCTCCTTCAGTAAAGTGAGTCCTTTCCTGTAAGGAGACAGAAAGGCAAGAAAAAGTGTGAGTGAAATGGGAAGGATAGGAGAGTTCGGGTGTCATGGTATATTTTTCCTTCTATGGGAATTCCTACAAGGTCCTGGGCATAACCATTGTCTCCCAGCTTGGAGACTGGAAGTTTAACATCAAGGTTCTGCCTGACTTGGATTCTGGTAAAACTCTTCCTGGCATGCATGAAACCACATACTCACTGTGTCCTCCTCATATGACCTTTCCTTGGTATGTGCACAGTAAAGGAAAGTTGGGAGGGAGAAGGGAGAGGAGTGGGGAGGGGTGGGGAGGAGAGGAGGACGGGGAGGAGAGGGGAGAATGATGAGTGATGTCTCTGGCATCTCTTCTTATGAAGACATTAATCCTCTTGGATCAGGGCCCCACCCTATGACTTTATTTGACTCTAATGACCTTCTTTTAGACCCCTTCCCCACTTACAGCCACAGAAGGGGCTAGGACTTCAGCGTATTATTTGGGACCATGGATAATACAAGCATTTAGTTTATAACATTCAGCCCCAGATTCCTCCACACTCATATTCTTCTCATATGCACAATATCATCCAAATAGACTCCAAAGTTTTAACTCATTTCAGCATCAAGTCTAAACCCTGAAGTCTCATCTAAATATCACCTAAATCAGATATGGGTAAGAATATGGGAGAAACTTGAGGTATGATTCATCCAAAGGCAAATTTCTCTTCACAAAGTTTCATCACTTGCAAGTTCTACCTTGTCCAAAACATTAGAACACAATTTAGTCCAATTCTTTGCCACTTTATAACAGGGATCATGTTTCTTTCAGTGTCCAATAACTTGCTCCTCATTTCTGTCTGAGATCTCACCAGAATGGCCTTTAACATCCATATTTATGCTAGTTTTCCATTTATGATGATATATGTAGTCTTTAAGAAAATGAGGTTTTCTTTACACCTCTCCTCTTTTCTTTCGGGGTTCTCACCAGAATTCCTTTAACACCTATATTTCTAGCCACAGACCCTTCATGGAAAGGTGGAAATTTTCATGGAAATTTAGGCTTTTTCTAGCATATACCTCAACACTCTTCCAAGCCTTATGCATTACCCAGTTCCAAAGTTACTTTCATAATTTTAGGTATTTTTTATAACAGCACCCTCTTTCTTGGTACCAAAATCTATAATGACCTGCTTGGACTACCCTAATAAAATACCACGTTGGGTGTGTCTTAAACAACAGAAATTTCTTTTATTACAGTTCTGGAGACTGAAAGTTCAAGATCGAGGTTCTAGTTGATTCCCAACTTCTGGTGAGGATAGTATTCCTGGTTTATAGACACCCATCTTCTCACAATGTCCTTGCATGCAATTTCCTTGGGGTGTCTGCACAAGGGTTAGGGTGGGGGGTGGTGGGAGAGAGAGAGAGAGGAGTGAGCTGAGGTGTCTTTTCTTATAAGGGCACTAAACTTATTGGATCAGGGCCCACCTTTATGACAGTATTTAACCTTAATTACTTCTTTCCAGACCCTTATCTCTAAATGCAGCCACAGTGGAAAGTTAGGGTTTTAACATAAGAATGTTCTGTAAGGACACAAACATTCAGTTCAATAATAGACTGATATTTAAAAACTTGATTACAAGTTCTTATGTTTATGCAGCATCTTTTATTTAAAAAATATGTATGCTTATATATGCACATATGTTTATAAATATGTACCTAAATGTATCAATTTACATATGCATGCACCTATTTTATCTCAAATAAGTCCTATACTCTAAATCTCCCTCAGTTTATCTTCTGTAAAAATTTTTTTCAAAGTAATACATGGAAACAGTTTTCAAAGTCAAATAAAAATAACAACAAAATCCTTATAACAGCAGCGACAACTGAAATAATCCCATTCTAACACCCTTTCTGGGTCCAGCATTTCAAAGACAACCATGTACATGATTTAAGGTATGACCCTTCATCATTCTAAACACTGTGCCTTTGTATTAATTATCTGTCACTGCATAATAAGCCGCCACAAATGTGGTGGCTTGACATAACTTTCATTTCTTAGCTCATTATTTTCATAGGTAGAGTCCAGGCACGACTTCCGTGTAAGGGTCTCACACAGCCGTGGACAAAGTGTCAGTTAAGCTGATTTCCGTTCTTGATTCGGAATCCTCTTCCAAGCACACGTGTTTGCTGGTGGTGTTTGGTTACTTGGGGTTGTAGGACTGAGGTCCCTGTTTTGTGCTGGCTGTGGCTGGTGGCCTGCTCTCAGCGCCTCGTGGCTGTCTCATGGTCTGGCTGCCTGGTCTTTCTCAGCTCACTTCTTCAAAGCCAGCAGGAAAATCTCTTTAAAGACTTTCATTGATTGTTTCAGGTCCATCAAGAACAGTATCACTTTTGTTTACCTTGAAATCAGTTTACTTGGAAGCTTATATTGCATCTTAACCTTTGCCATATTGTCTAGGCTAAAAATAAGTCACAGTTTCCACCCGCCACTGGGGGGATATGGTGTGACACCCTGGGGTCACCTTAGAGTGTATCTGTCACATCCTGTAAAACTGTATCTGATTAATAGATTCTAGATATTGCTCAGTTCCCTTTTTGATACCTACATATTTTAACTCTGATATCTTCCTTCCAGTTTTGTCTTCTCCCCTCCCAATTTAGTTATATCATGTTCAAGTATTGAATCCATGTGTGAAGCCTTTACTACACAAATGTGTTGTAAACATTTGTCATATTTTGTAACTGCAATGTCTCCTTTGAACACTGTTGCTGCTTTTGAGGAAATATATACTTAATGATGGCCCCCTGCATGTCTCTATTATCTTCTAGCTCATTGTGTCACTATTGAGATACCAACTATGGACTGAATTGTCCAAAATCCAGGTTTAAGCATGTTCTTTGTATGTTTAGTATTCTACAATACAAAGTGCCTTCATGTGGCTCATTTAAAGCAAATTTCACTGAAGGGACATTTCAATTTGTTGATTCAACTTTAATTGCTTCAGTGCTAGAATTTATTTTATTTTATTATTATAATGCTCCCCCTAGAGTTTCCCTGTTGTCTTTTCTGGAACTCCTATTATTTGGAGTTGAACATTCTTATATAGTCCTTAACTTTCTTATCTTTTTTTCTCCTATTATCCATCTTTATAATTTAAAAAAATTCTGTTTCATCTCCCATTGCTTTGTGAAATGTTTATGTTTGGCTTCCATACTTTTAAATCCCAGCACCATTTAACTGCTAATTATTATTAAAGAGGATCTTATTATTTTTTTTAATGAATGTAACATCTTAAAGTTTTCTTCTACTCTCTGCATTGTTTTTGTTTCCCTTAAGTTTATTATTATTATCATTATTATTTTTGGTGACAGTATGCATAGTTTTTCCCTTTTCTGAGATTTTTCCTCAATAAAAGTAGAAAAAGCAATCAGGGTCTTCTTGTTTCCCATGTAGAATTCCAAACAATGTTCCTGTATTGATATATACCTCTTTCGTGGTGAAAATTATGTTTCAAAAATACCTATGCTTTTCTGAATTTCTAAGAGGGCAAAATGGACTTACTCTTTAACAATGCCATTCTTACCAATACTTAAGTTTGAACTCTCCATCCTTTGCAAAGGATTTGCCATCCCTCCATTTCCATTCACTCTTTATATATTGTTGTTTCTTCTGGCTTCATTAGAGATAGACCTGTGTTTCCCTATCTTTGTTGTCTGGGGGTGGTTTGAAGAATTATTTTCAAGAGTAGAGGGGTCACGAATGTGTTCCCTTTGCCTTCTTATGGCCAAAAGCATCCAAGGTCATTTCAGAATGTTCTGTCTACTCCCCTGATGAGAAGGGCAGCACAAGATAAGTTCAAAGTAATGGAAATTAAAGCCAGGAGAAGGACTTAGCATTTATACTGTAGATCAATGGATGCAAAAGAAAACTGGAAAAACTCAAATCCCATTGAGGATTTTTTTTTTCTGAAATGCAGAAAATGGATTAATGGTCTATTTGAATTATGGAATTTCCTGTTTGATAATGCCTGTTGCTTGTAACTAGTTGATCAAAACTAGATTTCACAGAACTCAATATTTTAATTGCAATATTAGAATTCTACAGCAAGATATGCAATGTGATTTGAAGTCCTCAAATTCCCTCACTGTCAGATTGAATAATTGTAAGCTGTACTTATTTAGCCTTTAGAAAAACAGAAAATTGGCAGTGTTCTTCTGGCCAGGACAAAGCAAAGTGGGAATAACCATGTCAAATTTAAAGTGGGAATGGTAAAATGCTGCACTCTTTTTTTTTCCCCCAAAACAATCAAGGTGAAGACCACTGTTCCCTAGTGATGAGGGGAAAGATGGAACTTGACTTTGGCCTTCTCCAGGGTTCAAATTATATTCTGGTTTTTGCTCTCAAGCTTAGTGAAGGATTGATATTTTTAAATAGGCTTAGTCATTTTGTGTTTGCTATTTACTGAACGCAAAACAGTATGGTTTGTATTAGCAGGACTTAATGCAAATTGTGTAGAGGAGATTTAAAACACTTCTCTGGCTTATATGAAAAATGAGCCCACAAATTCCTGGCTCCTCAGCATTCCTTGTGGGAGTCCTAGTGTAAAATGATCTCTTACATGCCTGGTTAGAACTGTGAGCCAAGCAACATCTGCATTTTTTTAAATAAACATGTTGCATGTAGAAGTGAAATTTTCTTCTTCAGCTTTTTTTAATGCTACGTAGATTGATTTGTCATACATATATACACACTAGTACTTAGAGAAGAATTGTCAACAGATTTAAAATACGTATTTGAGGACATTCTGTGGTGATTACTGTGTAACTGTTTTGGAGTCAGGGTTCTCTGTTTTCCTTTCAAACATTATTTTGTGTTATAGGAAAATTCTCAGTAGCCCAGCTCACAGGTGGATATGAGCAAGACAGCTTTATCCTAGAGACACGATCCTCTGCCGATTCAGACACTTAGATAATGTCCCTACCTTTCCAAATAGTTTATTGACAGTATTACCTCCTTCTAAAGCCCTCTTTTCCAGATCTAGTGATAAATTCTACACTTTAGCACCTATGAGGCAACACACCAATATAAATTTCCAAAGGCAAAAATGTAACAGGCCCAAATCCTCTTCTTAGCAAGGCAGTGAGGAAAAGAGGAGCTGGATGTGACAATAAAACAAGGCAAAGGGTGTGGTTAAAAGATATTTTGTTTTTTCTTGACAGGAAAGATGCAGGCAGGAATGAAAGCAAGAAGGCAGGCAGGAAGAGAGAAGAAGAAGCGTCTATTTTTATTGAGTAGTTTATCTTTGTTGTTCCCCCGGCCCAGCTCTAGAAGCCAGGTCTTTGAGATATAAGGGGAAGCTACTGCGTGAACTTACCCAGTAAGTCACCAGGGTATGCCAACATGGGGGATTTTCTTTTTTATAGGGAACAAGTTGATAAGATTTGAAAACTATAACTGCTTAGCTGTCATACTCAATTTGTAGAAGTCTCATGCCTGAAAGTTTTCAGAGACTAATGAAGGCAAACTTTTCCTGCTTTTCCATTTTGCTGAGGGCAAGCCCAGCAGATGGACTAGGTACAGGAAACTTCTGCTGTGCATGCATGGTGAAAAACAGAAGAACAAAATGGCAGGCCAAACCCAGGAGTGTCGCTTACCACTACATCTTGTGAGCTCTGAGCTAAGGAGAGAAAATCTTCCTCCGCCTGTCCTGAACAAGTTCCCCCATATACCAAGACCTATGAACAGGATTTCTCATCTCCACCAACTGGCTTCAAAAAATAATGGGAGTTACCTTTCTAGAGATATTTGCTCACAAGAGTTTCTATCACTCAGTATGCTGATATTACTTTATTGAGAGGGTGAAAGAAACAGGGAAAAATAGCTTAACTTTTGTAAAAGTAAGTGGAGAAAGCTGTCAAAAGTAATACTTTAGAAGAATTGCAAATTCTTTGTAATCCAGTAAAAAAAGATTCAAAAGACTGCTCAACATTCACTGACTTAAAAATGTTCTTTAACTGCCCTTTAACAGTGATTTTTTACCTACTTGAGATTTTTTTTTAAGAAAAGCTCTTCCCAGTAAACTGTGTGTGTGCCTATATGCACACAGATATACTCATTATTTATACTTTCATGGACCTTTAACAGTTTTGTAGGTAGAAACTTAACCTACAGGGAAATCCAATTTCAAAAAAACTTGCATTCTAGGTGTTCCATAATTTGAACCCAATGTACTTTTCTTTTTATTACTAAGGGATTGTTTCTTTGAGACAAGATTGTGACTGGAGAGCACATTGCGATCTCAGCCAAAGTGATGTCACGGTCTCCAGATAATATGGAAGAGATGATATCAGGTGGTAGCATGCAAAATTGTGAAGTGGGCACAAAGTTTTGTAATTTTACCAGTTTTGTGACTTCTAATAGCTTTAGCTTGGGAGGAAAGATCACGTAGGAAAAAAAATCATCTGCACAACTAAGGTGGGTCAATAATTTCTCATTTCTTTTCTCAGTGTCCAGACTTCATGATTTCAGATTGTCACCACTCGAATGGGGCTAATCTTACTCCCAGGAATCATTGATTAGGTTCTTTAGAATGTGAAGAAGCACTGTGTGGATTCAAGGATGTAATGCGCTGGACCTGACCACCTTGTAGGAAAGTAAGTCTGGCTGTATCAGTAGCCTTGGCCTGAGTACAGAACAGCTTCTGTCCCTAGTCCAATGTCTGTCTCCATTTCTCCTTGATTTCCCCCTTTTCTCTGGTTCTTTGACTTCCTGACTAAAGAGTATCCACTAACTTATCACCTGGTAACCCTAGTGTTTGCATACTCCCTGCTGCATTTTGTTTCTTTGAAAAGCAGATTTTCTGCCTCTGACTCATTTATCTACCTGGCCTTTCAGGTCATATCCACACTTGGCAGAGAGATCTAGCTTGCCTGACTCATATTACCTTGATCTTGTCTGTTGCTGGCTCCTGGCCACACATATCTCAGTGTGACACAAAGTTATGGCCCGAGGGCAGCCATCCCTTCTTAAGGGTATCCCTTATTCTCAGTCTTGTTGGACTGCCATAATGAAATATCACGGGCTGGGTGCCTTTAAGTGGCATTTATTTCTCACCATTCTGGAGGCTAGAAGTCTGAGATTAGGGTGCCAGTATGGTCAGGGTCTGGTGAGGGCCCTCTTTCTGAGTTGCAGACTGCTCCTTCTCATGGAGAGGCCACATAGTATGGCTGGGGTTGGTTCTTGTTTCTTCCTTTTCTTAAAGATACTCCTTCCAACATGGAGGCTCCACCCTCATGACATCATGGAAGCCTAATTGCATTCAAAGGCACCATCTCCAAATACCAACATACCAAGGG
This sequence comes from Solenodon paradoxus, assembly GCA_004363575.1. Lineage (NCBI taxonomy): Eukaryota > Metazoa > Chordata > Mammalia > Eulipotyphla > Solenodontidae > Solenodon > Solenodon paradoxus. The sequence goes on from RJWH01001050.1 coordinate 311,611, forward strand.
TTAGAGCTTCAACACACAAATTGGGGAGGGACATACACATTAGTCCATATGACATTAGTGCATAACAAACATTTTTCTCTCTCATCATAGACTTAATCGGCACAAGATGTAACTTTCAAAGAAAAGATAGAGAATTGAGGACAGGGGTAGAATATGAGGAAAAGAAGGGGGCCTGTGGGTCTTTGAATTTGCATTGACCTATTATTTCCACTGTTTCTAATTGTAGTTTTACAGAATCTTTTTTGATTCTCATCCAAGTACTCTGATGAATACATAATTTACACACTGAAACATCTTTGTTGAGAGGGGAGGTTTTCTGGAAAAATATTGGGCTTCATGAAACATGGAGTGGAGATGGTGGCAGTAATTGAAACAGAAATTCTTAAATTCTCCTCCTCCACGTATTTCTATAAACCTTCCTATTCCTGAAGGAATCACATACAAATTTCATGCATCCTCTGGCAATATCCTGGCTCGAGACAAGAATCTGTCATAGATGACAAGAAGTAATCTCTAAATAATTCCATTCTTGGCCTCAACTGAGCACAATGTTTCCATGTGGTCGCTTTTCTGACAAAGGTCAAGATGAGTAGAGACCACCAAGCACATTTTAAGAAGGAGATTAGATTTCACTGGGACCAGGAGCTCAGAAATGAGTTATTTGAGTTTTGTTTACTATACCCAATGGCTACATTCTTAATTAGGTGGAACTGATAAGCTTGATAAATTTTGAACTATTACTTTCTGTTTGCCAATAACAAAATATTACTGTGTAGGATGTTAGTTATTTTCTGCATCAAACCCTTTCTATTTTCCTGAAGATATCATTAGTTTCCATTTCAATGGGGCTTTTGTTTAAAGACAGAAGAATGTTCCTCTTATCTTTTTAATTAAAGCACCTAGGTGACTAATATACAATTTCCTTAAACTTTCCTTTGAATTCTATTCTCTTTCTTCTCATTAAGGCTCTAAGTTTTGCTTTCTAAGGTAATAATTATATCAAGCAAAGAGCTCATAGATTATTTCTTTCCAACTCTCACTAGCATTTTTAACTTCTTTTTTTTCTTTTTCTTCCTTTTTCCAATTCCTCCCTCCTTTCCCCCCTCCTTCCCTTCCTTCCTTTTTTCTCAACTGCAAATTAAGCAAACCTTACTGTCAGGGATCTTATAGTGATAAACATTATAGTGCTACTTTTTAAATGGTAAGAAGTTATATGAACAATGTTTTAAGGAACCCTAAGCCATCAGCAATAAAAACTAGAAAACAAAGAAAGCAAATATATTTATGTTTATGAAGCAATTGCATGTATGAATTTATACACACAATCAAACATATATGACATGTTGGAGTATTTTTTTCATGATGCCCTAAAACCATAATTATATCTTAATGAAATATTTAGTCAAGTTTTAGCAGGTTCAAAAACAATTATTTTGCTGTTCTTTTTGGAATGAAAACATAGAAGTCTAAGTTTAATTTTCCCACATTTGAAACAGTTTGAATGTAGAGAATATTTTCCAGGGTGGTATTCAATAAAGGTTTAAGTCTGGGTTCAGTTGTTATATGCCAGAAAGATATCCACCTGCAAATCTCTTCTTTGAAAAATATCTAGGAAGAATATTCCAAGTAATCACACCTAGGAAATGAACCAGCTCATTGAAGGGTAAAGGGAAACACCTGGATTTTAGAAATATGCAGCGAATGGGACTGCCAAGAATATCTATGGGGAGAATAAATCATTCTCTTCAAGGATGAGGTTCATGAGTTGTGATAAGTTCCCTTAAAACAGAATAATATGAAACAATAGAATTGTGCTCATTGCTTTTACAAAGGAATCTTGCTTTTACGTAGAGACTATTTGGAGGTTGGTGCTTGAATAATTTTGGAAAAAGCGTCTTCCTTTCAGAATTCATATCAGCAATCTGGTTTCTGGACAGCCAATAGTTTCACCACACTTTTCTCTAACTAGGCCACTTTGAAAGAAGTAGAAGAAAGGACTAAGGTCAAAAACACATGGGGAAAAATAAAACTAAGTCTTCAAAATGGAAATTATATGAGTAAACATACAAAATTAAATATTTTTTTCTCTTAAGTTGTTCAAAAACTTTAAAATTTTTATAAAGCAGTATTACAGTGATATGTTGTTGGATTTAACATATAAACATATATGGCAATAATAACACGAAAGAGGTGAAAAATGGAGCTCTATTGTAACAAAATTTCTATATCTTACTACAACTAAGTCAGAATCAACCTAAAGTAGATTAGTATCACTTCAAATGCACATTATCACTCCTAGAACAACCACCAAGAAAACTGCTTTTAAAAAGGTGTTAAATAATTTTAAAAGGAATTAAAATATTACACTAGAAAATATCAATTGAATACAAGATAAAGCAGCCAAAAGAAACAGGGAAATAAAAACACTTGAGGCATGGGAAAAATAGCAAAACGGAAAATGAAAATCCAACCAAAGAATTATTACGTTAAATCTGAATGGACTGAACACCTCTATCAAAAGGCAGAGAATGGAGGAGAAAGCAAGATCTAGCAATTTACTGTCTCAACAAATATATTTTTGGGTCAAAGGCACAAATAAGTTGAGTGTAAAAAGGTAGACAAAGGTACATGTGCAAACAGTAACTACAGGAGGGTTTGGGTGACTATTAATATCAGACAAAATAGACTTTAGTGAAAAGAATTTCATAATGGTAAGAGTCAATATATGAAAAAGAATCAATGAATGAAGACAGTACCACAATTATAAATGTATACATATCTAACAGTGCTCCAAAATATGGGAACCAAAAACTGATAGAAAGAAAGAAGAAATATCAGATCCAACAAGAGTTAGAGATTTCAGCACTCCCCTTTCAATGACTGATAAAATAAGAGACTCAACAAAGATTTAGAAGACATGAACAGCACTATCAAAAATGACATTTATGAAATAATCCACCCAATAGCAGCATAGTATATATTCTTTTCAAGTGCAAATAGAATATTTTCTAGGACAGAGCATATGCTATGTCATAAGATACACTTTAATATACTTACAAAGATGTAAACCATTCAACCATAAAATAGAAATCAGTAACAGAAAGAAATTTAAGAATTCCCCAAGTATTTGGACCAAAAACACAATTATAAATAACACATGTACCTAAGAGACTAAAAGGAATTAGTTTTAAGTGAATGAAAATGAGAATACTGCATACCAAAAATTATGATCACAGTTAGAGTAGTACTCTGAGGAAAATTTGTAAGTTTGATTACTTAAACAAGATATTCTCAAATCAATAATCTAGATTTCCACAGTGCACCAGCAAAAAGAAGAGCAAATTAATCCCAAAGCAAGTAGAATACAGGAAGTAATGTGGGTAGAAATCAATGAAATAGAAAACAAAAACACAATAAAGAAAACCAGGCATTCCCTGATGGCTCAACAATGAAGTCAGTAGCCTTTAGTGGGCATAGTCCACATATAGCCCAAGAACCCAGGTTCATAACCTGGGGACAGGGGAACAATCAAGATGAACAACTAAATAAAACAAAAAAATGCTTCTTCCTCCTCTCTACCTTCCTGCCTACCTGCCTACTTACCTTCATTCCTGCCTGCACCTTTCCTTTAAAAAGGACAAAAAAAGAGAAAAAAAGAAAACCAATAGTCATACCCTAATAGAGTTAGGTCAGTTGTGTCTTGACTAGTACAGTTCATGTATATACCACGGACCCAAGTTTGCGTTCTGGGTCCAACTGGAAAAAACAAATCAATGCGAACAGCTAAATAAAAATAAAATAAAATTATTTGCTCCTCTTTCTCTTGCTGCCTGCCTGTCCCCTTGCATTAGTTCCTATACCTCTCCTTTAGAAGAAAAAAAAAACAGTGAAATAAAATTGGTTCACTGAAGAGTTGAAGAAAACTGATAATCATTTAGCTAGATTGACAAAGGAAAAAAAAGAAGGAAGACACAAATTATCATAACTGGGTACAAAAGAAGGGCTATCATTACTGATCATAGAAATGAAAAGAATTATACATGTTATATAACTTTATGTCAAAAAATAAGACATCTTAGATGAGGTGAACAAATTCTCAGCTGGGTATGAAATACAAAAATAAACTCAGAATGGGAAGGAAATCTGAATACAAGCATAACTCATTTTATTGTGGCCCCATTTATTGCGTGACATGGATGTTGTTTTTGTTTTCATTTGACGGTTTGTGTCAACCCTGTATCACCTAAGTCAGTTGCCATCATTTTCCCAGCAGCATGTGCTCAAGTCGCCACGTCACGTTTTGGTAGCTTTATAATATTTCAAACTTTTTGATTATTATTTTATTTGTATGGTGATCTGTGATTGGTTTCTTCAATGCTACTAATGTAATTCTTTTGGGGCAACACAAGCTGTGCCCATATCAGATTATGAGCTTAATAAATGGCATGTGTGTCCTGACTGACCTGCTCACTGAGCATTACTCCATTTCTCTTCCACTTCTTGGGCCTCCCTATTCCCTAAGACACCACAATATTGAAATCAGGCCAATTAATAATGCTACAATAGTTTCTAAGTATTTAAGTGAAAGGAAGAGTCACATATCTCTCACTTAAAAAAAAAAACAAACTAGAAATGACTGAACTTAGTGAAGAAGGGGTGCCAAAAGTCAAGATAGGCTGAAATTTAGGTCTTGTGCCAAACAACCAACTTGTGAATACAAACGAAGAGTTCTTGAGGAAAATAAAAAATGCTACTTCAGAACACACAAATGGTAGGAAAGTAAAGCTGCCTTATTGTTGATACAGAGGAAGTTTTAGTGGTCTGGAGAGATCAAACCAGCCATAGTTCCTTAAGTCAATGCCTAACAGAACAAGACACTAATTCTCTTTAATTCTAAGGCTGAGAATTGAGAAACCTGCAGAAAAAAATTTGAAGCTAGAAGATCAGTTCATGAGGTTTAAGAAAAGAAGTCATCCCTGTAAAACCAAAACAAAAAGTGAAAACAGACAAGTGCTGATACAGAAGCTGCATTAAGTTAACCACAATACCTAGTTAAGATCATTAATGAAAGTGACTACATTAAAGAACAGCCTTTCAATGTAGATGAAACTGCCTTCTGTTGGAAGATGATGCCATCCAAGACTGTCATAGTTAGAAATGAGAAGTCAATGCTTGGATTCAGAGCTTCAGAAGACAAGCTGACTCTCTTGTTAGGAGCTAATGCAGCTACTGACTTAAGAGAAGTCAATGCTCATTTAATGTTCAAAAAAAAATCGTAGGGCCCTTAAACACTATGTTATATCTACCTTACCTATACTCTGTAAATGGCACAACAAAGCCTGGATGGCAGCACATCTGTTTACAACATGGTTTGCTGAATCTTTTAAGATCACTATTGAGATCAACTGCTCAGAAAAAAAAGATTCCTTTCAGAATATAACTGGTCATTATCAATATATCCAGTCATCCAACAGCTCGGATGGAGATGTACAATGAGATGAATATTGTTTTCATGCCTGCTAACATAGCTCCATTCTGTAGTTCCTGGGCAAAGAGTCGTTTCTCTTTCAAGTCTTATTAAATAAACACATTTTGTAAGGTGACAGCTTCCATAGTTAGTGATGCTTCTGATGGATCTGGGCAAAGTCTATTGAAAACCTTTTGGAAAGGATTTGCCATTCTAGATGTCATTAAGAACATTTGTGATTTATGGGAGGAGGTCAACATATTAACATTCACAAGAATTTGGAAGAGGTTGACTTCAATCCTCATAGATGACTTTGAGGGATTCAAGACTTCAGTATGGAAAAGTAACTGCAGGTATTCTGGAAATAGCAAGAGAACAAGAATTAGAAGTGTTACCTGAAGAGAATATTAGACAAACTTACTTGATAAAGGAGCAGCAGGAAGGATTGACTCCAATTTTGAAAGAAGTTCTGCTGTGAGTAAAGTGCTATCAAGTAATATCACGTAATACAAAGACATATTTTGTGAAAGGGAAAGTCATTCGATACAGCAAGTAAACTTCGTAGTTGTCTTTTTAAAAAATTATTGATATTTATTATCAATAAAATTGTCCTATATTACGAAATTGCCACAGATACTGAATCTCTGCCAACCACCACTCTGATAAGTCAGCAGCCATCAACTTCGAGGTAAGACACTCCACCCACAAAAAGCTGAGGGCTCAAATGATGGTTAACATTGTTTGACAGTAAAGTATCTACAGTGTCATTGAGTGCTTTAGAGAAGTAAAGATATTGAAATCGTAATGATTAATCTATTCCCTTAAAGAAATTTCCAGTCCCAAATGACTTCACTATCAACTGTTTTAAGAAGAAATCGTACCAAGTCTAGACAATTATTACTTTTAGAAAATATAAGTGGAAGTCATACTCCCAACTCACTTTTTGAAGCCAGTTTGCCCTGACTCCAAAGCGAAACAAAGATATCGGAAGAAAAGAAAATGACAGACTAATATTCCTCATGAGTGTATACATATATATATATGTATAAATATACATATATATTTTGAATATTAGCAAAATGAATAAATAAACATCTAAAAGAAAATATACCATGAACAAGTGATACTCCTCCCTGAAATGCAAGGTTAGTTCAACATCCAAATCTAATTAATGTAACATGCTATCATAATACAAAAAGGACCCCCTCAAAACCCTCACATGATTAATTAGTGGTAATCTCACTAAATGCAGAAAAGGCATTTGACACAATACATTACTATTCATTATAAAGAGTTACACTAAACAAGAAATAAAAGGGAGCTTTTTCAAATTGATAAAGAGCAGGTATGAAAAATCTAAGGTTAGCATAGTACTTTATAGTGAACTGAGCAGTTTTATCTCTCCTATTTAATATCGTACTGAAAGTTTTATGTATGTATACATATATGTATCATATATTCAGTCATGAGAATGCAATCCTACAGTTTGCAACAATATGGATAAAGCTTGGGCACATTATACTAAGTGAAATAAGTCAGAAATGAAAGGCGAATACTGCAGGATCTCACTTTAATGTGAAATCTAAAAAAAATCTGAACTCAGAGAAACAGAGAGGAGTCATGGTTACAGGAACTGGGTGGGGGGTTGGGGAAGTGGGAAGACGTTAGTGAAAGGGTACTTATAGTTATAAGATGAATGTTTTGAGGATCTAATGTATAGTGTGGTTATTATAATTAACAATGCTGTATTATAGACTTCCAAGTTAAGAGAGTAGATATTAAATGTTTTCGCCACACACAAAAAAGTAATTATATGATGTGATGGAGGTGTTAGCAGTATGATGGTAATCGTCTTGCATTATAAGTGTATCAAATCAACACCTACATAACTTAAACTTACACAACATTATATGTCAATTTTACCTCAATAAATCTGGAAAAATATTCTCTAATCCATTTTGCCTGTAAGTTTTTTTATTAAGTGCAGTTAATTTTTTAAACATTTTTATGGAAGCAACATTGCATAATAAAATTTTATAACTTTAAGTTGTGCATCACTGTAAATCAGCATCTTTATATACTCCATTAAATTCACTACTAATAAGTCTATCCTTCACCTTATAATTGATTCCTTTCACCTGATCTTCTCACTCTCCCCTTTGCTGAGTTTTGAAACCTAGAGACATCTTAAATTGTTTTGGCATCAGTGCTTACACTGCAGTAAGTGGTGTAGTTGGACTAAGGGTGTTTTATAATCTATTATATAATTGGGTAATTGGCACTGATGCTGATAAAATATATTTCATTCCAATAGCAAATTTTCTTACAGCATATTTATCATACTCTGTAAGACTCATACCTGCCAATATTTTATGAATTTCACTGTAGATTTTTAGAAATGATCTTTTGTAATGTTGTAGGAAAATAATTTTAGTGGACAATAGGCATGCTAGTTCCATGGACTATAACTATTATCTTGTCTTTCTCTGAGTTGACTGACGCCATTGTGGGCTACCCAGGAAAAAATGTGTTGTCAGAAACAAAAGTAATTGGCCTTTCTCTATGACTGTTTAATGGGATTTTGCACTAATGTGTATTAATGTATCCAAATTAGTGTCATTTGTAAGTAGCAGAAGTTTAGAAACTGAACCAAAGGAATACTATAGCTTCCTTTATTTTCTAAAAGTGAAACTGAACAGAATGGTTGATTATAATGTGGCTAGTTTGCATGTATTGTAATTAAATTTTGTTTGGTCCATAACCTCAAGAATAATGAGATTCTAGGAACATTTCATTATGCTTCCTTTAATGCATGAAATATGTACATATATTCTCTATTTTCTCTAATGTACATAAACATATCATATGAGAGAAAATCATGTCTGATTTAAAAAATATATATGCTAGAAATTATATCTGGATAGTTTCTATTACCAAATCACTTTCTGAGACTATAAACTTATTATAACAATGTTGCCCAAACATTTCTCTTTCTCAAACCAGTTCTGATTTATTTAAAGATGTGTACTCAGAATCTGTCTGATTTATTTTTTTTAATCTAGTAAAATTGACAAACCTTTGCTCTTGGGAGCTTGAGTTGATGTTTTGAAACATTTGGCAGTCTTTCAGGACCAAATTGGATGATGAAAATGGTTTATCAGGCTGGAGAATACAACTTTTAAATGAAAACAAAATATCCTGATGACGTATTGAGATATTAACTTATGTGATATTCAGTGCTGCACAGAATGGCAAAATGTGTAGATATCAGAGTACTGCTTTCTTTTATGGAGATGGGTTTTCTAAGTGATGTCAAATAGAAAAAATATTTTTTGTCCAGTGTTTAGTTGCCATATACTTCTTGGACTCATTAAAAAATCATCTAGTCAAACTGAGTGGAAGTTTAGACACCTTGATAATATTTTCTTCAGCTTTCTTGGGGCCCTGGAGAAGTTCCAAGCTCCCCATCTACAAGAAAATTAAACTCTTGACTTCGCTCCCCTCTGGTGATATTTATTTTCGGTTTTGTTGTGTTATTCTAAGAGGAAAGAAGCAGGCAGAAAGGAAGGCAGGTAGGCAGGCAGGCAGAAAGGAAGAGAGAGAGTTGAAGGAAGCATCTTCATTCATCTACTGGTATGTTTTGGTGGTTCTCCCCTGCCCAGGGTAGTACACCCTGTCCTAGGGTTCCAGGTGAACTGGGATCATGCCCCAACTGCTGACTTAACACTGGAGCAACAAGAACATGCCAAAGATGATCTTTTAAAATGGTAAGCTAAGGTCTTCTCACTTTGAAATTTTCAGTGGTTGCCTGAATCTGAAAGCTCATAACATTGGCCCTATTCACTTGAGTCTTAGGTATGGCTATTTTCACAAGAGATTTTCCATTTCTCGGGTCTTCAGCCCCTCTACAAATCCCCACCCACTGGAAGAGGAGGGTCCCTGTGGTCCTGCATTGCCACGTGGCCTTTCTCCCTTCCAGCTGAGACTCTCATGTCTAATCTGTCTCTGTTAACCTCTCTGGGTCTCTGAGGGGCACTGCCTGAGGCCCGGTGTCGTGCCCTGGATGTTTGCTTTCTCTCCTTGTTTCTGAGGGATAATTTCCCTGCATGCTATTTGTACCCTTGTCTCTGACCCTCATTCTCTTACTCCAGTTGGATGTGATTATCTCTTGAGATGAAAGGCTTGCACAAAGGGACCAGTCACATAGACATTTGTGCCATTTTCTCCTAAGGTCCCTCTCCTCCATGGCATAAAGATACCCTAGGAGATGGGGTGCAAATTTGAAACTTCCAATTAATGCTGCCTTTTTTTCAGCTTGATCATCCACACTAGCCCAATCTGCCAGGTTTATTCTTGGTGATTTTCTGTCAGCAGCTGTTGTGTCTTTATCTTCTGCCAGCCCAGTCCTGACCTACCACAATCATCAGTCATGTTAGTAGGTGTTGATAAATATTTCTGGACAGGGCTTTGGGCTCCTGAGACCCTTAGAAAGCAGAGTCTGTGACTGAATATCTGTTCATTAGTCCCCAAATATTCTAGAGCAATTAAGGAGCTATTGACCAGAATGCACAGCTGGCATTAGGTAAGGGGCTGGTTTCACTCTGCCAGCCACAGTAGCATTAGCATCCCTTACATAAAAAGGGTTATGTTATTAATTATATTTTGACTCCAGTCTCTCTTCTTTCCAATCCTCCAGCCAACCTGTGCGACATGCATTATCATAACAGGGTATGCATTCTGCTTTCATTCATTCATCCATTAAAAATAAAAAAGTAAGCAGCTATTGTGTTCGGAGCACAAGAAACAGAATGTGACAGAGGAAGGTTCTGAAGTTAAGATGAAGCCTTACATTCTGGTAGGGAAGACACAGAATCACCTTTACAAGAAAATATCAGATGCTAGTGGTGCTATGATGTAAATAAAGCACATTGATCTAGAGAATGTCAGGTGGGATCATTACACTAGAGACCAGGAAAGTCTCTTTGAAAAAGTGACATTCAATCTGAAATTGAAAAGACTGCAGCTCACCTAGAGCACCTCTGGGACTAGGTCAAGGAGTTTATAGTTTATTCCAAATGTAGGAGAAGTCAGAGAATTTTAAGTGGGGTGGTAGGTTTAGTGCTAAACAATGAATTTTTGGTGTTATGAGTGAAAGAAGGATAATAAGTGCATTAGTGCACAAGGAAATACTACACAGCCCTAAAAAAGATGAGGCTCTGACATTTGTGGCAACATGTATGGAGCTAGAGGGACTTATGCTCTGCAAAATAAGTCAGAAGGAAAAAGACAAATACCAGATGCTCTTACTCATATGTGGAATATGTGACACAAAGTCAATGAACAGACAAAACAAAGACTAACCATTAGACATTGACATCGGAACTGAGGTTACCAGAAGGGAAGGGAGTAGCTGGTGGGAGCAAGGGGTGATAGGGCCCAATGGACAGTGGTGAACTTTTGGGAATCTGGTGCTAGATGTGGTGTGTTGTGTTTGATGAAGAATGAAACTGCATATCTAAACTTATTTTGTAAATCAAAGATACCTCAGTCATAAAAGACAAAAATGAAAGAGAAAGATAAGTGTATTCATTTGCTAGGGCTATCATAACAAATGCTACAGACTGAGTAGTTTAAACAACAGATTTTTAAGTTTTTGCAGCTCTGGAGACAAGAAGTTCAAGAGTAACATGTTGTCCAGTTCGATATCTCCTGACACCTCTCTCCTGGACTTGCAGATGACCACACATACATGTCAGCAATGGTGCTCATTCTTTCATGGGTTTGCCTAGTAACTGTATACCCTAAGCTTTTATAAGGATGCCAGTCAAATTAAATTAGGACTCACCTACTGGCCTCATTTTAACCTAATCAATTCCTCCAAGGTTCTGTCTCTAAAAAGCAGCCGCATTCTGAAGTCCCAGGGATAGGGCTTCAACATATGAATTGGGAGAAGGACACAATTCAGCTTATAGCAGTAAATCAGGAGGATGTCACCAATCTGCAGGAGGGGAGACAGGGCTCCTATTAGAAGGTAGCCTGAAGACAGAACTAGATGGTCTTGGGATATATTTTAGACTAAAGTCATCGGGACTTGATGATTAGATATGGGCAGTGAAGGAAAAGAGATGAGCGTTCATTTCTAGCTAGGTTCTAGCTTGAACCCCTGCGTAGCCAATGGTGCCATTTCTCAAGAAGTGGTTATACCTTTGTGAATATATTGGTGGAAATTCCCATTCAGGAGCACCCACACACCTCCTCGTCCCCACAAGCTCTCATAACACTCCACTTTTCCTTCTCATTCTACCTAACTCCCACTCTTTCTCTAAAACTCCAGCTCCAGCGTTATCTCCTCAGAAGAGTCTTACAGCTACCTAGCATGTAAATATGTATGCCTGTGCGCTCACAGCAGTGTCTTTTCCTGGCTTCTCTGCTTGTCTGTCTCCTCCTTGAAGCCATGAGGACAGTAAGCACCATGACTTATTCATCCCCAGACTTCAGGGCCTGGAGCAATGTCTGCACATGGTCTCCAACAAATATTTGTTGAAAGAAAGCTACTTGAGTGGATTTTGTGGTCACCATTACCCCTCCCAGCTGCCACTTGGCAATGGCAAACTTTAGAGGCTTTTAACATTTTTATCTCTTCAATGTTGACCATGGTTAGGCCTTTTAAGGTGCTGGTGCTCTCTGTTGAAATGCCTGTTTATGTAAGAACACATCTGGGGTGGTAGGAAGGGGTGGGACAAACTGGGGTCATTGCCACATGTCAGGTCCCAGATGCTGTAGCGTCTGCTCAGGCCCTCATGTCAGCCATATTGGTAAAGTCAGACTCTCACTATTTTCCCAACCGTACCGGGATTTTACAGGTACAATCCTTTCATTTGTATTCACAAGGAAAACATAACGCTTACAGAATTCCTTTTCAAATAATGCTTCTCTTAGCTTCCCCTGAGTTATTATATATTATGATGCTAAATACCTACAGGGTTATGCAGGCAATGCAGACCCTCAGAAGCGTGGGTCTTTCTCTGGGCCTCCACAGATTTTTGGCCCTGGAATGTGTTGTTATGTGAACCAACATACAGCTATGCTGTCACGCAGGCCCACACTGGTAGGGATATGAAAGTGAGATGAAACCGGAAATTCTACTCTCAAGTTATCAGAGAGCTAATCAGAAGCACCTCTGACCTGCACCAGGTTACAACCAAAGCCCAGGAAAGTGGTTTCTCTTCTTTGGGGTTTCTCCTGCCTCCCTCATCCTGCCACATTTCTTTCCCCTCATGTCCCCTCCTCACCCTTCCACCTCTTCTTTCTCTGTTTGTTCATTCGTTGCTTCTCATCTCTCTCTACTGAGGCAAAAATTGAAGAAAGAATGACTATACCAATAATAGGTGGTATGACGAATGTATTCTGTTGGCACATAGATCAGATTTTTAATATCTAGTCATTGTATATACAGACATATTGCTTGACACTATGGCATGAAACTTTCTGTTTCCAGTTTCTACTTTTAAAGTGGATAAGCTAGGCACATTCTGTAAGTTAGGGCTAAGCTGGTGGCTGGGGCATGGACCATGTCAAAGCCCAGTGACGCAGATTGCTACCCAGGTCCAGAGGGAATGACCAATATGAATTAGCAAATAAGTAAAAAATGCTTTCGTCCCTTCCCGCCTCCCTCTCTCCCTTCCTTCCTTTCTTCCTTCCTTCTTTCCTTCCTTCCTTCCCTCCTTCCCTCCCTCCCTCCCTTCCTCCTTCCTTCCTCCCTCCCTCCTTCCCTTCCTTCCTTCCTCCCTTCCTTCCTTCCTTCCTTCCTTCTTTCCTTCTTTCCTTCCTGCTTCCTGCTTCTTTCCCATCCTTCCACTCTTAATAGGTAAGTTAAATATTTTCTTTTCCCACTTCCAGCTGAGCAAGCAAAGGAGAGACAGAGGCAATGTGTGCTGAGGCGGGTCCGGGAGCAGAGAAATGGGTCACAAAGATGGCGTTCCCCTTCATCTCTGTATTTTTCCTCATTTTTGAGGGGAACTTTGGGCCAAACGCTTTATTTAAAACAAGAGCTGTGTGTGTGCCCTTGTGGCTCACGTGACTGGTGGGCAGAACCAGGGGTGGTAAAGTCCAAGTAACTGGGCTCGTGACCTGGGACCAAAAATGAAAATAAAATAACTAAAGATGCTTCTGCTTTAAAATGCTGCTTCATCCTCTGTCTTCCAAGTACATTTAAATAAAAAATAAAACAGGAGCAGCATTTACCTCAACAGATACAGAAACACTTCTTTTTCATTAGAGAGGTGCTTCGCTCTCAACCAGAATCTCATTTTTCAGGGACTGCTTGAGTTGCCAGCTCAGGGCTGGGTGCAGGGGAAGCCTGCCCCCAGCTGCACTCTCTCTTGTCGCTGCAAATGAACCAGAAAATTCTCTGAAGTGACAGGACCTGGCAGATAGAGGTTTGATTTCTTTTGTGTGCACATGTGTGTTATGCATAAGAAATCATTATCTTTCTTTCTACCGGGGTCATTTTCTTCCTCCTTTCACTGCAGACCTATAAATTTAATTATTTGGTCACTGCTGCTTTAATTAAAAAGTCTTATCTTTAGAGGTTTCCTTTTTAAATTTCTAGAGATTAGGATTACCCACAGCACATCAGCTTTTTTTTTTTTTTTATGTCCATCTATACTATGGTTTCCATGATGATGTAAAAATGAATTACCGAGACACTAGAAGCTAATCATATTCTGCATTTCTCTCCTAATAATCCCAGATTACATTAATCATAAATGTCAGCAGCGTCTCTAGATGACTTCTTGACTTTTGACAAAAAGCCTTCATCTTGGCCCTTTAAATTCCAAGGTCAAGGAGACTGTAACATTCATAATAATTATTAGCATTATTTTACCTTGACATTTCATCCCTGCTTCCAGTTTAACATTCCACCCAGGCAATGAAGACGAATGTCATCTTTCGATTCACTGGAGGGAATTGCCCCAATTAAACCTGACTTAAAGGCTATTGGAAATGCTGTATTAATTTGCTGTTCTTCTTTAAAATAGAAAATATTTCATGAAGGAGAAGAAGAATTTTCATTAAAAGCATTAAGGATTTACCATGACATGAACAAGCAATTTTTGAATAGGCTTTTTTCTCCCCAGGCTAGAATAATCATCACCACGCCTCAGCGGACCAGGGTCTCTCTGTCGGTGGACATTCCATGGGGAAGAGACTCCTTATTTTCTTTTAAGCTCAAAGGTCATTTTTATAGTTTTGCCACATCAAAAATGATTAGACAAGCCTTTGAGAAATCCTGGCCTTTGCATGTAGCCCAGCCTCCTGCCTGTACAATCTCTTGATTAGACTTCCTTTATCTGAACTCTGCCATCCCTCTCCCCTACATTTAGAGGGGTGTCAGGCTTAGGTTTGGGGGTGTGTTCTTAAAAAACTTCTATCCCAAATGTGCTATTTAAGATAGGGCTTGCAAGCTTCTTTCTAGAATATAAGTGTCATGAAGACAGAGACATTATCTGACCTATTAAATGCTATATGTCCAGCATCTGAAACAGAATCAGGCTGGTACTTCTGACGGGAATGAAAGGAGACCATGAAATACAGGGATGGGGATGGTGCGCTCTGCCATCAGACAGACCAAGAATGGATCCCAGTGTCCCAGCTATGTCTTGTGTCATTGGCAACTTTTGTCTCCTTTCTAAGCCTACATGTCATCATCTATAAAACAAGGATAATATCATTTTAGCTTTAGGTTGTGAGGATTAAATAAGATCATAGGAATGAACCGGCAAGTAGGAATTCCTCTGAGTTAAGAGACAGGTCGGTACTAACAGCTTGACCTCCCTGCTGAGAACAGGGTCCATCCCTGGCCTTGCTCCAGGGTGTAGGACAGCTGAGCACCCAGGAACCGGCTGGTTTGGGACTGCTACTCGATTTCCATCATTCATTTTCCAATTTTCAGCTGTGAAGTTGTAGGACTCTAACCTCCTCCCCAGAATTCTCAGGTGAAACTCCTAATCAGTCCTGCTTGACAGAAAGGAACTCTAATCACTGAAATCAGTCTTAGCTCATTGTCTGGAGCAAGTCTGAATCTTGGATGCTTGTGTATCTGGTCTGCATCTTTGGATCTGGCTTACCTGGGTCTTGGCGATGCCTTCAACATAGCTTTGCTTACCCTGCTGACCTTGGCAGTGTCCCCTGGATTTCGTCTGTGCTGACCTGTGTGATTCTCCACCTCCCATGAATAGTGCCCACACTGGGAGCGTCCATCCTCCAGCAGTCTGGACTGGCTCCTGGTTTTCATCCCTTATAATTGTCCTTTCTAACAGCCACCTGCCACTTGACACTCCAGGATGTTGTTGCCTGCACAAAGTTAATATGGCCTTTATTTGGGTGTACTTTTGTGGCACGTTTGTTAGAGCATACATGTTAGGGCACAGAAATACTTCTTTGCTATTGCTATTTTCTTTAACCAAGACACAGACAAAATGCTTTGAAATATTTTAGGCTTGCAAAACATGATGAGAATGAAATAATACTCATCATTGACATATAACCACTTTAACATTGAGCTGTATTTGTTTCATATTTTCAAAGAACTGATTCGTACAGATACAGCTGCACCCCCTTTCCAGATTCCCTTTTGGCACCATTTCCCTCCTGTTCTCCTTCCTTGGAGGAAAGTACTGTACCAAGGTTGGGTTTGACCCTCTTGTACATGTTTTCATACTTACACTCTGTATTGATGTGTTCGGAAGGTATATACTCTATAGTTTCATGTTTTGAATTTTTAGATAATTTCAAATGTAACATATTATGCTGCATTTATCTTTTATGGGTTGAATTGTATCCTCTCCTCAACAACAAAGAGAATCAACTCATTTAAAAAATGGATGAAAGGTTTGAATAGGAATCTCTCTACAGAAGACATACAAATGGCCAACAGACACATGAAAAAAACAAGTTTTTCCTTATTATTAGAGAAATACAAGTCAAAAAAATGCTATATCACCTTATGCCTGTGAGAAAGGCATATATATATGTGTGTGTGTATATATATATATATACATATATACATATATATATATACATATATATATATACATATATACATATATATATATATACATATATATATGTATATATATATATATATATATATATGGCACGTGTTGGTGGCGAGAAAGGAACCCTCATACCTTCTTGGGGGACGTGTTGGTTGGTATAGCCACTTTGGAAAACAGTTTGGAGATTCCTTAAAAGATTAAAAATAGACCCTCCATAGGATCCAGCAATCTCACTTCTAGGTATCTATCCAAAAAAATGATAATATTAACTCAAAAATATTTGTGCACCTCTATATTTATTATGACACTATTCACAAGAGTCAAGCAATAGAATTAGCCTAAGTGCCCATTAATGGGTGAATGGATAAGGAAGATCTGATATATATATACATATGGAATACTACTTGGCCATGAAAAGATTATTTTACCTCTACCCGAAATATGAAGAAACAGTGAAAATGAACTGATTGGATAAAATTTAATCTTTGGATCCGACAGCAGAGCTAAGGTAACCAGAAGAGAAAAGTTTGGAGTACGAGTCATGTGATAGAGGGCGGTTTTACCAAAGAAAGAGTTGTGTCCTTCCCAAGTTCATTCACTGAAGTTCTAAGCCTCAGTCCCGCAGAATATGACTTTATCTGGAATAAGGTATTGCCGGCACAATCAGTTAACTTACAGTGAGGTCATAATGGAGTAGGTTGAGTTCTGTGACTGGTGCCATTATAGACAGAACACCACAGGAGAGACAAACACTTATAGAGGGGAAGACTCTAAGAAGACACGAGGAGAAAAAGATCCCAATCCAGTGAGTACCAGGAACTAGGAAAGAGGTAGGGAGCGGAGTCTTCTTCTCAGCTCCTGGAACAAACCCTGCCAACATCTTTACTCAACAGCGTGACTTCAAAATTGTGAGACAATACGTTGCTGTCATGCAGGATACTTGGTTATAGAGGCCTTAGAAAATGACTACAATATCCTTCTGCAAAGTTGCCTGCTTTGCCTCTCAAGGCAGACTTTTTAGGTTTAGCCATACTGGAGGTACTATAAATCCCACTGGTTGCTGTGGTTACTGACAGAACACATATGATGGGGGTCCCAAAAGGCTACACCGCGTAGCCGAGTTGTGTAGTAGGCTAGACCATTTATGTTTGTAATCACACTCCATGACATTCGAAAATGACAAAATCACTGAATGATGCATTTCTCAGAAAATATCCTCCAACATTAAGTGACTAGAGGGGATGGTTTGTTTTTCTTTTGTTTTGTTACTTAAGGACTTATCCCAACAATACATGCTGCTTTCACTTATTTCTTCAGTAAAAATGTGCTGAGCACCCACGCTGTGTTGAGCCCTGGGGAGAGGAGACGGGGGAGGGCTAGTGAGCTGGAGGGAAGTCTTGAGAATGAAGGGAAGTGATCTGAGGCTTTGAACATCATGCCCACAAGGAAGGGCAGTGGAAAAGTGTGTTTTTGTTTGGAGGCATGAGTGTCTGTGCTGGTGGCTTCTAGAGAGAAGGAGGTGTTATTATCTGAAGTGTCCTATTCTGCCGTTGCTTTGATGTTCATTCCTCGACCACAGTGCTTCTCACACTTTATCAACCAACAGAATCCCTGGAGGGCTTGTTAAAACACAAATTTTTGGCACTCCCTGGTGGCTCAGGTGTTAAATCATCACCTGGGGTTTAGAACACGCAAAGCCCGAGGACCGGGGTTTTCAACCTGGAGCCTGGGGAGACCAACTGAAAATGAACAACAAAAGAAAAGTGCTTCTTCCTCTTCTCTCTACCTTGCTCCGTTCCTTCCTTCCTTCCTCTTTAAAAACAAAGACAAACAAAAAAACCAAACATACATAAGCACACAGCTCTTCCCAGGGTTTCTGATCCAGAAGTTTGGGGTGGAGCCCCAAAATTTTGCATTTCTAACAAGTTCCCAGGTACTATCAATGCTGCTGATCCAGGGAACACACTTTCAGAATCATTGGCCTATTGCATCTGTTGATTCTTGTCATATGTTTATGAAGTTTGTAAATAAAAATCAATGAATTACTTCTCAACAGGATTTAAAAAAAAAATCTGTGTTATATCCTGGGCTGTAAAATGTTTGCCCTGACGAGTGTTTTTTTTGTTGTTTTGTTTTTAATTTCTGGTAAGGTTGCAGAAGTATCAGCGCCCCCTGGACCAGCGCTTTTATGATAGTTTCTGAGTTTACAGTTCCCACAACATGCAGGGAGGTTAGGCTCAAAGCCCACATCTGTGCAAATTACAAGCGTGGCCTTTGATTTCTTGCTGGTAATCTTTTCCCCCTTTCCGTCTACAATGTTGATAAATGGCAAGCTTGCTAAGCTTTCTTATTGCTTTCTCTGAGCCTATGTGTGGTTTCTGTTCATCCCTGTTAGGGCCTGAATTGTGTCCTCTGATATTCGTAGTTGAAGCCCTGATCCCCAGTACCTTATAATCGCCCTGTATTTGGAGACAGGGCCTTTAACGAGGTAATCAAGGTTAAGGAAGTCATAAAGGTGGGCCCCTAATCCAACATGAGAAGAGGAAGAGACACCAGGGATTCCCAGACACAGGATAGGCCATGTGAAAACAAGGAGAAGGTGATCATCTGCAGGCCAAGGAGAGAGGCTTCAATAGAAACCACAGCGGCCAACTGTGATCTTGGACTTCCAAACTTTCAGAACTATGAGAAAATAATGTCTCAAAAGCCATTCTGAAATATTTCACTATGGTATGTGAGAAACTCCTCTTAATAATGGAGGTTGTTCTTCGATCAGGGCTTTACCCTTCTATCACCTTCTGTGGGAGATACCTTTCATCTCCATGGGTGCTAGAAACTCGTTTCTCTGCATCTGGGAACTTTGAAAAGCCAATGAAAACCCAGGGGACCGCATTCTGGATCCATTTATACACACTCTGCTGGCTTTGATTTCTTTCATTTCTGGCACCAGGCCCAGTTTCCCTTAGTTTCCTTCAAGTTCAGCTCTCCCTTTATATTTTTAAATGTTGTATTTTACCTAGCATTTGGGTGCCTTTGTAACTGGGGGAATCTAGGCCACATCAGGAATATCCGCCATATTGCTAGAAGTTCAATATTATGTCTTAAATACATTTAACATTTTCTTGCCTCCAAATTGATCCTCTCCTCTTCTGATAATTTTCATGAAACAGTACTATCACACTTGGATTACAGATGGAAAACTAAAGGTGGGAGTGTTTAAGTTATTTTCCAAAATTGCATAGCTGATAAGTAAAGGAACTTGTTCTAACACCCATTCTTCCTCTACTCCTCCCTGGTATCTATTACATTCAAAGTGCAATGGTAACATTTCTATAAGGTATAATGGTAATATTTAGTTCTATAGACTGTATCTTCATTCTTTAAAACCATAGAATATGCTTGAAAACTCTCCAAATTTCAGAAAACACTGCTAAAATTCTTCCAAGTAAAGCTATAAGATGCTGTCAGGGACACCCATATTGACTGTTTCTCTTCCATGGAACTAAATGCATCTTTTGAGACTCTGAGAAAACTTTCTCTTCCACACCATCCATGCCATCAGTTCTTAGAGACAGATTTCATCTTTGTTTATGCCTGAAATTTAGCAAAAATTTTCTCTATTTTCTTTTGGCAGATTCTAGCATCCAACGAATCTTCTTCTTTAGGATATAATCTTGGAATCCTTGAGAGTGCAATCTGTATTATGGAGTGAGGAAGATGGAAATATAACATCCATTGGGATGTAAATTTCAGGTACTCAGATCAGAAGTAGATTTTAAGGTGATTTTCCTTCCTATGTTCACTGACTTGGGTTTAATAGGGTCATATCTGGAGAGGCATTTTCCCATGTTGACAAAGCATTCTCTCCTGACCTAGGAGAGCCAGATCACTGTTTGTAGTGCCAGAATCTGCAATCAGTATCTTTTGATGTGTCTGCACCCCTCATCCCCAGCCTTGGTCAAGCAAATTGTATACTATCCTTTCATCTACAAATTCTAGAAGGATCCGGTGGCTTTGGTTAGACTCTCAGCACCTGTCCTGAGTTTATCCCATTCCATTTACCCTCAGCCCTTTTTGTCTTAATCTTGTGTTACAGTACTTGACAGCATCCTTCAGTCACTGCCTTTTCTAGCTGGTCTCAAGAGAGGGCCAGTAGATTTGCTTCTGGTTCTTGTAGCTGCTTGTCTTTCTCCCTCATGGGCTGCTAGAGGGCCGTTATGAAATTTGTGTACCACCTTTTGCAATGTGTTGGACACTAACCATGTATTCTAAGTACCAACATTACAGGCTTCATTCTACTCTTGCCTACCCTCATGCAAGTCTGTTCTGATTTCTTTACCAACCTTTTTTATCCAGTTTATCCAGTTTAAAGAAAATGTCAGGTTGTTAGGCAAAATATTTCCAAGTCAAAGCCTTCTTTAATGTATAGCTAAGGTCACAACATTTTACTTAATTTTCAAAGTATTTTTGTTAAGTAATACACAGACTTATAAAAAAGCAACTTGCTCATGGGGAGTTGTTGCTTCATGAGCATAGAGTCTCAATTTCGCGGGATGAAAAAATTCTGGAAAATGGGTGCACAGCTTTGAGTATATACTTGACACTATGCTTCAAAACGATCGAGGTGGTCAGCTTACGTTGTGTGTATATTACCACAATTACATGAACACCTAAAATAGCTTATCTTAAATTTTATGTGTCTTTGTGAGCTGCCCCCACTTTTGGGGGAGGAACAAGGCTATCCACGTATACATATATGTCAGAGTTCTGCATTTCCACCTTCCCATTGCATGCTTCTGATGCTGGCATGCAAATCCGACCTTTATTTCAAAATGCACAGATGGTTTTTTATAGACACAGGACTACATCGCAGTGCGTATTTAGGGCCAGAGTGTTCTTATCAATGAGGATTCTGCTGCCTCTTTGTCCACCATTCCTGTCTCAGGGGAACTGTGTCAGGCAGACGTACATGCTCAGGGCCCAAGGGCACCTCTATGCTTCTTGATACCAGGATTTTCACATGACAATAGCATCTGCTGTCTTGTTCTTGGGTCCTTGCTATGTTGTAGATAATCATAGACATGAAGGTTTATGTCTTTGGAATAATGTCCTCTAGCTCTGTTTTCTTCTAATTTGTTAACTGTGAGAAAACAAGGTTGAAGTCAAAGCCCACGTGATCTTTTCCACACAGAAGGCATTTCTCCACAGAGCTGTGCTGGAGGCATCCTGCCGACAAGAAGTCATGGGAACAGAATCAAAGCAACTTGGAGAGGTAGTCTTCTACCTGCCTCACGTCCTCTGATTGCTCCCTCTGACTTCATGCTGTTGCTGAAGAGCCCCCCAGACACACAGGTCTGGCCTCAGCAATGCTGGGGATCTCACATGATTTAAAGCTTCTCGGGAGATTTAGGTCATTATTTCAAACAGCAGGAATTTCTTTTAAAATCGTCAGGGGATTAAAAAAATAAAAAACATTGCAACACTTGGATCATTTGCGAAGTGCATCTATTTTTGTTTTCTGCTGGAGACCAAAATGCTCTTGGCAAAGTCTTTCCCTGAAATGATAAATATCTGAAATCACAGAGTCCAAAAGAAGGCAGGGGGCCCAGTGTGTTAGGAACCAAAGCAGGAAAGAGAACTTCAGATTTGAATATTGGCCTGTGCCTGCCTGGATGAGTGAAAGCCTTGGACAAAGTAGATCTCTCTTCATGTGGAAAAACCCCGGATATTGATCGACACCTCACAGTAATGCGTGGCTCCCCCAGCAACTTTGCAAAAGAGGAGAAGTTACCAAGGTTTCTGCATCTACATGTTAAATGCTCTTGGAGTTTTTTCTAAACACAACAAATACATCATCTGAGTAATTATTCTGAAGGAACGTGGCTGCTCAGTCGGGCTGTCTGTCAGTTTACTAAAATTTCCCATCTTTCCATGTCTACTTAGGTGTGTTGGAGAGAAAATCAGATGACACCGCTGTCTTCCTTACATGCTTTTACATTTACATCTTCTCTGTTTTGTACTTACTTGTTGAGTTGTTTTTTTTCGCATTTCCATTCATCTTCTTGGTTCATTTAAAAAATTTCTAGCACCTACATGTCAGTTACATTTGAACCCTGAAACCAGTGTGTAGAGCGTTCAAGGTTGTCAGGGTTTTCTTGCTGTTATTTGTGTTTGTTTGTTTTTGTTTTTAATCAGTGCTTCTCAATTCATTTCATACCCTGGGCTACTAAAGGCAAATAATCATGGAAATTATCTTCACCTTGTAAACAAATTCAGTTAAGTCCTCTGGTAGGTTCGTCATTATCCGGCAGAGAAAACAGGCGCAACCTCTGGTGTTTCCTTTCTTCCTTTCCTCCTTCTCTCCCTCCCTCTTTTTCCTTTCTTTCCTTCCTTTCTTTCTTATTTGTTTAAATTTAAAATAGGTTTACTTTTCTCCCAGGACAACTCTTGAAAGCAAAAGGGCATTTTGATTACAAATATCTCCCACTGTCTGATAACCCATCCATGATACTCGAGAGTTAAGAGATTCCAGGCAATTTTGACATTTAATGAAATTTTATCAGCAGATTATAATCTAAAATAAAATTTCTGATCACCCTGCATTTACATCATAATCCAACACCGCTAGCAACAGAGACACGAGGCATGGAAAATCAGGATCTAGAGATTCTCCCAGTATTTCTAAGCGGTAATTGAAGAGCTGGCAGGGAAAACAGGCCTCACCCTCACCCAACGCATGGGACTCAGTGGGGAGAGACACCCTCCTCGATGTGCTGTGTCTAACTGCTTCTCCAACTGTAATAGGAGATCTAATTGTTAGCAGCCTCTGCTGATTTCCATGGCTCCAGGATGCCCCTCTGGCCAATATCAAGGTGCCAGAAGGAAATTAATGGATTCCTAAACTTCCTGAAAAACTGATCTGCGTGCTGGATGCAGCCGCCTTAACAAACTGACCATCGGCTGGGCATCTGGGGAGACTTTTCAGGGAGAGATGGTCACTTAGGTACCTGCCTTCGGCCTCCTCAGCCCACCCCAACTTCTGACCCTTTGTGATCGGGAAGGATCCTTTTGCCTGCAGAGCGCCTGTCCTGTGAGTCAGGGATCGGCTAGCGTCCAGGCAGGAGGAGGACAGGGAGCAGCTTTCTTGGGCAAATCAGCACTCAGGGAAAACCAATGGCATCTTTCTGGAAGAAGGGCGAGGAATAAGTATTGAACTGCTAAGGGATAGAGATGCTAGTCATTCAGAACTAATGCGACCTGACACCCAGAAGGGCTTTGTCCCTCTTCCAAGTAAGGACCTGGGCTCAGTGAGAATAATTTACCTGTGCTAAAGGAGGTGTAACTAGTTTATGGTGGACCCATGTCTCTTGAGAAAAGGAAAATTATTTGAAGCATATGAATAGGGACATGTTTGAACATCCCTAGCCCACAGGCTGATTTTTATTGACACTTGATGCCAGTTCACAGAGTACTAGGACAATGCCTTGAACTACCAGAAGGATCCATGGCATGATGTGGCCTCTTTTATTTAGACAATGTTGTTTGACCTGTTTTCATGACTTAGCTTAAAGCTTTTGCTTTGATTCAGTTGTGACACGGATGTTAGATCTCCACACAGCTTTCCTGTAATACCCTGGACCAGGCCTGGCCTTTGCGTATGTCCACGATCCTGAGAAATAGCTTAAATCAACACTAATGAAGTGTGTCCATGAGTTTTTCTAGGTAAGGAAACAGAGATTTGTCTGTAGCAGCTTCTCTTGAGGTCACTGCTATACAGAAAGGGTGTTTTGGATGAAATCCATAAGAGAACCAGAGTGAGGCTTGTTTTTGTTGTTTTGTTTTTCATTTCAACTTTTGATCTATTTGTTTTGGGGTACTTTGTTGCTAAGGGGGAACACTTCCTTGTGTTCTTCTGTCAACTGCTTCTTTGTTTTCACCTTATACTATTCACCACGTTTCATGTCCTCTCTCAGGATTCTAGTCTTGTTTGCCATTAAGATAAAAACCTCATTTGATTTCATGTGACTTGAAGGGAAAGAACTGCACAGGGGTGTGAGTGGACAGTGGAGGCTCACCTTTAGTGCAGGTCAGTGGGGAAGGAAATGCGCGCTTCATCATTACCTCTATGCCTATGCCTGGTTCCCACCCACTGTCTGGGGACCTTCGTCACTGCTGCTGAAGATGGACCAGCTTTTACACCTCTCCCTGTTTCCAGAGGGATCTCTCTGAGCTCCAGTCAGAATGATTTATGGCCCTTTGAGCCATCCCTAAAAGACTGGGGAGACAAATATACCTCATTCATTGGGAAACAAGCCCCAGGACATATATTATCGAGGAAAAATGAGATGACCAAGGAGCTATTTCGCTGGGTATTTATCAGCTTTCTTCTTTATTGTGGTACTTTATATGAGGGGTGAGTGTGTGTGCGTGTGTGTGTGTGTGTGTGTGTGTGGAGAGAGAGAGAGGTATTTGTATCCATGTGTGCACATAAATAATATAGACTTACTATATACACACTTGATTACAAAACAGAAGAAAACAATAGATACTAGAATTTTATTACGGGATAGGTTTTCTTGCATTCTTTTTCTTATTACAAAAGTTAAGAAGACAGGTTAAAGTGTAAAGAGAAAATAAAAATATTCTATATTTTACTAATCTTACAAACAAACCACAATTAGCAATTTGGTATGTGTCTTTCCAATCACTTATTGATGCGTACAGAAATGTTTCTTTAAATAGGATCATTTGTGCATACAGTGTTATAATCGCTTTTTAAAATTTAATATATTGTGAGGATTAAGCAGGATAATTTATAAGCACATTTTAACACATTACCCAGTAGTAGCCATTAAATGAAAGTTAACTGCTATAGTCATTAATATTTTCTCTCTGCACTCAATATCGTTATGCTTTATTTCCCGTTGTAGACAATTCTATATTGAAATTCTTTCATGGACAAATTCTTACATACAGCCATTATTATTTCTCATTCTTTGGAGATTTTCTGGGTTAAAGGATATTCATTTAGTCATTAAGCAACTCTTTAATGAGCATTTATTATGTGCCAGCAACTATTTTAGGGACCAGAAACACATGACACACTTGGGACCTACTTGGATGGACACATACTCTAGGGGGAGAAAACAACAATTAAACAACTACAGAAAAGCAAATTCAAATGGTCACTAAACATGTGAATAGCTAATCAACTTCCTAGTAGGGAAGGCAATACAAGTTAATTTGTTATTCAGCAAGGTGTCACTTGACACCATCAGACTATAAAACAAACCAGCAAACTCTAAAACCCATCCAGCATGTGGAAGAGAAACCACTGCTCATGGATTCATACTGTGGCCAAAAAGTAAATTACTGCCATAGCCTGTTAGGAAAGTAACCTGGCTATATCTATAAAAAATAAAATTCACAGATACTTAAACTCAGCATTCTAGAAAAATTTATCTCATAGAAATAGTAATTACGAACATAAACCTGAAGGGGCTCAGAATGGGCCTCCCCGAAACGTGACACTTTGGCACAGGATTATTTTGAGCTGGAGGAGTCATAGTCTCTGCTCTCCTCCTCTCTACCTAACAATAGCGCACAACTTTCTTTTGCAAAGACGTCCTCTGTCCTCTCTCCTCTCTCTGTAGCAGGAAGAGGTGACTCATCACTGGGATAGCACTAACTTGAGTCTGCGTAAATAAACCTTACTGAAATAACCATTATCCACCTATTTTCCTTCCTCTAATATACCACTCCTAAGAAGGCCATATTCCTTTCCTTTGTCTTGTTACTTCTCCACACTGTATCATCCTTTGTTAAAATGATATATAAGACCCCAGGTCTAAACATGTCTGAATTTTTGCTTCTCTGTGAAATTCCTGTGTATATGTATAATAAACTTTCTCTCCTGTTGACTTGTCATGTGTCAGTTTCATTCATAGGCCTCAAAAACTGATCCTAAGAGGGTAGAGGAAAAGGCTTTTCTTGCTCACCACCCCCCACACTCAGATTCAAAGTTTTGTTTACAGTGCCAAAAACTGGAAATGAGAGCAAATAAACCATAAGATTGACACCCTGTGGGAACTTTTATGAATTTATTACTTTCTGTATGATATTATACCATATATGTATGATATGATTATGTATGTATGTATATGTATATATACATATACACATATATGTAAAGAAATTAGGGAAAATTAGGTTTAGAGTTATCCATGGTAGATTATTAACCATCCCCACCCCCAAAAAAAGTCAAAAAAAAAAAGAAAATTTCAAAGTAACAAAAAAGATGCAATTCTAGTTCAGTGAAAAATAAACCAGCAAAGTCAAATATAAGTAAATGTTTGTATTTATACAAGTAGAGAAATGTGTATATAGAAACCTAGCACAGTATTAATATTGGTTGCTGTGGTGAGATGGGACTGAGTAAATGGTTAGCTTTTTCTTTTGCACCCGATATTATATTCTATAAAATATCAAGTGTAGAGAATTTTAACAATTGGCAGTTTTATTACTAATAAAATATCACATGAAAGACTGAGAATACTCCGGGAGGCACCCTACCATCCTCTCCAAATTCTCAGTGTATTATCCTTCTGAAGGACCAGAGAGACGCCAGATCCTCATCCAGAAATAAAGAATCCTTGAATGGATGTAGCTAACAAGTTTTGCCTGTTA
Source organism: Solenodon paradoxus (assembly GCA_004363575.1). Lineage (NCBI taxonomy): Eukaryota > Metazoa > Chordata > Mammalia > Eulipotyphla > Solenodontidae > Solenodon > Solenodon paradoxus. Next base: position 338,824 of record RJWH01001050.1, read on the forward strand.
GCTTATTGTTATTAGATTGAAATTATTCACTTGCCTAGATGACATTTCTTGAGCTCACTGTCGTCAGTGTAAGAATTTTTAACTGAGGCCCAGAATTTAAATGAAAACAGGTTCCATCTGAATAGGTTCTACCTTCCCTTTACCCACCTTGTAGGATTGCTGGCAGGATGACATGAGGTAAAATACGTGAAATGCCTATCGCACAGCCAGGCACCAGGTGAGGCCTCAGAGCGTGTTACTTGATGGGAATCTGCCCACTCCATCTTACAGTGCTGTCATAAAGAACAAAGAGGGAACAGATGTGAGGCCCTTTGGAAAGTGTGAGGCATGATACAAAAGTGAGGCAATAAGACAGGCGGCGAGAGAGCCGGTGTGAGAACCCAAGGGCCTTGGCACGCGCTCTCGTTCTTAGATCTCCTCTCTGCGTCCCTTCACTGCAAAAAATTTAACCAAGTTCAAGAAACTGGTTGCTTGTAAAATGGCTTGGAGAATGAGGAACTGGATCAAGTTAGTGCTCCAAAGGAATGTCTGGCACAGAGTTCTTATTTCCAGAACTTTCCAGTGCTGGCAGGTGTGAGATTGCAGTCACTGCAAGCTTTGCCAAGGAGACTCGGCGCTAAGTGCGGGACATGAAGGGGAAAGTCCCTTGGTGGGCCACGTGTGCTGTTAAAGGCAAGTCACCAGAGAGGGTACAATACATATCAGTTCCAAAAACACTTTACAGGCATGGAGACTTGGCCAATTATAGAATCGGAGTGTTTCGGCCAACTCTGAAGTGTGGAAAAGAAGTGATGAGACAAAGCTTGTCTCCTAGCATTCTTTTTATAATATTCTATGTGTACCAAGTGTCTCATAACACAAGGTGAAAATATTTGAAAAGAAAAGAAAAAAAAAAAGGTCCTGGTTTAGATTAATGAAACTGAAGCCTCTGAATACTGTCTTTCCCCTGTATCCACCTGAAACTTTCATTATCCTCCATAATTTTTTTTTTTGGGGGGGCTGTTATTTTATGCTTTGACCTTGAGGTAGCAATCTGATTCCAGACAATTCCCAGCCCCAGAAAAGGAACAGAACTACCGTGACAGGTGTCCCACACGTGTCTCGGCTATCGAAGGGAAGAGGCAAGAGCACCTTTGTGTTGGCAGGTGGGCTCAGGTCAAAGGTCAAAGGACAGAGATTAGAGGAGGAGACTGTGATCCTACATGTATTATTGGGTTCTGAGTTCCGAGGTAGAATTCTTTTCCTGCTCTGCTTTTTTTCTTACCGCTCTTTAATCTGCCGTTTTTGCTTGATGACCTAATTATCTCAAGTTAGATCATGGAAATCCTGTGAAGTAACTGACCTCAGACAAAATCCCCTCCTGTGACAAAATTCTTACATCCTGTGGTCAGCAGAGGTAGCTGTTGATAGTCATTAATTAACCTTTTAGTGCTGTTCTTTCCGTTGGACACACACATGCACACACACACAAACACACATACACACACACAGGCTTTGGTGTAAAAGCGGCAGTCACTGATCACAGGTGAATAGTTTCCTGAGTTGATGTGAAAAGAAATTCAGAAAAATGGGGGCACTGTACATTGAATAGTTTTAAAAAATCAGTCACGGCATTGCTATGGGTAGAATAACAATTATTGCTCTTTGGGTAATTCCATGCCTGGTTTTGCTGCTGTTGATGAAGGTAAGTCCTTCCACCTTTTCTCAGATTTCTTTCTCTCATATATAAAAGGGGGAGGCTGAATTTAGGATGGTTTGGTTCCTTTTCTTGAAAAAAAAAGTAGATTCTCCCGTTTGATGATTCCTCTGCCTCAGACAACCAGATTTAGCATTATCTGGGACACACTTACTCTAAAACATTATTTATTATTTATCTGAAATTCAGACTGAACTGGGTAGTGTATGGTATCTGGCAAGCCTACAGGAGAGCAGCTAACCCTGGCTCTGCTTCCTTATCTGGGGGTACCTGTGAGGGGTTTGAGTAGAAGGCGTTGATGAGAACCAGACTCCCTCCTGCCCCTCTCACTGGTTCACCCCGACTGCAGAGCAAGAAAGAGCCTACCATCCCCAACTTTCCTCTGATCAGGGATACAGAAAACTAAATTCTGCCCCATTCTGTTTAGGCTAAAAAGCTCTAACGTATATTTGATTGGCCTCATTCCGATCTGAGGTTATAGAAAAACTTCAGAACAATTCTTTATCTTCCTCCATGGAATTAAATTCATGACCAAGGAGGTAGGTCAATCTTCAGCAGAAAATCTTGGGTGTTATATGCATCTACTGGATGAAAATTTGACCTGTGGGAATGATAAATCCAGCACCTCAGCAAAAACAAAAGTATTCTGTGCTGAGAAGCAGGTGTTGCCTCAAAAAGAAGAGGGATGAATTACCTCTAGAGAGCATTTCCTGGCTTACACCATTTTTTTTTTTTGCATCGTTTGATTTCATTCTTGCAAATAGCCCAACAAAGGAGGGAATTATGTTTGTTCTGTTTTAAAAATAAGAAATTTTGTTTAGAAATGTACATTTCTTACTCAAGCTCATGGTGACTTATCAGGTCACCCAGCTAGCCCGTGGTGACTTCCTCAAGGCACCCAGCTAGCCCATGCTGACTTACCAGGTCACCCATTTAGCCCATGGTGAGTTACCAGGTCACCCAGCTAGCACCCAGCTAGCCCGTGGTGACTTACCAGGTCACCCATTTAGCCCATGGTGACTTACCAGGTCACCCAGCTAGCACCCAGCTAGTCCGTGGTGACTTACCAGGTCACCCAGCCAGCCCATGGTGACTTAACCCAAGTGACTCAGACTATTGAACAGAAAGCCTAGACATTCATGCAAGTCACTGCTCCCCTCCCTCCAGGTATTAGCCTGGGGCAACCTGGAAAGCTAGGTGGCTCAGGAAATACTCAGAAAAGCTTGAATTTAGAGTATGAAATAAAGCCACACACATTTCCCCAGTCATTGCTTAAGAAAAACAGCACACAATTCTTTCTCTCTTCTGCCGCTAATGGATCAAACACACACAGGGTGAGTAGCTATAACTCAATTGGTACCAGTCAAATTCACTCCTGTGGTCTCTGGTTGGATAGACTGGGCTGGGGTCCAGGGCTTGTTTGTGCCAGGAAACTAGAAAATTGACCAGGCCTCTTATATACAAGCTTTGCATAATGTTCCCAAAAAGATCAGCTAGTCTTAGGATTTTCAATATTAAATATCATTGCTTTCCTTTGCATAGCTAGCCCAAAATGTTTTTCTAGTGCATTTAAAAATATTTGCAACTTACTTTACATCTTGCTTAATTTTGCTTTTCTTTAGCTCCTAGAAAATAAACCATCTATTTCCCATGTTCTGTATTACATTTGTATTTACTCAGTTTTAAAATGTATTTATATATATATATATATATATTTGATCACTTTTGAGGAAGAAGAATAGAAAGTACAGAGTTTGCATTGGACAAATGACTTTAAGAGATGACGGGTGATTTTTTTTTTTTTTTTTTGTCTTTTACTCTCAGAAGTATACAATCCCTCTTTAAAAGTAGATTTTATAACATTATGAAAGAAAGGAAACCTTCACTGCCCAAACTTACATCTACAAATGGATCTCCCAACTGCTAACAGTCTCATCTCTTAGCTGTTGACAAACAACACATATTAACATAATTGAGATAATTAAGGGCAGTGCCAGGTAAGTTATCCTACAGGCGTCTGCAGATCAGAGACTGCCAATTTCCTCTCTTCTAACAGCCTGAAGGCGTGGAGATTAACACCTACGAAGTGTGGTGGCTTGAATTTAGATGAGGGGAGAAAGACAGGCTGCTTCCTTTGATTAAAACATTAGAAGAATAATTATTACAATAGTGAAATGGTTTCAGCCTTCTGTTAAGCTTTTTTTTTCCTCCTGCAGTTTACTATGTATCTCTGAAACTTTTTTTTTTTTCATTCCTCCATATGGCAAATTACTGTCATTGAAAATCTCAGACTTCAAGTTGAGAACATTTTGTGTGGATTGAGTTAGTGCCCCGCCTCCCCACCCAAAACGGTAATTTCCATTGTTGCTGAAGAGAGGAGAATATTACTTCTGGAGACCAGTAGGCATTTTATTAAACAATTGAACCAGCTGGAAACATTGTTGCCTTTATTCGAAACTACCATTTAGAAGTCAGATGCCTTCAGTTCAGTGGGAAATAAGCGTGGGGACCAGTTAGGTTTCCTTGTGTTGGCCGATTTCTTAGCAGACTAACCTGGATCCAAATCATGACCAAGGATGAGGCTATTGGTCGCTATTTTTACATTGAGTCTGTGTTTACTTTTCACTTAGAAACGGATCCCGCTGTCACTCTTTCTCTAATGCTCTGGAATATTTATGGAGGCGTAGAGGGAGGGACATACACATAATGAGTAAAATTCAAATGCAATAGGAATGCTCCTTCAGCTGTGACTTCTACAATTCTGTGACAGACCATTGCCACAGCCTCTGGGTCCCTCCATAGTAGAATAGAAGACAGGCACCACCTTTTGACAAATCACAAAGAAATGCTAGTCATTTTTTCTAAAGGTCTTATGACCCCCAAGTTGGTTCTGTCCTGGGAGGGAAAACACTCTGTCAAAAGTAGCATAGGCCATGTTATCAGCAAATATCTTCATTCTGTATGTTTAATTAGTGGGAAAATAAAGCACATAAGGACAATTTAATTTAGAAGGGTGGAGAGAGCCCCATAATTTTCAGGACAGGGAAAAGTGTGCTCCTTGGTGCATTTTTGGTGGAACTGAGCTGTTTTGGCAATAACTTCTAGTTTCCTTTTTTTCCTTTCTACACATTCAAAAAAAAAAAAAAAAACTTTCATTTTTGTAATGGAAAAATACAGCCCAAGATCCTGAAAGTTGAGAAGTGACTTCAGGGAACATTGCTGACCAACCTCCCTGTTACTAGAATTTGCTTACAGTTGCCTTTTTGCTGGAATACCTGTTTATTTGAAAAATTAAGTGCCTTCCTGTGTGAAACTTAATCGAATGGGGCTTATTCAAATCCTGGGGGGGTGGCGGGGATGCGGTGGGGGCCAGATGTGCCTTTTGGTCATTTCATTCCTTCAACATCTGCTTTGTCTTTTGACCTAATTGATTCAAACCAAAAAAAAAAAAAAAAAAAAAATCCTCCATGTAATTGTGCAAGTCGGAACTCAGATAATTTTCTCATCTAAATAGTCTTCCTCAGCCCTCCCCTGGGGCCACCTCCATCCTTGTCATTTTTCAAAGGAGACCGAAATCAACTTTGAGTAAAACAGTGGCTCTTTTGAAGATGATGAAACAGAGATGAAATTACTTACGCGCACTAGATGATGTGGAGAGGTACTAGAGGAGGTTTGCTCTGAGACTGCAGACTCAGGAGGTTACCTGATAGAATCCCATGTTAGTAGCTCAGAAATTGTCAAAGACGTCTGCCCATAGTTCTCGGAGTGAGAGCTTGGTGCTGAGAGTGGTGGTGTGGCCTCAACCCTTTCTCTGTAAAACCCAAGTCCCTGATGAGAGTGTGTGAGCACCTGATGCCCTTAAATTTGCCTGATTGACTATTTCACTGAAAAGGTTCCCTTTCTATTTCATCTGCCACTCCTCCTCTACTCTAGGCAGATGCCTCCTACCTGTTCACAATCAAGAAAGGAGCTGAGATCAGGTCTGTGTGGGGGAACTGGTATAAGGTCTTGGTACTTGAAAGTACGGATTTGGAGAAAGAAACTCAGTGTGATATCTGAGTGCATGTGCGTGTGCATGTGCATGTGTGTGTCTATCTGAAATTTAATAAAAAATGCATTAAAAAATTGGATACTTGTTAATACACCTAGGTGTCTTAATGGCTAAGTCTGCCAGACGCAGTCCACATGCAAGGACCTGGGTTTGGCCACTTGGGGCTGGGGTATAATCAAGGTGAATAACTAACTAATATAAATAAAATGGTGTTTCCTCATCATTCTTCTCTGGTTGTCTCTTCTCACCTTCATTCCTGTCTGCACCTTCCTGCCTGAATACTTGTGCTTCATTCCTATAGCTGTGCTCACGAGTTGCTACATACTAGTGGCTCACAGACTCAAGTAGGGAAACTCTTTGCCTCTTCCAGGTCTTGGGGAGTGTTGATATTCCTTGACTTATTGTTATGTCACTCTGACCTCTGCCTCCATCTTCCTATCACCTTTTTACTCTGTGTGTCCCTATTGAATATATTTGTCATTGCTTTAGAGTCCACCTGGATGATCTATTACGATCTCATCTCAAGATCCTTCACTTAAGTATATTAAGTATATCAGCAAAGATCTTTTTTTTTCAAAGAGGGTCACAGTCACAGGTTCTAGGGATTAGGGTGGGGACATATCCTTTGAGGGGGCACAGCACCTCAAAATGATTTTTATTTATAGGAAACAATGTTTGGAAATAAGTCAATCTTATCACTGGTTGATTTTCAGAAAGGTCTTTCTGTTGTATGCCTTTATTAGTTCCAGAAAGGTTTTTAGAGACACAAGATTTTAAATTGTTTACAAAGTGAAATGATTTGTGGCCTAGATCTGCATTGCGCTTTCAGATACATGCAATGGTCTCTGGGAACTGCAAGCCCTTCTCAGATGCCTCCACTCACAAAGAGTGCTCATTCATAAAAGGAAGAAAGAGATTCCTGCTACTGTTCGTGTTTACCAAGGATCTTGTCATTCCAGTTTTGCCTCATCTTCCAGTAATCTTCTCTCACAAACTCTTTCAAAAGTAATAATAATTCTCCACTTTCTTGCAACTACTGACACTCACTTTTTGCTTGTTAACCCATGCTCCTTAAAGGAGACTAGCAGGAGAAATGTCCTCAACAAACCAAAATACACCCTACTGAAGTGGCCAAACACCCTTGTGTGTTCTTTTTACCTACTCCCACTCCTTGAAGTTTACAAGTCATCCGCCATTCCTCTCTTGCATATCTTCTTCCACGGAGCAACACTATTAGTGAAGTAAGTCAGGGTCTCTTATAAGGCTCAGTCATATTTTAAGCTCTAATTCTAACATGTCCAAGTATGCTGGTGCTGATTCCTGGATTTGGTAATCAAGCGTGAAAGGAATACTCTCTTAGACTTGGAAACTTAGCTGTGGTTTGCATTCAGGTTTTATCAAAGAAATCAGCATTGAGGGCTTGGAGTATTTATGCCATTATTAAGAATGTGAATTTTGGTTCGCCCTGGTGGGGCAGCAGTTAGGTCAATTGCCTCCAAAGGAATGAGCCAGATACCCCTGGGTTCAAATCCCTAGCCCAGTGGGGAAACAGCCAGTGGGAACAACTAAATATAAAATAAAGATGCTTCTTCCTCCTTGCCTGCTTACATTTTTCATTTTGATTTGTTAAAGCAATAGTTTCATTGAAGTAAGGGCTTAGAACATTATACAGGCTTCAGATGCACATAATTATAAGTCACTATCTCTATGGCTACATTATGATCCTCATTGAAAGTTTTGTTTCTATTCATCACCATGCAATTGATCCCCTTTACCCCATTTTTCCACACCTACACTTATTCCACCCTGCACCCCCAACACCAGTAATCACCATTCTGTTGTCAGAATGAAAGATTCGGGGGTTTTTTTGTTCATTTTATTACTTTCTTTTTCTTTTTTTTTAAGTTCAGGGTGTAGAGTTTTATATTTGACATCTATCTATATCTATATATATATACTGCATCATGATGACTATCAAAAGTCTAGTTTCCATACATCCACCATGCAACTGATCCCCTTTACCTGTTTTACCCAATTGCCATCCCTTTTCCCTGCTGGAAACCCTCAACCCTGTTGTCAGAATCTAAGGATTTGTTTTTGCTTTGTGGTTTTTTTCTCTTTATCCTCCACATATGAGTGAAATCATATGATGTTTGTCTTTCTCCTGATCTCACTTAGCATAATACCCTTGAGGTCCATTCATGTTGCAAATGACAAGATGTCATCTTTTTTAAACAGCTGAGTAGTATTCCAGTGTGTGTGTGTGTGTGTGTGTGTGCATACATATATGTATATGTGTTTATGTATACACACACTTACATCTTCTTTATGGATAATTAGGTTGTTTCCATATCTTGACTATTATGAATACTGCTGTAATGAATATAGGGGTGCATATATTTTTTCATATTAGTGTTTTCATATTCTTCAAATAAATAACAGAAGTGGAATAGCAGTATCGTGTGGTATTTCTGTTCTTAATTTTTTGAGAAATCTTTACACTGCCCTCCATAGTCGCTGCACCAATTTACGCTCCCATGAAGTGTACATAGGTTCCCTTTTCTCCACATCCTTGTCAATACTTGTTTTTTGCCTTTTTTGAGAACAGGCATTCTAACTGGTGTGCCATGATGTCTCAAGGTGGTTTTGTATTGCATTTCCCTAATAATAATGGTAAATAACATCTTTTCAGGTACGTGTTGATCATCTGCATTCTTTTTAGTAAAAAATCTATTTAGCTCCTCTGCACACTTTAAACTGATTTGTCTGGTTTGTTGTTGTTGTGTTGTATGAGTTGTTTATATATTTTGGATGTTAATCCATCATATGTATGAATTACAAATATCATCTCATTCTCGTTTTGATGATGCAAATTTTGATTCTCATATTGTCATTGTTCCTTGAGTATGGATCCTTCCAAGAATTCTGGAGGGAGATGAATTCTTTACAGTCAGAATATAGACATTTCGGGATTATCAGTCAGCCATAATCCCTTCAAAATATCCTCAAAACGGCTCTCATGGGACATATATACTTGATTGGCTAAATGAAACAATCTAATAATTGTTACAGGCATCTGACATCATAAAAAGGAGAATTTTTTTCAGAAACTATGGATTACAGTCAAGCCCCATGCTGCATGATGGCTAAGGTCATGCCCTCTACTCAAGAGATGCAAGGCACAGAGGCCCAAACATCCACTTGGATTGTGACCAAATGAGCAATTTCTCCTAGGAGGGAGCAAACATGTGGGAAGGGCAAAATTTCTCTTCCACTTCCTTCCGTTACCTTGGTTGGGTTGAACTTGGGTCCAGGCTGTAATGACCCCTCATTCATTCGGTCGTCACACTGCTGGGTCAAGATCTGCTCCAAATCAATGGTCTATTTGAGATGGGTTGTCTTGGAGACTCGACCAGACTGATATCTTAGTCTTCCTTTTCTTCAATGCAATTTCTTCTTCTCTGTTGGCTTGAATTTATGCTAACTTAAGGATTTACTAGACCCTGATCCAAGGAACACAAGTCCTGGGAGCCACTTTGACAAGAATGAAAGGAATCTGGTGTTCAATGTGTTTGGAAAATGCAGCATGCTATAGCTCCTCTTGGAGATGTACAAGAGACAGTAAAAACCTCTTGAATGTTCATTAATGTGATTTCTTAAACTTATTCGTCTGAATCCCTCTCTCATGTAATACCTATTGAAAGGGAGAGACATATTCTGGAAAGTACTGGGGTGATAGAAGATGCACTGGACTTTGAAACGAAAGGTCTGTGTCTGAATCTCCCTTCTGTGACTTTCTAACTGTTGGTATCAGATAAGTTATTGAACCTCATTTGTCTTAGATATAAAATGGGTGTACAAAACACTAGCTTACCTGCCTACCAGGGTTATGATAAAGATGCCCGTGAAAACACTTTTAAAGTAATAATAAGTTGTTTAAAAGTAGTTGTGTGTGTATGTGTGTGTGTGTACATCTAGGACATGAGTATGGCCTGTACATTAAATTTGTCCCAACACCTGATTTTCTTAATAAATATTTTTTTGGTTTTTTGTGTGAGAGGAGGAAGAAGCGTTTATATTTAGTTGTTCATCTTGGCTGTCCCCGATTTTATAAATAAAATTCTATGGAACACAGCCATATTCATTGGTTTGTACATCATCTATGTGTAATGACAATGGTGCTACACTGGTGAACTGAGTGGTTGAAACAGACGGTGACTCACACAGCACAAAAAATTTATTGTTTAACCCTTTACAGAAAAATTTGATCTTTAATAAGTAAGTTTCACTAAAGGACATGTTATGTCCATTGAAGTGGCAGTTAAGGCAGGACCCTGGCCTGAATTCTTCAGTGCCCACAGAGCTCTGTCTCTCTCACCAGGTAACGCAAGTGATAAAGTCTCCAGATCTACCAGGAAGGGGGTGAAATAACTGCACACAGACGTAGCCACATAGTAGCTTGGGTAATGAACGTGCCTGAACGCTTGTAGTAAATCCTGGAAGGTTGCCCAGTCCACCCCCAGGTAATTGGAGGAACCAAAGAAAATGTAGCTGCAGGCATGTGGAAGGCGAGGAGTGACAATTTGTCATAAGCATATTAGAGAAAATTGTATGTGAGAGCATAGTGTTTCTGTGATTTCCTGAAATCGTTAGTGACCAGAGACAGGTGTTCATTTTTAAGAGCCAGTCTCAAAAGATGAACAGTGTTGAAACATCATAGTGATGCTTCCAAACTTTTCATCCTTAGGTTGCCCTGGAGTGTGAGCTGGTATTCGGGGCTGGGTCCCCACTGTCAGGCTGACCAGAACATGCAGTGAGATCAGCATGCTGAAACTTCATCTCAACTTTCTGGAGCTCAGCACCCTAAACTCAGCTGCCTTGTGTTCACCGACCAAGAATGCAAACAACAAAGCTCAAAAACAAGGAGCCATTCCTGGAAAGAAGAATGTTCTCCACTTAGTAGGAGGGTGAGTAGTGTGATAAGAGCCTTAACACCAGGAGTTAGATTATGATGGTATGGCTCTGGCCCCCGTGTCTGGTCTTTGAGGCTGTGAGCTGCTAACAGCATCTGGTGTCCATAACTCTTGGATGAGGAATGCTGGCGGGCTATTTGTGGAGCCTATCTCTGAGAAGACACTTAAGACACCTCATATATTTCCAGGCAACCTCCCCACCATGCGTGGGGGCAGAGGCTGTGATTATGTTTATGACGGGAGGGATGAAATGTTTTGGAGAGTCACCATGACATTTCCATGTTCCGTTTATCTTTTGAGGACTGCTCTTTCAGTGGATATTTACCTCTAGTCCCTATGGACTTTAGAAACTCATAGAAAAAGAGGGTAAAAGTCACAAGTTGGGGTCAGACTGACTAATTATCATTCTGCCTATTAGATGCTGTTGGGCTGTCAACTTCCCCTAGCAATTTAAAGTCAAATGAATTTTCCGATTGAATGTCACAAGTCCCTGCGCAATCTGGGGACACGTTTGTTCTCCTTGACTCTCTGGCCTTCCCCTGTGGGCAGGTGGAGGCATGTCTGCCCCACAAGTCCACCTCCACCGTCTCTCACCTCACTCATGCTGCTCCTGCCTCCTTGCCCCACAGACCCACCTTCATGACACCTGGAAGCCCCTTTCTCTGAACTCCCTCAGAACCTAAAGGCAAGACCACATTCTAGCATTCAGATACCCTTATTTAGAGTCTACTTACAAAAATACCTAACCCACTAGTCTGAAAGAAAGATTAGCCTCTAACAGTAAATGCTATCGAAATGAGAATTTTTAAAAAGTTGTAAAAATTTTTTTAAGAAATGAGAATTCTGAAGGTAAGTTGTAGAGGTTTTTCTGTCTACTACATTTAGAAAAACAGACACATTTCAGAGACCTATAATGAAATTTACTTTAGGAGTGTCAGCCATGCTCATTCTAAGACTCAGGTGCGTCTGGAAGGCCGAGGTAGGCCTACTGAGACCTATTTGCTTTTTTGTTTTAAGGAGTTTCTTGGATGAGCAACAGAAGAGAGAAGGTAAGTGTCATGGTATGTGGACAAGGGAGAGGCAGATGGGCTTTATTAGTTTCCCAGGGCTGCTGTGACAGAGTAACACAAATTAGGTGGTGGAAGACAACAAAAACTTGTTCTCTTCCAGTTCTGGTGGCTAGAGATCCAGGATGTTGGCAGGTCCATGCTCCCTTCACATCCTCAAGGGGAGGAGCCATCCTTGCCTCTTCCAGTTCTTGGTTAGAAGGTGTTCTTGCTTTGTGACTGTGTCATCCCCATCTCCATCTCTCTTCACAGACCACCTTCCATCTGTGAGTCAGTGTCTTTACATGGGCTCTCTCACCAACCGTATTAGATTCAGGACCCACTTAATAACCTTATCTTAACTTGACTGCAAAGACCCTTTTTCAAAATACAATGACATTTGCGGGTTTTGGGGGTGGGGATTAGAACTTCAACACATCCTTTGACAAGAACACAAGTCATAATAAATGGCACTTTAAATATATTAGTCTTTAACACCATTCTCTTTTTCAAGAGCTGAGCTAAAGCCCCACAGGAGAGAAATGAGTAAAAACAAAATAAAACAGGAGATCTTTATAAAACATTGTTCTTTCAATTGATATATATTATATATAATGCATATACTATATATTAAGTATACAAATGAGTAGGTGAATAGACAGAATTATAGCACTCTCTTTGGTCTGTGTATGAAGAACAGTTTAAGTGAGGTATGAAGTACGAATGAGGTTTGGACATGTTCTCCCTCTGAGACTGGAACCTGGTGGAACCTGAAGGGACCCCTGTGTGTGCAGAGACCAGCTTGCATCCACCTGGGGCAGGAAAGAAGCGGAAACGGAGGCTTCAACAGGAGAAAGAGGCTGAGAGAACTGGCCCTAGGCAGAGGGAAGTCAGACCTCACCGGAAAGCACGAGGAACATTCTTCTTGCCCTTTTTACCAGCATCAGACCCCTTCTCACCTCCACGTCCCCAGTTATTTCTTCAGGGGCGTGTGTTCCTTGTTTCCAGGGCCTCACAATCCTATGCTTCTCATGTGAGACTTTCTTCTTCATCCCAAGAGCTTATCAAGCCATTTTATTTAGGGTGAAAACAAAAATGTTCTCCCTTGGAGAGTATCATCTATATCTTTCCAGTTCTACTGATTCTCTTTCAAATTGTGTCCCAAGGAGAATGTCTCTGCCTCTCAAAGTAAAGCATCACTGCTTGTGCCCGAGCAGGAACCTCAATGGCACTTCCAGGAACTCTGTATCTCTCCACATTCTGTGCCTTGTCGGACCTGCCCACCCTCTGAGCCATGAGGTGGACAGCCCAGTGTGACTTTAGGTAGAAAGATTAATTCTAGAAAGTGCAAGGCCACTCTTGTCCTCTTTCTCTCCCTCCCACCCCCCACAGGTCAAGGTTGAAGAGTCTCAGATGCTTCTGGGCAGCACCCATCCTTCTGGCTGTAACAGCTCTGAATTGGCCCCCAAATTGGTGGGTTACAGTCCCGTGTCCCTGCCATTGACTGAACTAGCTTGTATTCATTTATTTTATTTTTTAAAGGACAGGTACAGGCAGGAATGAAGGCAAGTAGACAGGCAGGCAGGCAGGAAGAGCGGGGAGGCATTTCTATTTCATTTTTAGTTATTCATCTTGGTGGGTCCCCAGCCTCAGGACATGAACCAGGGTCCTTGGGATGTATGTGGACTGCACTCAGCGTGAGGCAGTGGACCCAACCGCAACACCACCAGGGTGCACTTGAACTGTCTTTTAAATGTCCCCATGAGCTCTCTCCTCACCCTTTTTGTTCAGGTATGAGCATCATCCCTTTGGACACAACACAGAAATTAGACGTCTGCCTCTCAGTTGTGAGGCCCCAATTTGGTGCCCTGGGGAGACCCCTGGTGTGGAAAACTGCCACACCAGTGCCTGGCGCCTGCGCCTGAGGAAGGCTGTGAAGTTGTGTGTGCAGTCAGTGTGGGCCGGGCCCAGCCTGCAGAGCCAGGCCCCAAGGGAGCTTGTGACTGGAAACTGGCCTGGCCTCCTCCCTGGCAGTGGAGGAGCAGGGGAGGGATGAGCTCACTCTTCCCTCCAGGCTGCCCTGGCTCCACGCCCTGCCCTCTTCACCTCCTTGTCCTCCAAGCCCTCAACAAGCTGACGCGATGCAGCAGACGGGCACTGTGGTCGCCAGCCTGCCAGCCAGACCCCACTCCCTGTGTCACGGCGGCGAGAGTCAGGGCCACAGAGGGAACTAGACCAACAGAACAAAAAAGTCCTTAAGTCTGGGCGGATTTCTAGGAATTGAAAAATCTCAGTTAACATGAGAACATCTACAAATGTATTCTTGCCTATGTGTGTGCTTACATATTTACTTACAGAGTCTTAATCATTAAATCAGGTTATCCCCTAAGAGATGTTCTCAGCAGCAACACATCTCCTGGCCTGGGGTGCCGTAGCAATAAAAACTACTCTTGACAAGCAGGCTGCTGCTGGAGTGTATAAAATAAATTTTTAAAACTAGGTTAAAACAGTAGGAGGCATGATAGTCTAGCAAAAATAAAAATGACACACTGAGATTGTCAAAGCTACGTCTTCTTTTCCTGAATAATTGATTAACTATTTTTAGCTCTTATTTTTTAGTGTGCAAAATGATGAAAATGCTGCCTTTTCAGCCAGTACCTGTCCAAAGCTCTCCCCATTTTCCTTGAGTCTGAAATTAATATCATGTATAAAAAAAATAAAGGAGGGAGGGAGGGAGGGAGAGAGGTCCCTGGCAGTAAGCAGGGGAGGAAGAGAGGAAGGAAGGAAGGAAGGAAGAGAGGAAGGAAGGAAGAGAGGAAGGGAGGGAGGAAGGCAGGGAGGGAGGGTGGGAGGGAGGCAGGGAGGGAGGGAGACAGAGAGGGAGGGAGGAAGAAAGGAAGAGAGGAAGGAAGAGAGGGGAGGGAAAAGGGGATCATGGATGGATGGATTGATAAATTGGGTTCAAAATAAATGAAAGGAATGAGGGAGAAGAAAGGAAGACCCTTTAGGGATATAAAGTATGCTTTCATGTTCTTAAAGAATTTCCTGTCACATGAAATTAGTAATGATTAGTAGTGAAGTTAGCCTGCTATCAGTTAGGTAAGGTTAATAATAATATTGACAATTTGAGTGGCCTGTAATATAGGTGGCAGCATGAAAGAAGCCCTTTTTCATTAACCACTCAATTAATCACACTGTCTCCTGAGGAAGGTGAACACTCCCTGTTTCATAGATGAGAGAACAGAGACTCAAGACCCAATGACTTGCCTGTCGTCACATGACTAGTGGCTGCTGGAGATTGGCCAGGATTCCATGAAATGAGCTGCTGGAATATATTGTATCTGAAAAGTTGGTGTCCAGGCCTAGATGCTCTGTGGTCTGTCCATCTATCTTCTTTCCCTTCATTTCCTGAGAATATTTGCACTGTGCCCTGTGTGCGTTTTGGGCTTCGAAATCCTTAGCTACTTACCCAAGCCCATGAGAACAGATACAGAACAAATCAAAGTGCACCCTACAGAAGACAAATCTGGAGACGAGGAGATTAGGTCAGCATGGCCTCTGGATCAATCAAGGGCTCGGTGGTTCCTGGTTTTCCCTTCCCAAGCAGCCAGGCACTGGAAGGGGGACAAAGGTGATGCTCCCTCAGCTGGCAGGCCCTGGGGGTTCTGACTAGGGGATCGGGTTGGCACTTGGTTTTACTTAGCCTTGGGGCTTTAGAAAGATTAGTTTTCATCTCTACACTGGATAACAGGCACAGCTCGTTTTGTTACCCTCCACTTTACCGTGCTTCATTTGCACCGTATTTTTACAAATGGAAGATCCGTAGCAACCTTGCGTGGAGCAGATGTGTTGGCGCCATTTCTCCAACAGCACATGCTCACTTCTTGACTTGGTGTCACATTTAATTAAGGTATATTTGGGGAGACATACTGCTATTACACACGTCATGACCAGAGTATGTACTTCGTGACTTGAGTGTAGGGTTAACCTAACTTTTATACGCACTGTGAAACCAAAAAGTTCACCTGATTTGACTTATTGCAGTGTTTGCTTTATTGCGGTCGTCTGGCTTGAAGCCACTATGTCTCTGATCTGAGCCTGCTTGTACTCTGATTACCGGACCTCCCACCCCAGGGCTGGATTGTTAGCATTTGCAGTCCTCTTCCACAATGCAGAGGTAGCTCCTTCAGGATTTCACATCTTGGCTGTCTCCACCAACAGTAAAAGTGATTTAGCCAAGGAGATGTCAGAAAACATCTTTCATTGTTGGGAAGAGTGGTGTTCAGGAGGCGTAGGCTGGCTG
This sequence comes from Solenodon paradoxus, assembly GCA_004363575.1. Taxonomy (NCBI): domain Eukaryota; kingdom Metazoa; phylum Chordata; class Mammalia; order Eulipotyphla; family Solenodontidae; genus Solenodon; species Solenodon paradoxus. The sequence continues at coordinate 354,893 of RJWH01001050.1, forward strand.
GAGAAGGGTAGAGCACCTCTAGCCCTTTACAGAGGGACAGGGCTTAGGTGCAGTGAGCCTGGTCACTTGCATTCCTCAGAATGGCATTGTGTTTGGCCCTGGTTCTGTTACCTGATACCCTCTTGAAAGTAAACTGAATTCCACTGCCAGGGTTTGGGAATATGTGGCTCAAATGAGTCATTTTCAGTAAATGTGCTTGCTCATTTCATCTTTTTTAATAGCTGCATAGAATTCCATTGAGTCTCTGTACCATGGTTTCTTGTTCTAGTTATTCTTTGATGGGCATTTTGGTTGTTTCCATGTCTTGGCTATTATATATTGTATTGCTAGGAACATAGGAGTGTATGTATTTTTCCTGATAAGTGTTTTTGTATTTTTTGGGTAGATGCCTGGAAGTGGGATTTCTGGATCAAAAGGTAGAACCATTTTGGTGGATGGACGTGGAGGGGATCATGCTCGGCAAACTAGGCCAGAAAGAAAAAGAGAAGTACAGGCTGGTGTCACTGATCTGTGAAATATAAAGAAACAAAATCAGTGAACTGGCAAATCCCAACAAAATTCACAGGACACAAAACTATGGCTCCTGAGGAGTGGAAGGTAAGAGAAAAGGAAGGAGGGAACAAGGTGATTGGTGGTAAAGGCATTACAACTCAGGTGGTTCATGCAGTGACATCACAAAGTCGTTTGAAATTTTGCCACCAAAATGAGCAAATGCTGCAAATCAGAACTTTCTTTCTCTCTGCCCTGCAAAAGCTGGCCACTCCACATTTGCCTAAAAGATAATCATAAACATTTACCTGCTTATCACTACCTCTAGCCTCTGGAGGCTAATTGGGAGGGGTTATCCCAAATTGCTTTAGGATAGTTTGTGATATCACTAAAATCAATCAACCTGCTTGCCCCTTGTTTTAGTAATAATGAGATTCAGTAGAGGTTTTGATCTGTCTTTTATGAACCACCAGGTTTGACAAACAAGTTTTAAAAATAATAAATGCAGCACAACTATGGAATATTATAGAGAAGTAAAAAAGCTGGAAAATATCACCTGTGGCTCTACCCTCCAAATATAATAATTTTTAAAGAGAACTGTATGAAGTTAAATTGCTGTGACCAAGCTTTTTCTTTTTTTTAAGATACTGAATTTACACTTCAGTCTGTGTGTACCCCTCCAGTTTCACCCAGATTGTTGCAAAAGGCACACTTTCATCTTTCTTTTCCAGCTTCATAGAATTCCATTGAATATATATACCACTGTTTGTTTGTTTTTATCCAGTCATCTGTTGATGGGTACTCAGGATGTTTCCAGGTTTTGGCATTGTGAATTATGCGGCTATGAACATAGGTGTGCAGATATTTTTCCTGATTAGAGATTTTGTATATTCTGGGTATACACTCAGGAGTGGGATTGCTGGATCAAGTGGTAAATCTATCTTTATTTTTTTGAGGAATACATTTTCCAGAAGAATGCACTAATTTACATCTTACCAATAGTGCAGGAGGGTTCTTTTTTCTCCACACCTCTTTCAACATTTGTTTCTAATCTTTTTAATATAGGCCATTCTCATTTCTGTGAGCATCTCATGGCTTTCATTTTGCATTTTTCTGATGATGAGACATGTAAAGTATTTTTTATGTGTCCATAAGGCCATCTATGTATCATCTCTAGAAAGATATCTATTCAGTTCTGCCCATATTTTGAGTGGGCCATTTGCTTTTTTGTTGTTGAAGTGTTTGAATTCTTTATTTGTTTTGGAGATTAAGCTCTGTCTGATGTATGTTGTACAAATATCTTCTTCCATTCAGTTGCCTTTCTGTTTTAGTGGTGCTTTCTTTCACTGTACAGAAACTTTTTTAGCTTGGTGTAACTCTATTGTTTAGTTTTACTCTAGTTTCTTTTGATGTGCATGTCACTTCCCCCAAAGACATCTTTGAGGTTGATGTCATGAGATGTTTTTCCTAAATTTTCTTCTGTGTATCTTATAACTTTGGGCCTTAGGTCTTTTACACATTTTGAGTTAATTTTTGTGTGTGGTGCTAATGAGAGATTTAGTTTCACTCTTTTGCAGGTAGCTCTCCAATTTTCCCAGCACCATTTGTTGAATAGACTTTCCTTCCTCCATTTTATGCTCTTGGCTCCTTTCTTATAGATTAACTGCCCATATAGTGTGGTTTTATTTCTGGGCTCTAAGTTTTATTCCACTGGTCTGTGTGTCTATTTTTGTCTAATACCGTACCAAGCTTTATTTTTTTTTAAAAAAGGAAGTACTCTTCTTGATTATGTTGAAACGACTCTTCTTCATTGTGGAAGGCCAATTGGAAAGGTTAATTTTCAGTTTCTCATGATCACTTAAGTTACTCATGATTACCAAAAGAAAACCTGCTTTTTCATAAATTTAACATAAAAACCATTTATCCTCTTCCTGTCTTGGAGTCTAATGTCCAGAAAGTTATATTTTCTGATTCCATTGTGTGAGTTGCTTTAGGGGTTGTGAAATAGCTAAATTGTCCTCAGAATTCTCAACAGTTTGCTCCATATGAACTCCCTGAGAAACTGTGCTCTAAAATGAGCTCAGTCTTTGGGATAATTTAAAAATGATGGTCTCTCCCAATTGTAGCAGGAAAAATCAGCAATAACCGTGGTGTATTCAAGTATCCACAAAGTACAACTGTCTGGGCCAGTTGGGTTAAGAAGGACACATCAGGTCACATTAACGGAGATGTGTTTGCTTTGGAATGAAGACTATTTTAAAAATAAATTGAGGATTCAAATGTAATAAAAGATGCAGGAACAAGACTCTCAGTTCTTTTTAAACAACATTTGTAATTTGCTGTCCTAGGTTTTGATGCTGTCATATTGAAGATATGAGCTGAACACCCTGTATCTGGCATTGTTAAATAATATCAATATATCCAAATGACTAACCTTACATAACATTATAGGGCATGACAATGGTCCCTGCTCTGAAAGCTCATCTGTACCATGTCATGAAAACAACCCCTGATGGCTTGTGTAAAGTCATGTTTTTCCTAATAACAAGAGGGGTTGAACATCTTTTCATGTAATTTCTGGTTATCTGTAAGTCATATTTGGAAAGGTATCTATAAAAATCTTCTGCTTATTTTTAATTGGACTATTGGGGTTGTTTTTGTTTTTGTTTTTGTTTTTTGGTTGTTTTGTGAGTTCTTTATGTATTTGCATATTAACTCTTGCTGAATGAATGATGTGTAAGTATCTTCTCCTATTCAGTAGGATGTCTTTTTGTTCTGATAGTAGGTTGTTTTTGTTTTGTTTTGTTTTGATGTGTAGAAGCTCTTTAGTTGATGTAGTTCCACTTGTTTATTTTGGATTTTATTTCCCTTCACCTTGGTATCAAGTTCCCAAAGACATCAATGTAAAGGAATGTTTTATTTATGTTTTCTTCTATGTATTTGATGATTTTCACTCTTATATCTAAGTCTTTAATCCATTTGAATTATTTTTTGTATGCATGGTGTTAGGTAGTGAGCTAGTTTCAACCTTTTGCATGTGGCAGTCCAGATTTCTCAATACCATTTATTGAAATGACTGTTCTTTCTTCATCGTACACTAAACAACAATGGATATCCCCCTCATACCTGTGAGAATGACTATTATCAAAAAGTGTGGAAACAACAAGTGTTGCTGAGGATCCAGAGGAAAGGCAAAACTCTTGTATACTGTTAGAGTGTAAATTGGTATAACCATTATGGAAAATAATATGGAAATTCCATATGATCCAGTTATTCCACTTCTGGGTATTTACCCTAACAACATCAGTTGAAGAGATCTGTGCACCCCCATATTCACTGAAATAATATTTACAATAAGCAATCATTGGATAAAACCTAAGTGCTTATCAACAGATGTGTGGATAAAAAAGTTGTGGTATATATACACAAAAGAATATTACTCAGCCATGAAAAAGATGAAACTCTGTCCTTTGAAACAACATACTTGGACCTATGGGAAATTACGCTTAGTGAGATAGACCAGGAGAAAGACAGACATTGTATTATTTTACTCATATATGGTATATAGACACATCAAGAAAATAAATAAACTAAATCAAACAAAAATAGATTTTTAGTTAGTAAAATCAAATTAGTGATTACCAGAAGGGAAGGGAGAGGGAGACAGGAAATTTGGGTAGAGAGGATCAGTGATATGATGAAGGAAGAACCAGAATAGTGGTGATGAACTTAATGCAAAATACACACATGCTGATTTACAGGGATGCACACCTTAAACCTAGCTTATGATGCAATCTTTCTTCAACGAAATTGCTAAAAATTAAACTTTTTTTAGATCTTTGGTTAGAATAAAATAAAATAGAATAAAATCTTGCTGTGACTATACTTCCATGGCAATAGCTGTATAAAATATTGAAGATTGTTAGAATGGTGCGGAACTCAGAACTGAGATCCTTATCATCATATTGTCTGCCCTCTGAGGGGAAATGTAGGGTAACATCAGTTCATACCACCTGCTGGAGCCCAAATCACAGAGCAGATGTCTTAAAACCCTTTGCTGAAAATGCTTCCATTCACTAACAGTGAACCCTGATGCAAATTCTGGGCTCTGGATGTGGAAGATGTATCTGTGTAGGTTCGTCAGTTGTAATGAATGCACCACTGTCATGAGCTGTTAATAACAGGGGAGACTGTGTGAGGCAAAGATCCCTGAGAACTCATGCTACCTGCTCAATTCTCTGTGAGCTCCTCTTAAAAACATAGTCTATGTAAACACACACACATACACACGCACACGCACACGCGCATGCACACACACATTCCACATTTTAAGGCAACCATTTCCAGGGTGGGAATAGTCAACTGTCAAAGCTCTGACCCTTCCGGCTGACACCATGACAGACAGGCCCTGAGTATGTGTTTGGGGAGGTTCTGGATCTCAAGTCATTATGTAAGGAAGAATAAAAGAAAAAAAAAATAGAAACTCATTTGAAAGTCTTTGTTTCCAATAAACACATTGTGTATTGATTTTTCAAAGGTTTTTCAGTTAAAAGCGATGCAAGAAAGATGCTGCATTTTTACCATGGTTCCTTTGAGAACATTGCTTTGGGGAGATTTAATTTATTCTTGCTGTGGTACAATAGAGAGGGGTAATAAAGACAGCGAGGGAGATAGTCCCGGCTTGAGTGATCTGCAGGGCAACTCCTTCCTGCAAATTCACAAAACTCCAGTACAATCTGTAAAGGAAAAAAAAAACATGAAATGCCTGCTTTGAGTGGATTTATAAAGTAATTGGAGAACAGACTGCTTTGTGTCCCATTGTCTTGGGTTGTAACAGGGACTGCTCCAGAGGGTTTAGGAGAGTCAAGGCAAGAGAGAAGCATGAAAGAGAAGATGTTTGTTAAAGAAAAAGAAAAATATTAGTGCTGGTTTTCTTAACTGTAATGATCAATTTTGAGAGTATTGTTACAGCCAGAAGGATCCCTCTGGTGGATATATTATACCCAGAACCTAGAAACTGCTGACATCAACACTCAAAACAGATGGTAGTTTCTAAACCAATTTAATCATAGACTCCAGAGTTATCATACAGGAGAACTTTAGCCACCACACCAGATTAATCCAAAATGATGCTCAGAAGGTATAATATTGATAGACAGGCCAGCTCCCATCATGTGGGAAAGTACTCAAACAATCTATTAATCCTAGATGATTATTATAGAAACAGAAAAGTTACCTAGAAATTGACTGTGTTTGTTGTTAAGAAATGGTCTGAGCCAAGCTAGGAGGATGTCATGACATCTACTAAGTACTTGGAAAACTTAAACACATGTATTTTTTTGGTGACTAACTTCTCCAAGGTGGCTGTGATAGGACATAATGTTTTTCAACATGTCCATAATCAGATGAGAAGAAGAGTGTCCAGTGTTTTGTTCCATCCTCAAATATACTTCTGGGGGAAACACATGGACTTTGTTTTTTGCTACATGTGGGGTAAGTCTAAAATATCTTTGTTGGATCCACAGAGACTGGGAAGGATAATGAAGAATGCAGGTACTTCAAGGGGAAGACAGTTGAGTCTGCGCACAGGCAGGACCTCTGAGGCAGCAGGGCCTGGAGAGGGATAGTCTATAGGGGACCACAATGTCATGATCCCTATTGATAAGCTTGGCACAAAGACAGCAGAGACAACAATGAAGCCACCTGACTTTGAAAGAATTATCTAGATTTGGGATTAATAGCAGTTGGACTACCACAGATGGAGGATCAGGCCCTCTTCCATTTTTTTGATCCAAAGACATGTTTTGTAACTAGGCTAGTATAGCTGTCCAAGCATCTCTGTTGATCTCCACCTTCATCTGCCTGCTCTCATCACCACTTTTAGCCATGTGTGGTCTCTTCCATCTTCACCTTGGGTTAAACTCCTGTTGCCATGATGTGAGATCACTACAAGCCCCAGCTGAACTTAAACTCAGTGCATCTCAACTGACTGCAAATTAGAGTCATTGGAATAGGAATTTATTTTATTTTTGGCCCATAAGCAACAGAAATTTATTTCCCACAGTACTGAAGGCTGAGAAGTCCAAGTTGATGTTATATTTGGTGTCTGATAAGAACCTGTTTCCTAGTGAATAGATGACTGTCTTCTTGCTGTGTTTTCACGTGGTGAAGAGACAAGGAAGGTCCCTGGGGGATCTCTATTATGTGTGTACATGTGTATCTCTAGTACGTATGTATGTATTTAAGTAGGTGTATAAGTGTGTATACAACATTGGTTTATAACCAGGCTAACCATATTTTCTTGAGACAAAAATGGGACGTTGGGATGGCAAAAACTGAATGGGATTATGCACTGGAAACTAAGGAGAGGGGAGGAGACAGAGCAGCCAGGCCAGAAACAATTAAGTATTATGCAGTATCCATCAGCAGTGGCATAGTAATGACATGTGGTCTGGTGGGGCTTCATACAAATGGTCAGGGCTGGTGCAAGGAATTTTGGCATCTTAGTTAAAAATCAAATTTGGCACCTGCTCTAAATCTCCTGCCTAAAACACATGTTGCTTTAACTATCTTAATACTAGAAATGCCCAATAACCAGCCCAGTACCAGAGATTACCCCCATAGTGCCAGAGATAACCCTCATAGTATTTACCCATGGCTTGATCATGCTGTGGTGTTCTGCTCCCTTTGAAGACATGGGTTTGGGTGCCTATGGGTGTAGGCACCTCTTCTCACACAGCTCCTGTTTCCTCCCAGCGGGCAGACGAGCAGTAGTGGGTGTTGGGCCACCTTAGGAGCACTGGCAAGGATCATCTTTAAGCACTGCCATATAGCTCTTTGAATGACTGTTTTTACCTTTTTCAGATAAATACCCAGGAGTGGGAGAGTTGGATCATATATTTCTATTGTTAATTTTTTTAAGAATGTAGGGAAGAATTTTAAACATAATAGTACCCACTCTTCAGATTTGGATTCAGTTGGTATGAAGATAGGTTAGGTACTGGATTTCGATTAAAACATAACAGGCGATTCTAATGTATAGCCAGGACTGAGAATCATTGCTTAAATGAATCTACATCTGGATTCTCTATAGGGTTTATCTTATGCTTCTATTGTATTGACTTTATTAAACTGACCTTGCAGTAACTCTTCTGTTAGTCTGGTTTCTGATCTGTGATAATTGTTTGTCTTTTCTCCCAATCTACTCTCTACTGGCCTTTGAAACGTGCATTCATAGCCCTATTGAATATGACGTTTCCTTGAGAGGAATCCTATCCTATCAAAAGGTACTGTAGGGGAGCCTTTGTGTCGAGACCAGGACATGATTTTCTAGCTTACTCGTTGATCTCTGACTGTGAGATATTAAACAAAGAGACATGTGATTGTGGGAGCATCTGGGATGACACCTCCAAGGCTATAACAACTAGTCTGTAGGCTTCTTGCCATCTCTGTAGTTCCTTGAGCTCAAACCCAAAAGGGAGTTGGAGGTGTGAGTGTGGCTTTCATGGTTAAAACTTTATACACCTTAAACAGGTGGATAGACAGTGATCAAAGGTCACACTGAGCCTTAGTAACATGTACTGCCATTTCCATTTCTGAAAGGCCTCTACTATCTAATGCATCATTTAATGATTAAGTACAGTATGTGACTTCCGGAATTTGGAAACAAGGTAAAACTCTCATAAACTTGTATTAGGCCTCACACATACCTTCCCACTCTGTGTCTGTTATCCTGAGGCCTGAACTGGCCAACTCTGCAGTTAAAGAAAGTGAGAACTTTCCATGTCTCAGTAGCTTTGTTTAAAACCCCTAGGAGTCCTGATTTCCTGAAAGCGAAAAGCTGAAAAGAAGTTTGGAAGTTGTGAACTCTTTCTTTGAAATGCTCATTTGCCTTCAAACGTACTCTTGCCTTCAAGAGGAGAGTCCACCTCTGATACTCACTGCCAGGGCTGATTGTGAGAGATTTTCAGTTCTGCAAATCTAACTTGGTATTTTACAGGATTATTTCTTCTTTCTTCAATTATTTTGCCATGAAAAGCGGTGCTTCTCCTGAGCTTACATACTGTGGTTTCATGCACTACTCCTAGGTTATCAATCTGAAATAGTTTAAAAACCTACAGATAAATATGGAAAGAGGAAGAGCAAAGTCCAACTCCCAAAAAAGACTTATAAGTTGTCTTCAAAGGTATCGATTCATGCATTTGCTAAGCTAGACAAAAATATTGTTTAAAGCCGTTTTAGTCATTAATTTATTTTGTTCATTAGGTGAAAGACCGTATGATTTAACTGTGTTCTTGGTTTGCTTTCTTTGTAGTAAGAAGTAACAGTGCTAATTTTTCAAGAAACTGGCTTGGGGATGTAAAATAAAATGTGGGTGTAGGCTGCTACTGAAAGTCAATGAAATCAATAAGGAAGGTCCTAGATTTGCATTCTTTGCACTGGAACCTATGAGGTGTCGGCACACATACATTTCCCAGTAAGGAAACAGCAAGATGTGCTTCTTAATGGACGATAATCAACTGCAATGCAAATTTAATGAACTCTGATTCTAAAATGCAAACCAAATCCAATATCCCATGGAAAATTAACCTAGTCAATAATCTAATTTGACGCTCTGAGCTGTGACAACAATCCACTGTACTGACCAGATCTGCCTTTTTATATGCTTACCCCACAGGGCAGCTGCCAGGTTGACCAACAGTTGCTGCATATTATACCACTGGCTAAGTGCTCCCACCCTTACCCTTTACAGGGGTGAAGCTGAAGTTACAGTAATCACTCATGAAATGTTAGCCTTCATAAATCTCTGTGGAAGCAAAACAAAAACACATCTGGGCTCCTGTAAAAAGAGGAAGGGAGGAAGAGCCCATTCTTGACTAACTCAACTCCAGTTCAGTGCAGGCCACCACCTTTCTCCATAACAAATAATACCCTCTTGTGTCCTCCATAGAACCTAGGACAGCTTTTTTTTTTTTTTTTAACTTTTCTTAATCCATGCAGACTCTCTCTTGGCCCCTCTGACTTGAAAAATGGAGTTACCTGCCCGTATCTTTCCTTCCAAGTGAAACTCCCTCCATGATTGCATGACCTTTTAACATTCATAGGTCCTCAGAGAACAAGACCACCTGCAGAGTATTTTTCCGTTTCAGTGTGAAACTGCTCCCTGTGGTTACAGGGTGTTTCACCTCCCATCAGGCCTTTTTAGGGGTAGCCTGTGAATCGTGTGGGTCCGAGATGAGATGTTTGACCCTTTCCATGAGGTTTCCTGGTGCTGGATTGAGCAGGCAATCAAACACGCAAGTCTGAAACTTAGAGAGGGCACAGCTGGAGACATGAATTTTGATCATCCCCATGGAGTTATTATAGCAGAGGGGGAGATCCCAGCCAAGGTGATGGAAAATGGAAACAAAATACCACAGCACCCTGATTTCTCTGGATGTTACGGACAAGTTGCCAGGAGTCTGGTAGAGAGAGTGGGGAGGGCGAGAGGTAGAGGGAGGGGAGAGAGAGAGAAGAGAAGGAGAAAGGAAGGAAGGAGGGAGGGAGGGAGGGACCACACCATGTAGAGAACGTTTATGGCATAGAAAATGGTTATGCATCTTCTAAGTTAATGAAGACAGGTTATCAGCTTTTGAAGAGCGTTTTGGAGGCAAGCAAAGCCTTTTGTAGAAGTAAATTTATGAAGATTTATGGACTTGGTCCTGAACAACTGGACTCAGAGTAAATGCATAAGGAAGATGAAGACTTAGAAACAGTGGATCGGAAACACTAAGGGTCTGCCAGAGCGCAGTTGGTGTGACTGGTGGTTCACAAACCACATCTAGTATACACAGTGGGATCCAGACTTGAGATGCAGAGAGACTGTTTCCAAAGCCACACCAGTTCCTTAGAGGAAAAAGAACTGGAGGCATGTGTCAAAGCCCACTATGTAAACTTTATAGTTCATTTTGTTGACGTAATCATAGTAGACATTGTAAACTGAACCTGGGTTTACAGTGCATACTTAAATTTGAAAATGGGGATGCCTAGTTAAATTTGAATTTCAGATAAACAATGAATAATTGTTTTAGTGTACTTCAGTCCCTTGTAATATCCATCCTGTGTTTTATAAGACATCCTAAACTGAATCTAATTCTCATTAGAAAATCGTATTCTCCATCCTCAACAAAACCTATTATTTTCCTCCTAAAGGCACAAATTAAAGGCCTGCTAGGTGCTCTGTTGTCCTCAGAACTGACTCCTCAATATTTCACCCCAGGCTGTTTCTCCAATTTCTCTATAAAATCTCTTCCTGAAGTGGAAACTGGCTCGCAGACATTGACCACAGAATTGAGGGGTGGGGGTGGCAGCTCAGGGTGGTGGGTCCCTGGACAGGGGTGGAGGGCTATTTGAACTGTGGTAATAAGTGTGATGTGCTATATATATGATGAAGAGTGAACCTGTGAATCTCAAACCTGGGTTTTAAATCAATGCTACTCTATTAAAAACAAAAAAAGGAAAAAAATAAGCATATTCATTCCCTTTTATACCAGAGACTTAAAGAGACATTCTAGATTTTTTGCGCCGCCCCTGACCCCCGCCACTTGATGGAGCCTCCATGTGGTTTTCTACTGTTGACCCCTTTCTCTACTTTTGTTGTTTTTCCTCTTCCCTCTGCCCACTCCCCCACCACGTGGCTTTTCAAATAGCCCTTTGCTTTCCAAGGTGACCCTCCTCTCATCTATAGAGTTTCTCTGCCTCATGGCCTACATGTGGGAGCCAGGCTCACTCACTTCCAGTCTGTAACTGACTGGGAGGATCTGTGGCCAAGACAGTGCCCTCTCCCCTGCTGACCCCAAGGCAAGACAGGCATTAGTGAGACAGAAAGACCTGATAAGATGTTCTCAGTGATTCAAGTCAAGAATGGGCTGCTCACCACCAGCAGTGGCAGCAGCGCAGGAGAGTGTTGTCTCTTTAAGCCTGTGTTTCTGCAAGGTTTTCACAGTGAGGGATGCTTACAACAGTCTTTGCAGCTGTACTGAGTGAGGCATCAGTTCTTAGCAATCACAAGGTTAAGGGAGAAGCACATCTGAAAGTATTTTGCACTCTTTTATAAATACTAGGACTTGGCGGCGGGGTGGGGGCACGGGGCAATTTTTTTAGGCGTTCTAGGCTCGAACTCCAAGCCTACTTCCAAAGAATCCTTTCATATTTATTCACTCTGAAATGAAAATATTTTAATTTGAGCTGACAGTCTCGACATTTCATTAGCCCTGAAATCATGTAAAATCAATTCATGTCACCTGCATTGTTCATTACAGAGAAAGAATAAAAAATTCGAAATCAACAGTGGCAGGTTTCACCCATCGGTTATGGAGAGAGAAGCCTTTTTGCTACTGATGTACTTGGTTGAATGCATTAAGTCCCTCTGAAACCTCTCTCCCTGTTTATCTCTGTGGTGTTATCTCAACTTTTCTTGTGACCTGGAGCCCTTAGAGTTCTGTTCTTGGTCTCATTGGAAGCATTTTTACCTCTGCCCAGGTGGCAGTGATACATACCATGCCTTTTCAATCAGAGGTTATTTCTTCCAGAGTGCTGTGGAACTTTCTAGCGGCTCCATACCTGCATAGGGTTTCTGCAATGGCCCAGGGTGGGTTAGCTCTGGACAGGATTGGGGCAGGCACCAGAAACCACTCCCAGCTAGTTAAAACATTATTTCCATGTGAGCTAATGCCATTCCTACAGCTTTGCATGGAAACAGCTCAGCATTATCTAGTAACATCTGGAATGACTCTCTTTTCCCTCAAAGCATGAACACTGTCGGAGATTTTAACTTCATGTGACAATTTGCCCTGTAAAGGTGATTGTCGTTGTGACTGCACTCTCCACATAGACAAATGAGTTTGTACACGTAAAACATCTGAAGACAAACAAGGCCCCTTTCAGAAACAGACTTTTGCCACCCTTCATTCCTTCTAGCTCACAGCTATTTTTATAGCAGCTCTAGAGTGGAGTTTTGGGAACACGCCAAATGTTTTGGGTGTGTCTGTGAAGACTTTAAGATCTTTGTGGGGGGAGTAGCAAAAGAAAACACTTTTCCTTTCCTTTCCTTGGTTCTAAGGTTTTCTCTGCATCTATCTCTTGGATGTGAGTGTTATGCTAAATTGTTTCACGTTTGAGAGTAGACTGTATTTAAATATTCTTTGTAATCTCGCTTTTCAGCCTCTCTCCAGTTCTTTATTCCACTGCCAAATCACTGGCCCGTCTAGCCTTTGCGGCAGGGATAAACTCTGACCTTCATGGAAATTCCACCCTCTCAGGAAAGGAAAACTTTTGCTCCAGCCAGGCCTAGTCTCTTGCATGAAGGGAAACCAAAATGAAATTTTTAATTGGATTAAGGGACTGTTAAATAGTTTACTCAAAGTGAACATTTTAAAGCCTTTTTCTGTTAAGAAATTGACCCTAGCATTATTATTTGGAAATATATAATTTTGGATGGTGCTTGCAAATAGATGGTAAAAAAAAAAAAATTAGTAAACTAATAATAAACTTGATATTTTTCTCATCCCTTGAGTTTAGTTCAGATCCTAAATTTAAATCCCCAAATATTATAATATGAATATAGTTCTTAACATTACTACTAGGAAAAGCTACTTCATGAATTATTTCTCTTCTCTACATTCTCATATCCTGTCTCAATTCTGAAGGACATTTCCAATCACCAAATATATTGCTTTTCTAAACTTAATTCCATGGGCTATGGAGGGCTTATTAAAATGGATGATTCCAAATGCTATAGAGAAAGCATTCCTTTGTGGGGGGACAATGTCAAGCCTATTGATAGTCATATTATTAATAGTCTATGCTATTATACACACTTGCCCAAGAGTTATTTGATTTCCAGAAAGAATTGATATCAGTCTGAGGTCAAAGAGTCTCTATCTAATATGAAATGTAAAATAGGAATCTGTAGTAGTTAAATTCAGACTCTGGGTAAAGTTTATGTTTGGGGTGTAGACTATATTTTAATATTCTACTGGTAAAAGGAGGTGGAAGTTTGCCAGGGAGGAGACAATGGGACCATCTTTCCAGATCCAAATTCAGAGGGGCTCTAGAATACAGAGTAGAAATCACCAAATCATTTGTTGACTGATAATAAAATAAGTGTCAACAGGCAAAATACTACTAGCATGAATCCCCTTCGTCATACATTCTCTTATTGGCATTTTACAATCCCTCTGCTCTCCATCAGTCGCAGCAGAAACAACCCAAACAAATATCTATGCCAAGCATAGATATTATATACTGTGAAGCATTTCAAAGGGGAAAGACAGGGTTCTTACCTTGATAGCCAGTCATGCTAAACCATATTCACTTGAACTCAGAGTCTGATAGGAACAGTTCACCTTGCATTTAAGCGGTTTGTGCTACTTCTGCTCTAGGAGGGGCCAGTAGAGTGATCTCAGTCTCCTGGGGGAGCTTGTTACAAATGCATATTACTTATACTTCACCCCTTGAGATTGTGATTTAGTTAGTAAGATTCAGGGCTCAAGAGTCTACATTTTCGGGAGCATCCTTGATTTCCCTATGCCGACAACTAAAGCTGTTCTCATTTACACCAGCCTTTATCTCATAAGAAAAAGTTAGGCAAGAGAGATGGGTCCCAGCTAATAAGATTCGCTGAGTGCAGCACTGAAAGATAGCTCTGAAGATTAATGGTTATATTTCTATAGCTCCTTCAATTTAAATTTTTATTCATATATAACTCATGTATAATACCTATTTAAATTATACATTTAGATAGTTATATGTATAATCTCATGTATTTATATAAATATATATATCTCATTAAGGTACATATTAACACAGGCTTTATTATGGTTGGAACATATGAATGCCCCTTAATAAAGAAAATTGTTTTTGTACCATATGAGAATCAGTTGGGGGGCGGGGAGGGGGGTGGCAAAATACAGCAGGGGCCTACTTTTCAAATTCAGCTGATTTCTAAATATCTCTCAACTCTGTTGTGAAGACATCTGTGGCAGAAAGTCCCCTAGTGTATGCATACAAGGACGCTCTCTGCAGAGAGAGCAGGCGCAGAGCCCAGTACTGTTTTAATTTGGTCATTTGCTCCTCCAACCGAACATAAAGTGCAATTGTTATAACTGAATATGGGCGTCAGGTAAAGCCCCCGAAAGAGAGGGTGTCACATTCTTGACACAGGCAGCTCATTTCTAAAGCTTGGTGGCAGTTCTAATTTCAGAGTTCCTAAGCTGGCACAGATTTGTTACGCAGCTAGTTAGAGAAGGAAGAATTTATTAGTAGACTCAGGTGGTGTGACCTAAAGGCAATTTGACTTTTTACATGATAAATAAGATCCTTGATTTTTAAAAAGTTCCCCTACTCACCTCCAGCCTACCATACTCCATACAAATTGGCCATAAATCCTCAGGTTCCCATAATTGAGGACAGTGTGTCTTCCATTAAAAAAAAAAAAAAAATCCCAGAGATATGTGAGTGCGTGGACTGAAAAGCATGCTAAGCACAAGAAACAGACCTCAAAGTTTACACTCCTAATTTTCTTAGTCGGTGGGTCTGGGTGAGACCAGAAATGTGTATTTTACCAAGTACCAAGGGATTTACTGATGAGTGTGATGTGTGCACTACAATTGGAGGTTGAGTTGGAGCCTTTCTCCTGAAGAAAGCGGGAGGAGGAGCCTGGGCTGGAAATTATGTGATATCTAGGGCACAGCACCGAGAAACCGGGAGTCTGGCACCATTTCCTCCACCCCTTTTCTCAATGTACCAGAGATCACCCTTGATGATCATGTAATGAAAACACAGAAATAAATGACAAAGAAAAGGAAAAGCCCTTCATTTAATAACAGTATGGGTAAGAGCTCATGAAGGGTCTGTTTCTACTGGGAGCAGAGGGCTCAAAGTCTTTAGGTTGGATATTAAATGTCGATATTCATCCTCAGTGAAATCAGTGGTGTTTGATCTGGAGTCCAAAGTGCTGGGCGGGGAGCAACCCCCCAGGACAGCTGGACACGTGTGACTTCGCTCCTCTGCTCTTCCTGGGGAGCAGGCATCCTGTCTGAGGGCACAGACACTTCGCCACAAGGAAGATTGTAACTGAACTTTTGACCAAGAGTTTGGGAAGTCTGCCAAGGAGACTACTTGGGCACAAGTTTTATTTTTGCTCAGTCTTTCCTGGAATGGTGAAGACCTCCAAAAGGCTGAATGCATAGAAACGGGGCTGAGGCTGGGCCAAGGCTGAGGGGTCAGGAAGGACTAAAAGCAGAATGATCTCAAGTGAGGAGTGTCAACAAGAGATAATCAGGCTGTGATAGAAGGAAGAAAGCTTTTCTTCGGGAATAGGGGCAGCCCCTGGTGTGCTCTCCAGGGTTGGGGAAGAGGAGGATTTTTTAAAGGCTCCAACAGAGGCATGATCTGAGCTGGGGTCATTTGTTTTGAAACATTGAGACTGTTTTTGGGTTCGCTTGTCTTTTTATGAACTGCTGACAATAGTCCTCAGACAGAAGGCTGCAGTGTGGGGTCTGGTGTCACAGTCAGCAGAGGGGCTCCTGTTTCTTTCCTGGTCACGGATACGGAGCACTTTGATAACACTGAAAAGAAGTCAGGCTTGGTGCATGCTGGTGGAGTAACAGCTGGGTTTGCATGCAGCCTCTGGATGAGCGCAGTCCACAGATATCCCAAGGACCTGGGTTCGCATCCCAGGGCTGAGCAACAACCAGGATGAACAACTAAATAAAAATCAATAAAAATGCTTCTTCTTCCTCTCTCTTTCTGTGTGCCTGCCTACTCACCTTCATTCCGGCCTGCACCTTTCCTGTAGTTAAAAAAATATATAAGTCAGGCTGCACTCAGAACTCACCGAGAATTTCTCACCACGGGATGTTGAATTAAGATGGAGCTTGTTTGATTGAGAGAAGCTTCCACAGGAACATCTAGGAGAAGGTGTGGGGTTCTTCTCTGAAAAGTTGAGTGGAGAATCTTAGCAGCAAAGTGGGAATCGATCTCACACCAGAAAGGTCAGGAGCCCTAGCACAGGAAGCGTCTTTGATCTATGGGGGCATGGGATGCTGCTCAGAATACTTGTAGTTACTTAATATGTGCTCAAATTGAGGAAAATAGGCTGACCTCTGATATGCTTATTCCCAACTCTGAATGCCAATAGTTTGGAGGACACATAGGTTGTAGTTGTGTCAACAAGCTGGGAGTAGTTTGCATGTAAGAATCTCTGAATATAACTTATTATATGTATTTATTCATTCATTTTAAAGGAAAAGTGCAGACAGAAATAAAGGTCAGCAGAGGCAGGCAGTCAGGAAGAGAGAGGAGGAAGAAACATTTTTCTGTATGTTATTTAGTCGTTCGTCTTGGTTGATGATCCCTGGCCTGGGACGTGAACCAGGCCCCTGGGACGTATGTAAACCATGCTTAGCCAGAGGTGAACCCAACCATTACTAGACCAGGGTGCACCCATATAACTTGTTTTAGAGAACAGGTTTGATTTCATGTTTGAAATCAGAATTAGGACCAATTGTTTGAAAGTGGGAAGGAATAGGTATACCTTGGTGGAGTAGTGGTTTGGTCAGCTGCCTTCTGATGGCATGATCCACAAACATCCAAGGACCTAGGTTTGCATCCCAGGGCTGATGGGGAGCAACCAAGATGAGCAATTAAATAAAATAAAGTTCTCCTTCTGTCTCTGCTCATCTTCATTCTTGTCTGCACCTTTCCTTTAAAACACACACACACACACACACACACACACACACACACACACACACACTGGGAAAAAATAAACTTTCCTTTTGAAAATGGCTTCTTGTCTTGCTTGAGACTTTTATGATCTGACCTATTGTCATAGTTTAGGTTTGAAAGCTAGTCTGGGAACAGTTGCATGTCAGGCTAAATGTGTGTCAAGGTAGGCCATTGATGTGTTTCAACAATTGAGTGATATGATCAAGCCCAAGTTTTAGGACGATTCATCTGGAAGCAGCAGGTAGGGTGGATTCATTCAGGGCAAGAATGGAATCAGACAGGGAAAATTCTTGCAAACTAAATGGAAGTGTTAATGAGGGCTTGAACTAAGGCAGTGACAATTATGGCTTCTGGAACACATGAACTAGGAGTGACACTGAGCCTGGTCAGGGAAAATTGTGTGTTTGGTTTTGGACTGATTGCATCTGAGATGTTAGCAGACGGTCCCTCTGCACATGTCTGGGAGAAGGAGATTGCTGGTAGAAGCACTAGGTTAGGAAACAGAATTTAGGGAGTTGCCTCAGTTGAGGGGAAGGAGGAGGGAGAAGAATGAGGGAGGAAGAGGCTAGAAAGGGGGGCACTCCCTGTGTGAGAGATCTCTGCAGTATAGCATGTGGAAGACAAGGAATCAAAGAACTTCAAGGATGAGGGGGCAATCATCAGTGTCATTTGTTGCAACGAGACCCCTGGGGACACAGTTCTGTGAGCAATACAGGCAGAGCATACAATCACTTGGAAGCTAGGTGTTGATACGAAGTAGAAATTTAAGCACACCTATAGGGTGAAGGAAGAACTGGACTGGTGGTGAACTTAATGTATTACAACAGATGTTGATTTGCTACAGTAAAGCACAACCTAAATCTATCTAATGTTATGTTGCAATGTTTCTTCAATAAACCTATTTTTCATTCATTCCTTCACATTGTTGTAGGAAAAATAAAGGTGTCTTTGTCCATGAGCTGTAAGGAGAGCTTGCAGAGATGAATGGTATAAGCAGACAGTGTCCACAAAGATGGCTCAGAGAAGAGGATGGCATGAAGTATAGAGCAGAGCACAGACCTTGGCACAGGGAAGGCTCGCTTTTCCTTCAGAGACAGGATGGAAGGAACACAAGAAGGATGCTCACAGAGAAGGTTGTTACTCAGTGGGTCTAGAGTTTCTGTTGGAGATGGTTTAACAACTCTGGAAAAATGAACAGGGGTGATAGTTGCATAATGTCATGAATGGACTTCACGCCACTGGATCATACACATAAAATAGCGAAATGGTAAATTTTATGTTAAAAAAAGAGAGCAAGAGAAAGAGTGGCCTTAATTGTTCAGTCGAGTAACAGTGACTGCTGAAAGGTGGGGCACGAGGTGGGGATGATGATGAGGATGCCAGAGAGAACAGTACCGTATCAGGCGATACCATGGTCAAACAAGAATGGGCTGGTTTCAGAGGTGACATAGTGGGGTCTTCTCATATTGGTAAACATGAATCCTATCATGTCCCTCCTTTGCTTGAAACATGTCAATGGTTTTTCATTTCTCTGAGGATGAAAGTCTACTTTTACCAGGACCTCCCAGGCATGAGAGGCACTGACCCTGTGCCTCACCCTGTCCCACATCACTCTTCTCCTCAAACTCCTCACTTCAGCTACACAGGCCCTTCTCAGGTCCTCAAATGTGCTGGGCACATTCCCTCCCCAGTGCCTTTATATATACTGTCTCCTCTGAACATGGCCTGTTCATCCTTCAGATTTCAGCTTGACTGGCCGCCTTTGAGGATGGCTTTCTCAAGCCACTTTGCTAAAGTTGTCTCCCTCTTCCGCCATTACCCTCGATCACCACCTCTGGTCATTTCCTTCAGAGCACTTGTCACATTGTCAAACAGAGCGTATTTGTGTGTTGACTTGCTTATTCACTATTGACACTAATCTGCGAGTGTGGCAGTGTGAGGACCGCTATGCCCGTCCTGTTTATCTCCAGTGTCCAACAACACACTTTACAATGGTAGTAAGAGTTTGAGAAGTAGTTGTTGAATGAACGAATTAATCAATCAATTAATTTGTTGGCATTTTGGCAACAATGTCAGCTACCCAGGCATAAAGAAAAGAAAGTAGAAAGCAGTGATCACATGAGTTACCATTGGGCATGGGCTAAGGAATTGTGAGATGGTGGGAAGATTGCTACTAACAAATGATCAATCATGGGTTGGACATGGAAACCACTGAAGCCAGGAAGAAGGAAAAGGACTAGATTAGGAAGTCATCTTATTGAGGGAAGGGATGGATGCTGTGTGTCTAGATTTGTAAGTAAGTATTTCAGTATACATGAGTGTGTTCAAGAAGTTGAAACCAGAAGTGGGAGCTTACAAGATTCAAGAGAAATGGAAATCTTTCATCCACCAGGACCTAGAATAGATGGCCCGAGATGAATGTACTTAAGCAAGGACAGGATAGTCACGCACACATTTATCTCATAATTGTGCTCTATGGAGCAGATTGAAAGTGTGAGACCAAAAAGCCCATGAGATTTCCACCCAGATTTCTTGAGTGCCCAGTATCAAGCTGAACTATAAGCAATAGCAAAGCTACTGATGACCGCTTGCTCCAAGTCAGCATTTGCTCTTTACACATTAGCTCATTTAATCCTTACATCTACCTCTTATGATAAATCATTTTCTGAAGATCTGACATTCAGCCTTCATTAAAGCCAGGCCCCTTGATCTGCAGACACGAGGCTTTTCACACTCTCCTAGATTGTTAGCAAATGTGCAGGGCTTCACATTCATGGTCATTTCTATTGAGATAATAACCCTGAAGAGGATTTAAAATGAAGATAAAGCCCTCAGAAGGTTTACAGAAAGCACATATCTTGTGTGTGCACAGGAGACACATAGTTGGCCCATCACAATTGAATTACTCAATGACTGGCATTTGGGCTGAACAATTTTTTCTTCTGCAAAGAATTTCTAAAACTATGTAGCCCAGAAGTGCACTCACTGGTGCTGACATGACCGGAAAGCCCCCATGGAAATGCCACATGTAGAGACCCATTTAGAGTCATTCTTTTTCCTCCTTTTAAGTACCAAATGCTGTCTTTGGCACTTTACACCTTGGACATAAGGTGCTGCCTTCAGGGTTAGAGAGTGACAGCCATTATTTTCTGCCCTGCTTACTGCGCTACCCAATTTCAGTTTTCTGTTTATAAGAATTATTAGACCCAGCAGTATCGGAAGCAGCTTTGGGGTGGAATTTTGTTGAAATTTCGGCTTGGAGCTTGGAAGGAAAAAAGTAAGATCAAAGGAAAGTAATGTGAGGAAATGTAAATATTAGGAAAACAGCCTGGAGAGGATGATGAAACACCAGTTCATCTGACAGCCGATTTCCAAACACAAACGTATTTTCATGACCAGCTCACATGTACATAGTCAGCCGAATGGATTATTTTGGCAAAAGAGATCAGAAAATCTGCCTTGATAATATTCATTCAACCTGCTTCGCCTTCCTGTTGATGCCAGTATTTTCCAGCAAAAGCAAGCACTCATAAGCAGTACAGAGGGTGTGTCCCCAGGCAGGAAACCTTCCCAAATCAGCCTCCTTCGAGCAGCGGACAGTTTCGTTTGAAAGTCCAGTAGAATATTTTTCAGCCCTGGCGATAACAGTCCTGGGCCCCCAAAGAAATCAGTTGCTGCTTCAAGAGATTCCTGACTGCTTTTTCTGAGTCCTACTGAGCCCTTAGGAAATTGTCTTATCATAATAAAGATAGTAACGTACTTAAGGGTTTCATGCTGAATTACTGTGGTGGAGGAAGTGTTGGTATCATGGCTCCGTGAATTATTTTTCTTTTTTTTGCTTCTCTGTGCAACTCTTGGGTGTCAGCAGCACACATTAGACAGATTAAAAGAATATTAAGAATGCAGCAAGAGGATGCCGTGGGAAGCGTAGGATGAAAGCAGTTCTAAGGATCATTCTGATCTTCGTTAGACCACTGCAATGTAGGAAATAAATTAACCTGTTAATAACCTAGGTTAGCAAGACTTACTCACAGGAGATTGACAGAAAAACATCACCTTTTGCCTATAAGCAATATATAGAAGCAATAAATATTTCTATTCATTACTATGGTAATCTTATGCATCACTATGTAAACAAACCTGCTCCTCAAATCTATAGGAAACTGTCTGAAGTTTAAGTAGATACCCGTATCCTTCTATTCATGATTTGAGGGTCCTGTTTGCAAATCAAGTTTTTGAAAACAAAGACGTACAAGGGGAACAAAGTACCCCAACCTGGGTGATCTAAGTAACAGAAATTTAATGGTCTCACAGTCCTGAAGGTTAAAATCAAGATGTTGGTAGGACTGGTTTCTTCTCAGGGCCATGAGAGAGATCTGTCCCTGGCCTCACACTCAACTCCCAGGGATTTGCTGGCCACCTTGGTGTTCCTTGGCTTGTGGAATTAGTACTCTGATCTCTGTCTTCATGTTCACATGGTTTTCTCTTTTTGTCCATGTGTCTATATTCACATTTCTGCTTTTTATAAGGCTACTGTTCATTTGGAGTTGGGCCCATTCTGCTCCAAACTGATCTTATCTTAACTAATTACATCTACAATGAATTTGCCTCTGAAGTTTACGTTCTCGGGCACTGTGGGTTAGGTCTTCAACTTAGGAATTTGGGGAGGAACATTACTCAACCCGTAACAAAAGAGCTGGCCTCTTAGTCAGGAGCTCAAAACTAGTTTGGTGACTGGTGAGTCTGTCCATTGTAGAGATCTACTTTCCAGTTATGAATCTGTATAGTGACATTTCATTTCCTTCA
The DNA here is from genome assembly GCA_004363575.1 of Solenodon paradoxus. Taxonomy (NCBI): domain Eukaryota; kingdom Metazoa; phylum Chordata; class Mammalia; order Eulipotyphla; family Solenodontidae; genus Solenodon; species Solenodon paradoxus. The sequence continues at coordinate 376,958 of RJWH01001050.1, forward strand.
TTTTGAAATATACATTTCAAATATATGTAATCTGAGGTTAACATGACTTACTCAGAGGCAATTGACTGAAAAACGTTACATTTCGCTTCTAACCATAAACCATAAATAACTCAGGCATTGTGGACAAGTCCTGAATTAAATATGAAACTTAAATACTTACACAAAATGGAAAAAGAAATGACAATGATGAAGTAAGGATTGCACCACCAGGCATCACTTAAGGAAAGGCTACATTTTTTGAAATGTGTCATTAGGCTACTGTGTCATTGTGCAAATGTAATAGAACGTATTTGTACAAACTGAGATGGTACGTAGTCTACAACATACATAGACTATATGTAGGGAAGACCATCATATACGTGGTCCATTGCGGGATGAAATAGCCTTAAGTAATGTAGGACTGTGACCGAATTTAAAGTCAGATGTCACCGTATTTCTAAGTCCTCTTCTAACGCTGCTTTCTGCCCTGATTGTTTAACACTGTCCTCGAATGTGCAGGTTCTGCTCTAGGTTAATGTCAGGAGCGTCTGCCTGGAATTCAGGACCTGGGATGTTGCTGACTTACTATCTGCGCTGGAAATAACTTGTGCCTCTACCAGACAGGGGCAGACCTGACAGGCTGCCAACCAACCAACGTGCTTTTTAGGTCAGAAAGTGAATAGCTCTTAAACAACTACCATACACCAAGGCCTCCTCTTCCCATACATCACTACCTCATTTTCCTTCTAATCCCTTCTCAAGACCTCATTTATGGCGAACATGCTTCTTTGCCCCATCTTCCCATTTGATTAACTTAATTTAGGGGAAATAGTTTGTAACAGCTTTCTCATAGGAAAATTATTTTGAAATTTTGACCACCAAAGTTTTTCCAGAACATTCTAAAACTCAGCAGTAACTTTTTAAGGTATCAAGGAGATGTTTAGAAAATGAAATTTCATTTTACTAATTGCCACGCTGCAGAGCTTTTAGAGGACTGTGGTCAGAATTACGGGAGAAAGGCACCAGGGTGGATTACAACACAGTGCTGACCTTTTACCACCAGGCTGAAGCTCGAAAAACAAAACCAAATCCCATCTTACTAAACCATACCTGCATCTTTTCTGGGAAATACCCCAGAATACAAATTATTTGTTTTTTAAGATGGTTTTCCTTGCCTGGGAGAATAATCCGGAAACTTAAGTCAATAAGATTTTCACACTACATAAGCATTTTGCTTCCTTGGGTTGGATTTGAGACCTTTTTTTCCCTCTCCCTCTGTAACACACATCAAATGCCTTAGATCACAGTTTGTCCTGGGCAGGTTATGCAATTTTAATCTTATAAATATGAAAATAAAAGGCATAATTAGAGCTAAAATGGGACACTTTATTTTTAAACCAAAGGAAGTAAAAATAGCAACAAAGAAGAAAAGATCCTAATTAGGACTGTCTCTGGGGCAAATGTACATATATCCTAACTCCTTCTACTTTCCCCCCTATTTTCTACATCCCCAGCTCAGTGCTCTCAGCATCCTCTATCTTGTCTCTTTGGGTGTAACTAGTGTGTTCTAATTCCATCTCAGCTTCTTCCACTAAAATAACGAAACTTAAAAACACAAATTTAATTGAATGTCTTTGTAACACTGCATTTCCCTCTCAAGAATAAAAGGAAATTTGGAGACAAAGAGATGCATGAACTAGTGAGTCCATTGTTGATGGTGTCAGGGAAGGTGTCCCCAGGGTGGAAGAGGTCTTTGCCCAAAGGTATAGACCCTGCTAAGAATAACGGATAGTATGTTTTAAACGCTTACATGCATAAATGTTAACTCATTTATATTTTATAAGAATCCATAATGAAATGTAAAATGGTTTCATTTTAAAAGGGAAGACTTGAAAGAGAAAGACATGTGCTTTGATGTCACTCATGTGGGATATAAAGAAAGTGAATGAACAAACAAGACCAAACCAAAACAACAAAATGCTGGTTAACAGAGGGCAGGTTGGGTGGAATGAGAAGAGAGGGTTCAACTGGATGATGGCGCATGGTAACCTGACCTTTTATGGTGGATGTGGGTGTAGTATGTACATTTGTCGAAGTGAAACTTACAGAGTGTTATAAACCAATGTTATAAGCAGTGTTAACTGAATAAAAACAAAGCTAAAAGCAATAAATAAAGTCATTTAGAAGTCAAAAAAGATAAATAAATAAAAGGAATTTGAAGGTAAATGAAATTCAGTTACTTAGCTCTCTTGGCAGCATTGAAAAGAAGCCCAGGTCTTCTTGACCAAAACATTAACCATTAGTCTGTACCTAATCATCATGGAGGAGAGACCAGAACAGGGAGACAGAGATCACTCAGTGTTCTTCAAAGCACCACTACTGAAGATTTAGAAGTTAGAAATGCTAGGGAAAATGATTAAGTTCCACAGATTTCCATTCTCCTTCAGCTCTGGGTAAGTGTGGTCCTGACTAGAGATGGAGCCCAGGGGAAGATGAAAACTGAGATGATAATATCAAATGTTCACCCACAGTGGACTAGTATTCAGCCTTTAAAAAGGAAGAGAGTCCTTCCATTTGCCACACCAATGAACTCTGAGGATAACATTCGAGGAAAGTGAACTCAGTCTCTAGAGGACAGATACTGTATGAGGAATCTAAAATAAAGACAGAAAGTAGAAGGGTGGTTTCAAGGGGTTGGCATTACAGTCGAGGCGGGTAGGGATTTGCCGTTCAGCAGGCAAGTTGAACAAGTTCTAAAGAGCTGCCGCACAAAACTGTGCTTATAGTTAACAATATATCACACACTAAAAATCTGTTGGAAGGGAGATATGTGTTAAGTGTTCTTAACACCGCAAAACCTTTCGAGTGTGTAATGAGTCAATTCACCCCTAAGCGAATAGTTTAGAGGTTAAGAGGCAGCAGGTGGTGGAGAAAGTCGGCGGTTAGCTAGAGCCAGTGGGCTAGTGAAGACAGGGATCAGAGCAGGACACAGGACATGAGACACTAGAGAGAATGCCTTAGCGGGATCCAGAGTTCAGTGAAAGTAGATGAGGAAACAAGACAAGGATTCATCTTCTCGTGACTTCCTGGGCCTTTGCTCTTGCTGTTTGTCTTCTGGTCACCGCATGGCTTCTACACTTCCAGCTGACATTCCGGTCCCCAAGTCGAAGGATAGAGAAATGTTCCAGATGTGACTGTCCCTTCTGTCAGGAGCATACTCTTAAGGACATCTCAGGCAGTCATGTGCTTGTGTCCCATTTGGCCAGAGCTATGACTCATGACCACGCCAGACTCAAAAAGGGAGGCTCTGGGAAAACAAGTCAGCTGGGATTACAACTACAAGAAAGAAAAAAATGAGTGAGTAATCAATTATTTTCACTACAGTTGTTGCTATTCACGCCTTAGTAAAAATAGCTCATCAGATTGCTTTTTACCTGAAATTGATTGCTCTATAAGAAAGGAGTTTTGACGGGCACATAGGATGGAAACAGACTCAAGGTGAAGAAAGAGAAGGACAGTTTCAGTGTACCGTTGAGCTATAAGCAAACATGTTTCTGAAGTTCAAAGGGTAGAGTCTTGTATAGACAGAAAAAAAACTAAGAGGGTGGGGGTAACCAAGGTGGAAGTAGGACCAGGTGGTGAGACAGGGGTGAAGAAAGCAGGCTGTATTGACAACACTGAGGAACCCCATTTACTTTGTCATTTTTCCAGGATTGACAACTTCTCTGGTGTACCAATTACTTAAAATCTCCAATGACTCCCATCATAAAAACTTAACTTCACAGATACCTGTTATTAAAAAACATACTCAGGACCATCTCCAGGTGATTAAGAAAGACACTGGCAATCTGCATCAGAGCAAGGGCTGTGGGAGGGGTTTAAGGAAGAGATCCTACTGGTTTTAGGTTACTGTTGTCTTTGGGTCCTTACCCAAGTTGTATGACCTCAGAGGGGTGGGGCCATGATGATATCCTGGTAGCTGCCTTCATGTAGCTATAGGCTCTTCGGGCCAATCTCGAATTGATTTATCAAGTTATCAAGAACAAAACCAATCATGAATTAGTTGAGCAGAAAGAGACAGAAGAAGGGACAATCCCAAATGATTCCATTTAATTTTTTTTCTCTCAGTTGTCCCAGTTAATTTTGTTTCAGTTCCATCTTGAGGAGGATTATTTACTTCTTTATCCCCTTATGGAGAGAGCTGCTGATGGTTCTCAAAAATAGAAAATGAGTCTTTGTGGTCATCACAGTGGGTGACATATTTCTGTGACTGGTCAATGTTCATTTATGGAGCTAAGGAGACTCCCCCTACCTTGGGACTCCTAGATGACCTTCTAGCCCACCGAAGCACAGACAAGAGTTTGCCCTTTAATTTTTCCCATCTCTACCTCAAGCATTTGGCATTGAATTGTTCAAATGGTTTTTAAATACCTGCTGTATTTAATGAAATTCTATTGATTTATTATGCTACGGCTGCTACTTCAGATTCCCAAATTATGTAAGAGTGATTTCTAAAAACATTTTTACATTCTAGAGTTGTAATTCTTGAATATTGGTGTTATGTTGGGTGCTTAATTCATAACTCTGGGGATTTGTCAATGAAGGAATGTTTGTAGACTTCCTTGAAGAGACAGGATTGAAAGACATTTTCTTTTACTTTTTAAATTTTTTTTATTGAAAAATACATTAAATAAGTTTCAGGTGTGCATCATTATATATCAGTGTCTGTATATACCACATTATTTTCACCACTAAGGGTCTAATTCTATTCTTCATCATCATAAAAAATCACCCCTCTTATCTGATTTACATAATTTCCTTCCCCTTCCTTTCTCATAACCACTAATTTGATCTTATAGTATAAAAGTTTATTTTTGTATGATTTAGTTCATTTATTTGTTTGGTTTCTCTATATACATATAAGTGAAATCATACAGTGTTTGTCTCTTTCCATCTGACTTATTTCAGTAAGTCTGATGGCCTCTGAGTCCATCCGTACTGTTGTAAATGGCAGGATTTTGTCTTTTTTGTAGGTGAGTAATAGGTCATTGTGAATGTACATCAGATCTTTTAATCTACTCATCCACAGATAGGCACTTAGGTTTTTCCAGCTCTTGGCTATTGTAAATAATGCAGCAGTGAACATGGGGGTACATATATCTATTTAAGTTAGTGATTTTGTATTCTTTGGGTAAATGTCCAGAACTGGGATAACAGAATCATATGGAATTTTTCATTTTTAATTTTTTGAGGAATTTTCCATATTGCTAAATCAATTTACGTTCTCATCAACAGTGTAGAAGAGTTCCTTTCTCTCCACATCTCTAACACTTGTTGTTTCTTGTCTTTTAGATAATAGCTATTTTCACAGGTATGAGGTCATTGTTATTTTGATTTGCATATCCCTGAAAACAAGAAATGATGAACATCTTTTCATGTGTCTGTTGGCCATCTGTATATCTTTGGAGACGTGCCTAGTCAGATCCTCTGCACATTTTTTAACTGGATGATTTGTTTTTTTGTTGTTGAGTTTATGAGTTCTTTATATATTTTGGCTATTAACCCCTCATCAGATGTGAATTCTCCCAATAAGTAGACTGTGCTTTGTCTTAATGATAGTTTCTTTTGCTGTGCAGAAACTTTTATCTTTCTGTCTCTCCATTTATCTTTGCTTTTGTTTCCTTTGACACGAGAGTCATCTCTAAGATGAGTGTTGAGCCACATTTGACCTATGTTTTCTCCTATTTATTTTAAGGTTTCAGGTCTTGCAGGCTAGTCTTCAATCCATTTTGAATTATTTTTCATGTATGGTATATGATAGTCATTTAGTGATTCTTTTGTTTGCAGATCCATGGAGAACACTTTCATGATTTTTATGGGGATCACATTGAAAATGTGTAATGTTTTAGATAACATAAATATTTTAAAGATGTTCGCTCTTTCAACCACAAGCACAGAATTTCATTCTACTTCTTTGTGTCTTCTATTTCTTTCAACAACATCTTACAGTCTTCACTGTATAATTCTTTCACTTCTTTGGTTCAAACGATGAGGGTGAGAGGCCTTGAATTCCAAAGTGTATTAATATTTAAGTTCCAAATACTGTACATGATTTTTAGAGAAGCTCCTTCCCAGTCCTAGAGCAGGACTTTTCAACATGGGATAGCCAAGACTAACGACATCAGAGTTACTTGAAAACATACAAGAAATGCATATTTTTGGACCACATCCCAGACCTATTGGGGCAGAAATCTGGAGTGGGACCCAGCTCTCCAAGCAATCCTGAAACACATTTAGATTGGAGAACTTCTACCCTAGGGAATAGAGAAGTCAGAATTTTATGACATGCTGGTATCCTTAGCTTGAATTCAGTGCAGATTACATAGCTCACTAATGTAAGGAAACACAAATGACTTGTCTTCGATTTACTTACCTAGAACCCTTGTTCAAATAAGGAATATCCTTTTTCAGACTGGATTTCCCATACTCTCAGTTTCAAATGGCAGAACAGAGAGTTCTAGAGGATAAGATCTAGACCTTTTGCTTAATATGGAAAGATATATCTTGAATGAAAAAGCCTGTGTGTGTGTTGGAAGCATTCCTTGGCCTCAGGGTCTGTCATGCCCCATTAAAGGAAAAGAAGGAGACAGAGGTGAGGCATGGACAGATCCTGTCTTTAAAGTTGAGGATGCTTGGGCCAGCATCCTACTTCAACACTTACATGCTAGCAAATTCGTTGACTTTCCTGGGCCTGAGGCCTATCAAATGTGAAAGGGGAATACTAGTCCCTATCCTACAGGAGTGTTGTGAGGATCAAATGGACACAAGACATATAGGTGTTCAGCACATGTCAGCACCCCTGCTTCCCCACCACATGACAAGAGGCCGGTCCTGGCCTGTGATAAATACACCAGACTTACAAGGGGGTTTAAGGTTGGGGCTGACTCAATCTTTGTTGAACTGTGAGGTTGGGCTACCTTGTGGCATTCTAGCAAAGTCTGGTGTTATCTGGTAGGGTTGTCAGATAAAATATAGGTCAACCAGTTACATTTGAATTTTAGAAAATATAATTTTTAGTTAATAGTATGTGTCTTATGCAATATTTGTGACTTAGATATATTAAAATATTGTGTCATTTACCTGAAATTAAAATGTAACTGTTTTTTTTTAATTCTTCATCTGGGAAATCTGGCAACCCAAGAAGTAAGCTCTATCACCTGGCCCCTCTCTAATGTTGTGATAAAGGTCACTTCTGAGAAGAGCACACTGGACACACCCAATGAGGACCCAGCACTGGAAGTCACTGGTTGAAGTGGAGCCTGAAGGAGAGGCCCATCTACTTGTCTGGGAATTTGGGGCGAGGGAAGGAAGATGAAATGACGACCAAGGATGATGACAGATTGACCTCTGATGTCTTAGTTCTGCTAGAGGAAAGACCAGAAGTTCTTCCCCTTCCTTTTCACTCCAGGTGCTTCTGGAGGTGCAACTGTCTCATTTCTGTGGACTTGCTGTACAACTTTATGTCAAATAAGGTATTAAAAGCAATATCTGTCCTTTTTAGGATTCTACAGTGCTTATTTTTGTTTTCCAATATGTTGTTAGCAGGGAAAGACTACTTTTCTAAATCTTGCAAGTGAGTTGGATCTTAAAGTATTTGCTGATTCCCACCACCTTTGAAAATGCTTAGCAGTTGAATTATTCAAACTAGAAAGAGATGAGGGAGTTACCAGGGGGAGCTGCCGGGCCCCAGGCACAGCCAGGGGAGGGTGCTAAATGTGGTTATCAAGAGATCAAAGAAACTAGGAGAGACTGCTTTGATCTGATGCTTGTCAGAGCTGCAATTAGATCTTTGAGATGCCACCCTCCACACCCCCACCACACACAGACCCTTCTTCATATTTCTTTTCTTTTCATAGACACCTGGAATGCTAGTCCAAGGCATGTCCTCAAAAAAGCCTGAGTTGCTATGGGAAATCTGAGTGTGCCCAAGGACACAAGAGACATAATCTCTCCTGGAGGAAACCCCCTTTTCTAAATACAGTTGCTTTCATTCATTATTTTTGAGGAGGAAAAAGGTAAATGTAAAATCCCCCCAGTTATGCCTGCAGATGCATGTCCCAGTGTGTGAGCTGATATTAATCACACTGTGATTTCATTGCTTTTCCTTTGAAACATGCAGCCAAGTTATCCTTTGGTTGAGACTAGCTTTTGGTTGCCTGGATTTCCTAAAAGTCTGGGGGCAGTTCGGGACCTGGGGGAGTTCTGTCAAATCTGAGCAAAGCCTGATGCATTTCCAAGTCAAATTCTACCTCTTTGTATTTCTGTGACTTATTTTTTAAAGAGCACAGGACGACCTGAGCCCAATTAGAGCCCTGCTCTATCTTCTCTTTACCCTGCAAAGCTGTTTATCAGGGCCTTTAAGATCCTCTAAACAGCCTGGGTCTTATTCTGAGAATTTTCACACAACTTGCACTAGTCCCCCAAATAGGAGAATAATGTGGACATTTCTGCACATGAGGTAAACACTTCATCTCTATCAGTCTGTGTGAGACCCAGAATGTCTTATGGTCTTAGTGGTTGTTTCCTTAATGGACAGGGTTTGAGATATATTTCCTAATCCTGAGCTATTGAAATATTGATTCTCATCCTGACCTGGCCTCCTGGGAACAGAGCCAGTATATCAGCATCTCTGGGCTCCATATTTAGCCTGTTTTCCTGCTGGCCCTGCCTGTGAGCACCAGGATGAGATTAGATTTCTGTGGGGGATGGAAAATGTAAATCCCAGTGAAATAGCTGTCTGGCCTCATTTATATTTGACAGGACAGGGCAGCCATTCCCAACATTTTTGGCCAATGTTATAATGTGTTTAACCTAATATCCTTATTACTTCTATTTATTTTCCTATTTGATTTTAATAAATATAGGCTATCCAGGGAAAACAAGAAAGGAAATCTCAGTTAAAGTCTCATTTGAACTTCTGAGAAGGATTGTCTGAAAAATGTAAAATATTTGGCAAGGAATTCTAAAAAGATGAATAATTTGCACCATGTCAAAAATATTTCCTGACATAGAAAATGTCAGAGACCTTTCCATTACTCAAGTGATCTTTGATACAGATGAAAGATGTTTTGGAGCCATGCTGTCACAACCTGGTGCTGGGCACAGTGTCTGATAGACTATAACTCCACCCTGTTTGAAGATGGGGGCAAGGAGAATGGGGAGAATGGGTGTGCCAGGTGACCATTTATCATCATCAGTTTGACCTCTTCTCACAGGAACCATGTTCAGCAAACAGAACAAAGGTAAATCCTAGGAAGACTAACCTGTGCTCTCATAGCATGTTTACTATCTTCCCAATATTGCTTAACTCCTTTTCTTTATCCCTATCTCGCCCACCATTCCCCAGTTTGGATCCCCACAACGTGGAAGAGATGTCATCTTACTAAGCCTCCCTTCTCTGTCTTGTGTCTTCCATTCTTCATCCACCATGCTATTGTCAGACAAAAGGTTGGGTTATTTCTTTTAGAGTAAAGAACTTAAAAAAAAAATATATATATATATATATTTATATATATATATATATACACACACACACACACACAAATTTATCATTGAAAAAAAATTTGGTAAGTTTAAAGAATCTAGAAAAGATCCAAGCTTTCCTCCGAGATTTACCAAGCATGACAAAAGTCTATGTACAAATTGACCTGGTCTGCTGCTTCAAAACATGATCCTTTCTTAGAGATCATTTGATAAGTCAATTGAATGTAAAAAGCAACTTACACTAAAATTAAAAGTGCCTGAAGCACATTAAATGAATGGCTTAACTACTGGAACGTTCTATAAGATAATGAATATAGATAGGAAGAAGAGCCTATGATGACTTCTGGAGAAACGATAAAAGACGTCAAGAGGCTATTTTGTGCACTGCCACTGTGATTCCATCATGTTTCTGGATCATATTGTTCCCATGATCTGATTCTAGACACACCACAAGAATATCAGTAAGATCTGAGGTTGGCTTAGCTGCTTGCTTGAGCTAGAACAAACATCAGCCCAGCGTGTTCATCTGACAGGGTCCCATGGCAGCTCCAATTAAGTCCTGGTGAATCTGTGCACAGGACTCCAACAATGCATGGATTCTTCACTGTGTCCTCCAAGTGCTGCTCCAAGGTCGCCTCTAGCCCACAATCTGCCCTGGATCAGGACTTCACAGTGGGTGGTGTCCTCCTGCACCATGGTCCTGGAGCCCTAGACAGAAGTTTTGAAAATATTAACTTGTTTATAATCATCCAGGGGATCCCTATGACCCAGAATGGATGCCTTTTTTCTAACACATATGATCCACCTCCTTCTGCAGACTTGGCTTCTCTCTATGCCTATCTTGAACTTCACCTTCCAGAAATACTCTTGTGTTCTTTTCAATGTTTACCTATGCTCATATACTTCATTTTTTCTTAGAGATCTATTCCTTTATCTTTCCCCCAACTTTTCCCCTTCGAGAGTCTCTCAGGGCATGTCTTCCAGGAATTCTTTCACAATTGTCCTCCCTCTCTCCACTGACTGCTCTTCCTTTGAACTTCCTTAGCAGTACCCAGCACTTGTGTTTGCCTCCATCGCTGCCCTCACATACAGTTGATTCTATTTGACCCGTCCACCCCAATTACCCTGCAAACTCCCTGAGAGCAGGACATGCTTACTCACCACTGCATCCTTGATTGCTTATTCAGTGCACAGAGCACAGAAGGTGCTCATGAGTAGTTTGGGGCTACCATTAAGAGAGGATGCAGAGAGAAGTAGGAATAATAAAGGCAAAAAGAAATGGGCTTAAATAACATTTTGATTTCGGTGATAGCTCTGAGCAAGGGTTATTATCTCTGTTTTCATGAGTGAGGAAACTTAGGATCATAAAGATTACTAAGAGTTTGGCCAACATTCACAGACCGAAGTTGGGAGAGTCACAATTGAAGCACAGACACCTAGCAGAGCTGCAGAGAAGGATCAATACATGTTTGTTGAGTTGAACTAATTTCTAGAATGTCTAGAAGCATTACTCTTGAGTGGGTTCATCATTGAATCACCTATAGCAAGAGGCTCTCTAAATACCATCAAGTTTGTCCTCTTCTTCCTGTAGTACTTTATCTTGACAGTACCAATTTGATGTAGTGAAATTAGTAACTGCCTTGTGAATTTTAATTTCTTTTTATGTCAGGCACTGTGCTAAAACAAAGGAATGTAATTTAGGGCAAGGAAATCTGCACCAATGAAGCTTTTGTCTAAAATAACCTACCTAGAAAAATTCCTCTCACAATGTGGAATGAACTAACCACTGACTCACCAGTGTGTGAGATATTATCAAGCAGACATATAAATCATGCACACTAGTAGACACAAATCATTGAAGCCAGAAACTTTTATGACCCACCAAGGAGTTCTGGATCTTTGAGGTTTGTTAATTGTAACAGAAAAAATTATAAGCAGAAAATGAATGTATTGAAAATATATTAGTGACTCAGAACTGCTAGGATAGCTGGAGGACCAGGTTTGGGATTGGGCAGAAACAAAGGGAAGTGATATACTATCTCCCAAGCTCACATCCCTGGGCAGAATGGGCCCAGTCTGTCCAGTGCTTACAGCCATTTGTGTTCCTCAGCTCTGTGATCTTTGTAGCTGCTGGTGCTGGGCTCTGCTGGTGCCGGGCTCTGATGGTGCCAGTACCATTGTTACCACTAGAAAAGAATTATCCTCTGTCCCCACACCTTGCTCTTACTAGATCCTACTCTTATAGGGACATATAATTGGTGAGCCCTGTGTATACGTAAGTCTATGTCTTGCCTAAAAGGGATGCTGGATGGTAGGTACCTAACCTCTACAGCTATCAGAGAGGGACAGGGGCTCTGGTCCCCAAAAGACTTATATATATTGGAATTATCTAAATAGCAATGGACATATATTACAATATGAAAAGTGATAAACAGTCATTTTTCAAATGCTGCTAATTGAATTCTGAGCTGCCTTGGGTAATGAAGTTCAATTTTTTAATAGTCATAGTGATTAAAATTCTACCATTCCTTTATTTCTGTAATAAAAAATAGAATAATACAACGTGATTATATCTGCTTTTCTTCTTTCCCCTCTCACTTTTTTCACACTCTCCCTCCATTCTTACCTCTCTTTCTCCATCCCTTCTTTTCTTCCTTTTTTTTATTCTGAAAACATATATTAAGTGCCTACTCTTCTAAAGGCACTGTGCTAATTACTAGAAAATCAAAAACAAATAAGAGGATGCTTACCATAAGATCACAGGAGAGAGACAAATATGAAGCAAATAACAGCCCTGAAACTTTAGAAGTGCGAGAACAGTAATCTAAACAGGATTCAGCCTTCATCTCTACCTTTAGGAATTGAGAGATGAGAAAAATTTCCTAGAGAAGGGGACACTTGAGTTGAGTCATCAAAGATGTCACTGGTTACCAGGCTAAAAGGCACAGGGTCATTCCCTGTGGGTGGTAAGAGCTGATGAAAAGAGAAAGAAGGCATGAAAAGAGGTGGCTAGACAGATGAACTCTGAGAACTCGTAATGGCTGGGGCCTGGTGCTAGGGAGAACAGTAATGAACGAGCTGGTGAATAGTGTGAAATAAGGCCTGACTGGAATACAGTGGAAGGCATGCAAAAGGGTTAGAGCTTATCTTGATGGACTATAGACTCATTGATGGAAATAATTGATATAATTTATATTTTTGAAAGATGAATATGATAGTAGTGAGGAAAAAAATCTTGAATAGGATCCAAAACCAGGGAAAAATTAGAAAATCATTACAATCCAGATGGAAGATAGCAAGATCCTCAAGTGGGAATGGAGAAGAGAAGGCAAATATCTTTTAAAATTTTTTATCAATAATCTTTGTATGGATGGAGAGAGAGACTGGTGGTGCCATTTGCCAAATAAGAAACCTGAGAGGAGTAACAGGATTTTGTCAGGGGAAGAGGAGGCTGATTGTGTGGAACCTAAGAAAAAGCATTAGACTTTAACTGTGTGAATTTTGAAGTGCTGGTGGATTATTCAGGAGGAAATGTACTATGTGTGGCTGTAGGTAAAGGGTGAGAGCTCAAGAGAGTGATCTGGGATTGGGGCCCAAATAAGATCTTCCTCAATATTGGTACCTTACCAAGAAATCTATGGACCCTCCTAGTTACTAGAGGAAATTCAAGTTGTGTCTCAATTCCAAAGTAAAAGTTAAAGTTTATACCTTCCTAAATCTCTGACTCTTTAAAGGAAATAATACTACATTTAGGGAGAGTTGCAGGTTTTGACAGTGGAAGAGACAATGGATTGACTGGCAGCTCTGTCCTTCCAAGCAACCCCTATCCATGACAAGCTTTGTGATGTGGACAAGTTAATTTGCACTTGAGTCCTTCTCCTTTACAAATGAGAACTAGTAGATCTCTGTCATCCATTTTGGCCTAAGTGACTGGAGTCCCACCCTGGATACATGTGAAGTCACACATTCTTCTGTTTTTCAGATTGCATCTAGTCTTGGACTCCAGAGACTGGCAAAGCAGCTCATCTCTCTAAGTTACCCAGATCGCTCAATTCTGGTAATAAGCACCTTTTGGAGAGAGAACTGGTATAGATGAACAGTCCATTGAGTAGCCTGCCTGTGGCTACTTTTGCCCCATCACTGTCTGACTGTGGACCCACACAGTCAGCATTCAGGGCTCCCATCCTCTCCTGTGACAATGCCAGCATGGCTTGGAACTTTGTGCTGAGTGGCTTTTTAGGATAGGATGATAACTACACCCTCAAGGTCTATAGCTCTTGGTTCGCATTTCCTTTTTAAGCAGACCCCGCCTGAGTCCTGCACAGACACCTGGTCCACCTTGTGTGAGAACCATATTTCCATCACTTCACTGTTGAGGATTTGAGTTATCCTTCAGACCCTCTCCTTACAATGGTGAGTGCCCCTTTGGGTGCCTTGGCATCTTTTCCTGCCACCAGGCATTAATCAGTCCACTCCAGTCCTCCAGAGTCTGGTTTGTAGAGTTAACCAATTTGCTTTTCATTGAAGTTATTCTCCACAGAGTGGAAGAAACCTCCAAGAGGACTCATTGTTAGTAGTATAGAAAAGTGGCCATCACTACTATAGAGAAGTGGCTGACAGATTTCAAATGACTTCCTACTTTCATTGAAAAATAAATGAACAATTCTTGTTAGCCAGACCCCCATTTAGCATTGTTTGTCTTTATAAACAACAAACAACAGTTAGAGAAAGGGGAACCCAAAGGAAGGTGGGAAGCAAGAGCTCTGCCAGTGAAGCTTTTGTCAGTCAACATCCCATTAAGCCGATATAGTCAAGGGTTGGAAATCAATGGCCAGGATTCAACATTTCAGCTGAGTCTGTGGAAAGTTCTTGTGGCCTATGGATTGGGGGTGTCTATCATCACACAGGGTGGGTAACCCACCAACTTCCACTCAGCACTCAGCCCTCTACATATGGCGGCCACATGCTGGGAACTGCCCTTCCTGCTCCTCCCAGCTGGGATATGAAAGTGAGGGCCAACCATAGACTGCCCAGGGGGTTAGGGGTGAAAATGTCCACCCCACAGCATCACAGAAGACTGGGTGAGCTGAGCCAGCACATGGGAGGGCCTCTGGGACTGCTAAGTGATTTTTCAAAGAGAAAGGGCAGCTTTGCAAGGCAAGCTCAGTGGATACATAATAAGGCGAAACAAACTAGAAAAACATCACCATTTCTTGCATAATCAACCACTGACTATGTGTCATCCAACATGAGACCATCCTTACCTGGCAACCAGGCAGCTGAAATAGATCATGTAGGTCATTTCTCATTATTATTGAGCCCAACATGGACCTTTATACCGATAACCATCCCATAACAAAAATACTGACATCATAGCCTGACATACGGGAAAATTTTATTTTCTTCATAGCCAGATGAAAATTTTATAGGAACAGAGCCAGAGAACAGACTTGCATTGTATGTTTCTTTTAGAGCCTTAAATTTAAACAGCTGGTTGGTTTGTCATTGTTTTTTCTTTTCACAGTAATTGCATGGTCCTGGTAAACTTTTGGAGGTGAAATGAAGGATTTGGGTTTTACTGGGAAATCTATATTTTATCTTAAAGATGGTACACAATATCCTCAACTGTGTGATTCTCTAAAGATGAGTTCTTTGAGGATAAGGTTCCTGTTTTACTTCATATTCATCACATGTGCCAGGTGAATCTTAAAGACAGCCCAGCAAACTGGCTTCTTCTACGACAGACTGACTGAAGCAACATGAACTATGTCTGCAGTTCCGGGACCCAAAATGCCATGTCATGAAATCGTAAGGCGGTGACTGGCTGATCCCTGGCTTCACAATGAGAAGTTCTCAGGAACAGACCAAGTCAAGCGAAAAGGCCTACTTTTATAACTAGTGGTTGCTGGCATTGAAGTTATTAGTGAAGGAAGGGCTGTTACTCTGGAAAAATCATCAGAAGGAAGTTTCAGCAATTAAGTCAAATTCACCGTGGTTCTGAGTTTCAGATTTTTTTGTCCATGTCTTTCTGGAAAACAAAGCCACCTCAGGCAAGTGTTCTGTACTTCTCTAAGAGCATCTTGACTGAAGTAACTGGAAGAGCAAACAGCAAACAGTGAACTGTGCTCTTGACTCTATCAGCAGGTTAATTAAGAAAGCTGTTAGTGATGATAAAAAAAAAAAAAAAGCCGGAACATTTTTAGCTTGTATTGACAAAATCCATGACCTAGGCAGAAGTGATGTTTGTTCAATACTAGGAAGACATGCTAGAGGCATTTAGGGAAAAAGGCTGACAAGGGAGGCTTAAAGTCCAGTATACCATGTCTCGTATTAATAATGTTAGCAGAGCTGATGGTTTGAAAGTCCACGTGCTTTCCCCTTCATACATTATCCAAGCAGGTATGTTCAAGGCCTCAGATTCATTCCACAAGGTCCACTTTTCTCATAAAGTGTAATCGAAAGTGAAGGCTGGTTTGGGAGCTGGGAGACTGGGTTCTAGTCCTGGATAGGAAACAAATGTCCCACATGGTTTGGGACTGTGGGTTTGGCTTTCTGGGTTTCTATTTCTAGACTCTGTGCCTTCCATATACCCCAGCCTCATCAGTCCAACACACATACTTTAAGTACGTGGCATCTTCCTTGTGGGGAATCTGCTCGAAAGTCCAGTGCGGGAGGGCAGGACTGCAGTCTGCCTCCAGTGGCACTGAGTGGGACCAGCCTGCTGCCAGAGAGACTCCCTCCTGCTTCCCTGCAGCTGGGGAGCTGGGCAAAGCCAGGTGAGATGTTTGAGAAGCATTAGCATTGGGCGCAAAACCTCAAGTCAGAACTTGAATGAGAAAAATCTGCCAGTTTTCTAGTTATACTTTTTTTCTCATCCACCTTGGATTAGCTGTCCAACTTCTGTTTCCAAGGTCCTCATCACTCATTCCACTCCCCCCGAGTTTGGCCTCTGGGAAACCCCACAAGCCTTTTCATCATGCTGCTGACAAGCACACACGTGCTTGTGGGATGTGGAAAAAGAGTAAAGAGGGTTCCTGTTCTCCTGTGCAAGGGTCACCACTGGTGGTTCCATTTGGGACAGGCCCAGGGCCAGGGCCACTAGAGAAAAGAGAAAGTGAGAGCATATGGACATTCTTAGGTGGTCCTAGGAGGGGAGGGAGACAGAGAGAACAAAACTCTGACTGCAAATAAGAAAGTCAGAGGCACTTACAGTTTTTGTTTACCACGGTTACTGCCTCAGAGATAACAGAACTTTAACATAATTTAACATCATTTTTGAAGCCTTTTTGCCTGTTTTGAGCATCTTTAGTTCTAATCCTGTGATATTTTGGACCCTGTTAAAGTGTGGGGGTAAAAGATAAAAGTATTGACTTCTGATGGTCATTTCAGAGATTAGATTAATAAATAAAAATGCATTTAAGTACTCTTACTCCCTCTGATGCCCAGGAGCAAGGGTATCAGGTGTCTGAATGAAGAGGCTAGATGGCATGTTGAACAACCCAAATGAAAATGAGGTGAGAAGCAATGAAGTTACATGGAGGGAGATCCCTGGGAAAATCTTACTAGCAAGAGTAGAAGAAAATGACAAGAACTGGAATGAAAAGAGTTGGAGGAACTAAACTCAGAAAAAACTTTTCAAGATGGAAGCTCAATTCGGGCACGAAATACACCACCAACTAGATAAAAGCAGAATCCCCAAACTAGAATCTTTGCCAGAGACACAGAAGGGGACTCTCGCTTTTAAACAGTGCCAAACAGAGTGCCCTGAGGCATTATTGGTAATTTATTCTATTCCACCCTGCTTGTAGCTCAGACTTCCTGCATCTGATGATAAGACTTAATTTGTACAGTTGGATTGACTTGATATAGTCATCCATTTTAACAAATTCTTTATTCTAAGCTCCATTATCGCATACTCTGATTATATCATTTCATTGCTCAAAATTCTGTATGCTTCTTCCTGTTTGTAGAATAAAGCCCAGGTATCTCACCCCTGGCCCTTGTAAAAATTCTGCACGTTCTATATCTACACATATGTTAGCCAAACTAAAATACAGCAAACCTGTGGCCTTACAGAGAAGGCATGTGACAGCTATTCATCTTCATATCATATCTACTATGTTACTATGCAGCATTCATGTTTTTTCCTCTTCTCTTTATCCTAAGAGAATCCTGGTTTTGTTCAGATTTCCATTTAATCCACACTTAGAAATGTATCTCAGGGAACTAGGGAGCCTCTGGTTAGTCTAAGAAAATTCAAATCCACTTGCCTGCGATTCGTTCAGGAATGTGCTTGCAACTCAGTTTCAGCCAATGAGATGTGAGAAGTGTGTTGAAAAGCTCTGGGAAAATGTCCCACCTTTGAGAGATCATGAAGAGTCAAAGTCTCTTTGGATGTTGCCATATTTGACTGTGATTCCTGGAAGTAAGCCAACCTTAAAGATGGAAGAACAGGGAAGATGGAAAGAACCTGGGTCCTTAATGGCATTCACACGCTAATACAGCAGCTAGCTCTCAATTCTGTCCAGAGAATAGGGCGGCATCATACTTAAAACACTCAAAGTTTGTTGAAGGATTCAGTATCAGACTGATTTGCCTTCCACCCTCTGAGAACTTAATGAACACAAATTGGTGTCGAAATGAAAGCAAGAAGACTAGGCAAATTTTTTAAACATCACCTCCATATAAGAAATACAAAAATTTGAGAATGTGATTCCTTGGTAGGTCCAACTGAGCGAAATTTAATAAAAACATCAGAATGATGTTGTAAACAATAGTATCAATTAGCTGGCAGTTCTGTGTTTAAGATCGCCTAGAGAAACTGGCCATGATTTTTCAGTGAAAGAGTCAGATGCCTAAATTTCAAAAGCAATTTGACAGCAAAATGGGGACAAAGGACAGTGCCAGATTGTGCTCCCAGCCTATCTGGTGAAATATTTGGCTCCTATGAGTCCCAATACTGTGATAAATCTAACAAATGGGTTTGAGATGAAGGCTACATTCTACACTGTGAAATGACAATAAAATAATCACTCCACTCAGAAATTGGGAGTCTTTTGTAGCTTGGTTTCTTATTTCGGGGGTCTTTAAAAGCAGTGACATTAGCTGCTGATCTCTGCCTCAAGTCTCACCGTAAGGATAAAACTAGGGTTGGAGAGACACTTTAACTTTATCATCTTTTAGTTTAATTTAATTTTAAATATTTTATTTGTGATGAAAAATCACCGAAGACAACAGTCCAGACACTCTGTGTTCCCAGCATTCTAATTCAACATGAATCTACATTCTGGTGCAGTTGCAATCTTTATTTCTTACCTTACACCTCATGGTTTTGTGTGATGCTCAGAATGCATTTCTACTCAAACTTTCAATTCACTCATTTTTCTTAAGTCTTGTTTTTAATTTAGACACAAATTTTACAAAGTAAAAGGTACAATTAATAGATGTGAGTCCAATGACTTTTGACAGACTGTGTGAAAACCATGTGAATGACATCCCAGTAAAAATGTACTTTTCATCACCATACAAAGTTGGTTTGTGCCATGTTGCATTTAATTCCTTTTCAGGAAGCTAATCCTGTCATAGCAGATTGTTTTGTCTGTTCTTAAAAGGTCATTTGAATTAAATCATATGGTATATACTCTTTTGTTTTTGATTTCTTTAGCACAACATGATGGGTTTAAAGTTTATCCATGTTGTTGCCTGTTTTAGTAGGGCTTCTTTTTTTCTTGATGTTTCTTAGTAGTATTCAGTTGTATGAATATACCACAATGTTTTTATCCATTCTCCTGTTGATGGATTTTAGGGACATTTCCAGTTTAGGATTATTGTGAATAGGTTGAGATGGACAGTCTTGTGCAAATCTTTTTGTAGATCTGTGTGTTTATTTTCTTGAGTTACCTAGTACAGGATTGTTGAGTCATAGGGAGGTACAATTTTTAACGTTATAAGAAACTGACAATTTTCTCCATAGTAGTTGTACAATTTTATATTTCCAGCCATGAACAAGAGTGTCAATCATGGCACTTTCTTGCTAACCTTTGATATTGTTAGTCTTTTTAATTATAACCTTTTTAGTGGAAATGAGGTACTCTCGTCATGGTTTTGATTTGAATTTCCTTATTGAGAAGGAAACCCATTTATGTTTTCTTGGCCATTTTAATCTACTTTGATGAAGTGACTCTAAATATCTTATCCATTTGAAAATGAATTTTCTTTTTTTTTTAAATATTGATTTTTTTTATGAGAGTTTATATATTCTGGATTCACCCCTTGTCATCTATGCGTGTGTGAACTGAATCTTTTTCATCTTCTGTGACTTGCCTTTGCATTTTCTTAATGCTATATTTTGATGAGTAGAAATACATCTTTTTCACTTCTCCTTTCCTCATTTCTTTTAGGTTAACAAAATATCTTTTAGAATTCAATTCTTTAAAAAATCTTTATTAAGGCATAAGTTGATGTACAATAAATACATATTCAAAATATATAATTCAGTAAGTGTTATCATATGTGTGTAGCTGTGAAACCATTTTCATAACCACGATAATAATAAACATTGAAAAATGAAGTGTGTGTGGAATTATACTACTGCAACTCATAAAAGTTTCCTCCATACCCCCTTTGTAGTATTTTTCCCCTAACTTTACTCTTCCCCACCCTTTAACAAAAATCTCTATTAGTAATACTGATCTGACTTCTGTCACTGTAGGTTAGTTTGTATTTTTTAGAATTTTATATAAATGGAGTTATACTATATGTACTCTTTTGTTATCTGACTTCTTTCATAAACTGAATGAATTTTGGTTTGTCCTGGTTGCTGGACATATCAATAGTTATTTCTTTCAATTGCTGAAAAATATTCATTTATTTGTCTATTCACCTACGACTACAAATAAAATTTCATTGAACCTTTGTGTGCAAGGCTTTGTATTTACAAGTTTTCTGTTCATTTTTTTTGACCACTTAAAAAAATGGGTGGTTATTGAATTTTGAGAGTTTTTTAATATTTTCTGGATACAAGTCTTTCATCAGATATATGATTTGCAAATATTTTCTCCCTTTTTATAGCTGGCCTGCCTGTCACCTTGATTTTCCTCTCTTAAGTGGCAGAAGTTTCTAACTCTAAATAAGTCTAATTTATCAATTTGCTTTCTTATGGATCTTGTTTTGGTGTCATAGCTACGAAAATTTCACCTTACCCAAGGTCACAGAGATTTTCTCCTGTATTTCTTCTATAAATTTTAGAGCTTATGGCTGTATATTTAGGTCTGTCATCCACTTAGAGTTAATTTTTATATATGATACATGATATTGATGTTTTGGTTTTTGTTTGCAATAGTATAATTCCATACATTATCTTTTATGAGTTGTTGTGTATTTTACCTCTTATATATTATAAAATCCACAACCTAATGTTATTATAGCTAATTTCAACAACTTTCTTTTGGAGAAATTTAAAAAATAAAAAGCCAATTTTTTAAATTTAGCTACATATTTACTATGAATGGTGGGATAGATATTTTTACTATATAATTAGATGAGTTTCCATCTGCTATCACTTCCCTTCACTCTAAAGAGCTTCCTTTAACATTTCTGAAAGTAAGGATCTGTTGGTTTTGAGGTTTGTGTTTTTTTTAATCCAGAAATTTCTTTAAACTTCATTTATTGAAGGTTATTTTGACTGGATATGGAATTCTTGTTTGACACCTTTTTCTGTTTTTTTTTTTTTTTCTTTTCTTTTCTGTTCAGTATTACATTGTTTTCTGATCTTCATTGTTTTCTAAGACTAGTACTCATTCATAATTCTTATCTTTGTCCCTGGACACACAGTATGTCTTCATTTTTCCTCTGAATGCTTCACAATTTTATCTTTAATTTTTAGTACTTGGACTATGTATGACTATACATGATTTTCTTATTATTGGTGTCTTGAAAAATTCTAAGCTACTATTGCTTAAATGTTTCCCCTGTTCCCTCTCTTCTACTGCTATGCCTCTCTTTAGATTATATGAGATCACTGTATGACACAGGAAATTGAGGCATTCTTTCTTTCTTATTTGTGTTCATCAATTTGGAAATTTTCTATTGCACTGTCTTTAAGGTCACTGGAGTGCTCTTTCATAATATCTAATCTGCCGTTAAGTTTTTCCAGGGGATCTTGTATTTTAGATTTTGTACTTCCATCTTAATATTTCCATTGACTCTTCTTATTAATACTTTACTATTTTCACTACTATTTCCCCATCTCTTACTTCACATATTTTCATGTTTTATTTCATATCTTTAGGCATATACTTGGGTGTTTTGGAATTCTCATCTGATAATTTTAATACCCAGGTTGTTTTAGGGTCTTTTTTCCTCTCCCTGCCCCAACTTTGATTATGGGTCATACCATCTGCTTCTTTGCAAGTGATTACATTTTTATTGCAAGCTAGACATTGTCATTGTCATTGTACATAACTGATTTTGTTCTCTTCCTTTAAATGATGTTGTTTTGTTTTGGTAGGCAATTCCATAATTGGTAGACCTTGATCAATCAGATTTTCTTAAGGTGATCATTTACTGTTTTTGTCCTGATTCCTAGGGTATCACCCTTTTACACTAAGACATAGGGTGTGGCTTTTCTGGAGTCTCAGTCTAACACCTTATGCCTTTTGTGAGAGTTCTATGAGGGTTCTCTATAATCCTAATGTCTCTAAACTCTGTGAGATCTCCAATTTCTCTACTCAACTCATAGTTTCTCAGAAGCAGATTTTACAGCGTCAGGCCCTGTAATGTGCCTTTAATTCTTAGTCCAGAATTGCAGGAGAATCTCAATACAAATTTCTTGGGCCCAGATGTGTGTGGATCTCTCCTTTCTCTTACTATGCACCAATAATTTTAGCTGCCTCCAAAGCGCTTTTTTGAATAATAGTAGAAATATTAGGCAGTTTGATTTTGTTTCTGATTTTAATGGATTTTTTTTTTTAGTTTTTTATTAGTGTCTAGTTAATACTACACCTTGTTTAGTAAGTCCCTTTTTTTAAAATTTTGCTTAGAGATTTCTTTTTGTCATGAATGCCTACTGAATTGTATCAGCTGCCTTTTAGACATATTGGCATAATTCTGTATTTTCCCTTTATACATTAAAGATTAAGTTAATATGATGAAGTAAAAATATTTTAGAATCCTAACTGTCACTTATGAACAAAATGACCTTATTTAAATCATTTGTCTTCTCAAAGTTTCAGTTTAAAATGGTGGTGGCAATCATATCTACCCAACAAGGTTACTATAAGCATCAAATGTGAGTGTTTTTTGTAAATGGTTAAGTTATTGTAGAGTATTAGTGGCTAATTTTTTTTCCAGAATTGCTCCACTGTATTTCTCCCTTCTCCTACTCCCCACCTCTGCTTTTTAAAAAAGTTAAATTCTTATGTTTTACGAAGTTGAAGATTCACAGTAGAATCAAAGAAAGGTACAGACATCCTTTCCTGTATCTCTGTCGCTCACACATGCAGAGCCTCTCCCATTATCAATACCCCTAGCAGAGGAGTACGTTGGTTACAACCGGTGAACCTATATTGATACATCATTATCACTAAGTACATCGTTTCTATCAGGGTCAGTCTTGGTGATGTACAATCTATGAGTTTGAGCAGTTACGTAATGCCTCATGCCCATCATTTTACAGTTTGTTTCAGAGTGAAATCCTCTGTGCTCCGTCTATTCATCTATCCCTTCTCAAAACCCCTGGCAACCACTGGTCTTTTTACTGTCTCCATAGTTTTGTTGTGGCTGTTTATCTTAGGTGGTCTCCAAGGACTACATGGCTGCAAGGGACATTCCCATTTGGCTGTGGGCTGTGGGAAGATTCTTTCTTGACCTTGGTGTTACTGTCTACCACTGGATTCACTCTTTTGGCTTCTGGGCAGTATTCCCTGGGGTTCTTGTCATTGTAATGTCATCTGCTTGGTTGGCAGCCTAATTTGTTTAGTTTTGTTTTTCAGGGGAAATTCTGTAAAGATAAACATATGCTTCCACGCTGCTCTTCTTTTGGTTCTTACAAGCCAGAGACAAGGGTCTCTTCCTTGTCGCTGAGTAGAAAAGGGAGAGAGGTTGAATTCTGGAGGCTGGGACTAGAGCTGAGGCAGAATTCTCACTCTCTTTCAATATCCATTAGGACTATAAGCTCACTTCAGAGACACTGTGCGTTCAATTCCAGACCACTGCACTAAAGCCAGCAGTGCAATGCAAGTGGGTCACATGACTAGTTGTTTTCCCAGGGCCTGTAAAGCTATGTTTACTTGGTACTGACTGTAGTCTCTTAAGTATACATTAGCATTATAAAAAAAAACAGTGTAAACACTTTAATTTAAAAATACTTTATTGCTAAAAAATGCTAACTATTACCTAAGCTGTTGGGAAAATGACACCAACAGACTTGCTTGACCCAGGGCTGCCACAAACCTTCTCTCTGTAAAAAGCACAATTTATTTGTGAAGTGCAATAAAGTAAACTGTAGTAAAATGAGGTATACCTGTATTTTCATTGTTTTTCAAAAATAAAACACTGAGAAATCATTTTAGCTCTCCAATTCAACCATTAGAAGTGTAAATAAATTTCCAGAGGCAGGCCTGGAAATCTAACCACCTAAGGAGTTCTGTTCTTTTTTTTTTTTTTTTTTTATTTTCTGCTGACCCCAGGTCCTGAACCCAGATCCTGGAATTTATGTTGACTGTGATGACTGGAGGCCATGGACATAATTGCTAAACCCCCAGAGCACAACAGAAATTCTATTCTTGAACAGAAACAAATGTCATGAGGTTAAAACAAAAACACATATGCACGTTACAAAGGTATTTTTATTCTATAACCTGCCATTCTATTTCTACTCAAATCATATATATATATATATATATATATATATATATATATATATATAAAATCAGTTCATGTTAAAAATGTCTTAATGTGTGACAGCAATGTGCTGTCAGCAGTAATGAAGAGTACTATGTGGAAAGGAGCTTTTGAATGTCTGGAGAAGGGGACTGGACTCAAGATAGGGCACATCCCCATGGGTCAGGCAGCTGAAATGACTGGGGTGTAAACCATGTAAAACCCAAGGACCCGGGTTCTAGACCTGGCTCAGAAGGGAAAAAACAAAATAAATCTTCCTCCCTCCCTTCTTTCCTTTCTAAAAAAAAAAAAAAAAACAAAAAACTAAACAAAACAACAGCAACAAAAGCAGCTCAGGATATACAGCAGCAGAAAGCAGCCATTCTGTTTTGGAAAGTCAAAAATGCTTTGAATGGTCCTGAAGGAGCTGTCACCAAACCTCTAGCTGAGCATTAGATAAGCAAGGCTTCTCTGACCCAGACAATGAGAATAAAGAATAAAGAGTTGTGAACAGTTTCAGAGTTGACAGAGTCTTAAAGAAAAGCCTATTCCTGGCTAAATGGCCAAAGTTTTACACATACTCTGACATATACATTAAACAAGTGTACACTTATGCCCTCAGCTTGTGGTTGGAGGCAATAAAACTATTACGTTGCAATATTAAGACATAAGGTCCTTGAACTTGAACTGATTTAATTTATATTTCAGATAACAGGTCAGTAAAGTTCCTGGAATTTACCTCTTCTTATTTTTCTTTCCTCTGAATTAAAACCATAGTTCACCTAGAGGTTTCAGTATTATGGGAGATTTGATTGCTTAAAATAGAGGTAAAGAGAAGTCTTCTATATTTATAACCAGAACAGAGTGTGTTCAAAGGCGAGATCATCCACCCCAGTTCAAATCTGTAACCGCTAAAAGAAAAGGAGTGTTGGTGGGTGGCTGGCTGTTAGTGGCATGCTGCACTTAGGAGATGTCCTGTTTTTCATTTGTAATCTGCTTGGTTGGCAGCCTAGTTTGTTGTTTTTCAGGGAAAATTCTGCAAAGATAAACATGTGCTTCCATGCTGCTCTTCTTTTGGTTCCTACAAGCCAGGATAGAAGCCTGACTGATTTTCCACTAGTTTCCCTTGGGAGAACTCAAAAGTTAATAAGTTGGACTGAAACAAATAAGGGTCATAGAGTATTCAAAAATAGTGTTGGAAAAAGGGTTTAAAAAACAAACACTCCAAGATGGTTGGAGCAAAGAAAAAAAAAGTAAGGGAGAAGTGAAAATGATGATTGATGTTGATAATGCTGTTTTAACTGAGAATTTTAAAGTCTGAAAAACATTGAGAAATCAAATTAATGGCCTGGAAAAGAAACTCAGATTAAGAAATGTCAGATTGGAGGGTAGTCTTGATGAGGTGGAAGTAAGAGAAACAGTGACTTCTCTCCTCCATTTCCTCCCCCTGCACAGAGGACATTGCAAAACTGCATTGGATAAAAAAAATTTTCATTCCCTCTGCAAGTCACATTTTAATTTCTCTAAAGTTCGTTGCAGTGACAACAATCTGTATTTTATATATGAGACGATAAATTCTTGCAGGGAAAGGCAACTATCTTAACTTCCACTGGCCCCTGATGACTTTGGTTTTGGTGGAGAAGCTGACAGAGGCACCACATTGATTGTTCTGTGGGTACGAGGGCTTAAACCAAAGTTGTTATGTGCTCTGAATTATGAGTCAGGTGTGTATCTGACTGGCTCTCATTATCAAATTTAAAGCATAGACTTCCTCAAATTATTAGATTAATAAATATCTTTTTCAAGATTGTGCTAAATGGAAATAATTATTGAGTAGTAAAGAAAGAAATGTATTTGAGAGAGAGAATGAAATTCAAGGGTTTTTTTGTTCCTGTTCTTATCTGAAGACTGCCAGAGTGTGTCCCAAGTCACACTATGTGAATATTCTTTTATTGAGGGGACTAGGAATGGTACCTACTTATCAATGAATGTTGTATAACAGTAATGGAGCATTTACTCTATGTCAGACACTTTTCTAAGTGCTTTATAGGTATACATTCAGACAGCTTTTTCACTACAATCAAAAAATGAGAAAAGCAAGCCGGAAGGAGTTAGGTCCTAGCCTGAGGTGACATGGAGAGACAGGATTCACATCTGGGTTACTCTGGTTCCAGAACCTGCACTTTGATTCATAACACAGTGGTTCTGTGCTATATAAAGATACCGAGATTTAAACGATAATCAATTTCTGGGCATTAGTGGAAGAATATATTCATTTAACCCAGGAATAGTTACGTTAGCAAGAGAAAGTCTCTTTTCTGTTAACCACTGGTTCAATAAAATGGGTTTAAATACAAAACAGTCCAGAGATTTTGCCAAAGAGTACAGTATTGTGTGGAATGAGCAAGAGAGGGATGAGTAGTACTACCCCCTGGCTTGAATGGGATTAGTTTGAAGTATTCCTTTAAAAATGTAAATA
This sequence comes from Solenodon paradoxus, assembly GCA_004363575.1. NCBI lineage: Eukaryota > Metazoa > Chordata > Mammalia > Eulipotyphla > Solenodontidae > Solenodon > Solenodon paradoxus. Next base: position 403,839 of record RJWH01001050.1, read on the forward strand.
AAATGTAAAGGACTGATGAAGCTTTTTGAATTAATTTTATTTCCTTGGACGTATGGCTGGTTTGAATTACGTAGCATCAGTGAGTGATAAAAGAAATGCTTTACAATATACAAATTTAATGCAATACCATCAAAATTCCACTGGCATTTTTCAAGGAAATAAAACAAAAAAAAATTAATTCTTATGGACTCATACAAGCCCCCAAATAGCCAAAATAATCATGAGAAAGAGAAACAAAAGTGAAAGTATCATACTCCCATATCTTGAGCTATATGACAAAGCAATACTGATCAAAACTGCATGGTACTGGAATAAAAACAGAGACCCTGATGAGTGGAATAGAACTGAATCACTGGAAATAGACTCACACATATATTATCGGTTAATTTACAACAAAGGAGTCAAGCATATGATGAAGAAAGAAAAGTCTTTTCAACAAATGGGAAAACTGGACAGTCACATGCAAATGAATAATCCAGACTGCTCTCTAACATCACTCACAAAAATTAATTCAAAATGGTTAGAGACTTGGATGCATGATTGGAAGTCAAAAAATACTTAGACAAAAATATGAGCAAAATGTTCCATAAATTTGACCCTATGGGGACTCGATGCTGTTGACAGGAAAAACAAAGACAAAAACAAACACATGGGACTACATCAAACTAAAAAGCTTCCACATAGAGAAACAAACTATCACTAAAATGAAAAGACATCATATTGATTGGAAAATATATATGCACATCATACATCTGGCAAGGGCTTAATATTCAAAATATATAAAGAATTCATAAAATTTGGCAACAGATAAAACAAACAACCCAATCAAAAATTGGGCAGAAGAATTGAATAGACACTTCTCCGAAGAAGACACACAGATGGCTAAACAGGCACAAGAAAAGATGTCTTTCCTCACTTATTATTGGGGAAATGCAAATCAAAACAACAATCAGATATGACCTCACACAAGTAAGAATGACTGTTACCTAGAAGACTGGAAACCACAAATGCTGGTGAGGATATGGAGAAAAGGAAACATTTTTACACTGCTGGTTGGAGTATAAATTGATGCAGCCTTTATGGAAAACAGTGTGAAGATTCCTCAAATAATTGAAAATGGAGATTTCATATGACCCTGTCATCCTTCATCTGGGCATTTGCCAAAAAAGCACAAAAAACACTAATTTGAAGAAACATATGAACCCCTATGTTGACTACAGTATTACTTACAATAGCCAAGAACTGGGAACCTACCTGAATGTCCATCATCAGATGAATGTAGAAAGAAGATGTGGTGTAGATGCACGATAGAATACTACACAGTCCTAAAAAGATGAAATCCTGTTACTTGAGATGATATGAATGGAACTAGAGGAGATTATGTTAAGTGAAATAAGTCAGAAGGAGAAAGACAAATACTGGATGAGCTCATTCATATGTAGAATATAAATAAACAAAGCAAAGGGACATCTAAACAAAAACCAACCCTTGGACATTGATGATAGAACTGAGGTTACCAGTGAGGAAATGGAGTGAGAAAGTAGAGGTGGAGTCCAATGAACAGTGGTGAAGGACTTCTGGTAATTTTAAGGTGGGCGTTGTGTATTGTCATATATTTGCTGAATGGTGAACCTACACACATGAGCTTGTATTATTTTGTAAATCCAAGTTAATCAATAAAAATTTAGAAATTAAAAAAGAAAAGCAAGTGCGTTAAGAGTGCAGAAGAAAGAGCTTTTGAACCATGAAGTCAGAAGGAGTGACCAGGAACAGAGATACCCTTAGAAGAAAAGAACATGCTGGTTCATACACCCATCAAAGCAGTAGGAAGCATGTCTCTTAACATGATATATGTCTAATACCACAGAGTTAGAAATCATATCTGTTTTTCCAACCAGAGAATAATTTCAACACATGGTTGAAGTGGCTTTAAGCTGCCACTGTTCCTTAAAGGGTGGAGAATGCTTGTGCACCACAATCAATAGAGGTGGGAAGCAAATTGGAAGAAAATTTTCCCCCAAATGAAGGAGAGGGCTATGCAGAATCAGAACTCTGAACAGGGCCAAAAGAATGAGCCCAGGAAACGACTTCGAATCCCAATACTATTACACCCACCAATATTTCTTCCCGCTTGGCAAGGCATAATGTTGCCCATTAAAGCAAAAAAAGTGTCCCTGTGTGTTTGAGAGCTCTGTTCAAATCACCTTTTGCCCTGTCAGCAAACCAGAACTTAGACAATTTCTGAGTCCCTGTAAATGCCCTACTTGATCAAAAAAGCAGTGTCTACATCCAGTGTCAAGTCACAACAGCAAACCGACTCTGAACTCGCTACTCATTTCCTTGCTCCTCCACCCACAACCGGGTGGACCCAATCAGTCAGATGCTTTCTGGTTTTCTCTTCCCTGTTCTTTCATTTCATCACATGCAAGCTTCCTGCCTCCCACCCCACTGTGCAGTTTTAAAGAATGCCATCCACGAAGTCTTCAATGAACTTTGGTTGTGTCATCTAAATTGCCTTCTTCAGTCATCTTGTTAAATGGCTCTTACTGGAGAGAGGAAAAGCACCTGATGTCAGTGAGAACATAGGAATAATATTAAAAGCCAGGGAGCGCCATAAAATCCCAACAGCAGTAATTGTGCATCGTAGATCCGTTGTATTGAGTCACAGGAAAGCTTAGCTCAGCTCTCTGCTGTCCACATTGATACTAGGAAAAAAAGTATGGTTTCTTCTTTTTTAACAGTATTTTCTGTCTACATGAAAAAGAAAACCAAAGAAACCCAACTTCAGCTTTTCAGTGAGGAATGATGGCTTCAATAACCTGAGGAGTTATCTCTGATGAGGAGACAGTGTCCTCCAATTTTATTAATTCATTTCTTTGTTCTGTCATAGGTTAAATCCACATTTAATGAGAATTCTAAGAAATGAAAATATGACCTGGCAGTTGCTATTACAGTGGACTGAGAGTTCAGGTTTTTTGCTCGGAGATACGGGCAAAACAGGTACCAAGTTTATCCACGGGCATTTCTGTTTGTGAAATGGGACACTGGCATGGCTCTTTGAGCCGTGGTGACTCAGGAGACGGTGACAGCACATATTCATTTCGCTCCTTTGCAGCGCCAGGCCTAACTGCCTGCAGAAAGAGATTTAAGACCTTGAGGTGCTGCAGCATTGAAGCCGAATGATCATTTGCAGTTTTCAAACGGATGGAATTCTGTTTAGCAGCTCTTGCTGTAGATTACACGAGACCTCTCAAAGGCATTTTATCTTTGCTTTGTGGCATGGTAAAATTATGATCCAATTTATGCAAATCCAAAGAAAGAGTAGTGTTTGGGTTAATTTCCAGCAGAGCTAACAGCAGAGTTGTTGAGTTTTTGTGGAGCTCCATGACGTTTGATATTTTCCTATGTTTTCACTGTTACCATAGGTGCTTTTCCTCTTTCCAGTTAGACTCTCGTGAGATTTCTGAATGGCCCTCATTTCTAATATAGCCAGTTGACAACTGGGATCGGAAATAAAATTCCACTCAAGATTTATATTCCTGCAATGTAGATGCTATATGTATTTCTCAAAATTACGTGCTTTAGGATTTGATCATGAAATTAATGGCCACTCGTTAAACTATAGAAAAATAGAAATACATATAAATCTCTCTTTGAAAGTCAGGTACCTTGACCAAGCTGTGAGAAACCGAGGTCAAGTTAGGCACCCAACTTGTGTTCAAAACAGATGTTTTTACTACTTCACGGTTCAGAGTTTAGCTAATTTAATGTTCTGCTTTATTATTTTTTTTCACTTAACAATATACTCCAAAGCATATTTGATGTGGAGTTTGCTTAGGGGGAGGTGTAGCATTCTACCGAAGGTCTCAACAGCATCTTTGAACATTTACAGAAATATCTTGTGGGATGTCAGTGTTTACATCGAAGGTCAAAGCTGCTGGCATGTTCTGTTGTGGTATCTGGACCTGCTGGAAACAGATTATGGCTCTCCTCAACCCTGGTAGGGGTTTTGCATGGTTAGTGGGTGTGGTGGGGAGGCGGGGTTGTGGTGGTGATGACCACACCCGTGTTTATTTCTAGGAAGTCAGAGAATGGCCTTGTCGATTTTAGTTGGGAGGGAGACAGACTATTTAGGAGGAATATTTAAATAATGAGATGGGAAAGAAATGGAACTGTGTTTGCTGCGGCTCTGAAGATAGACTAGAGAATATTTCATCTAACATGGTGAAAGTGGGTCTTTGCATGAAGAGTATATAAGGGTATACATTAGCTGTTTCTAAGATTTAGGTCTACAGGGAATGGAAAAAACACAATGCATGAAGTGTAATTCAAAATAATACTATCAAAAGCAAAGCTGAGTAATGCTAGCTCATAACCTGGGTCATCCTAGAATGTGGATTTTACCACGAAATGATGGAAACCCTCCACTACCCTTTTGTGTCCCTTCTACCTTCTCTGAGAACTTGCTCTGCTCTCTCCCAGGACCTGCTAGCTGTTCTCCCATCCACTCTTTTCTGTACTCCCCAGTTTCCTTCCAGAAAAGATACAAATGATCCTTGTCACAGAGACTCCTCCTGTGTGTAGATTTGCTCTACAGTTACTGAAGTATCAGACTCATGCTGCAGTGTGTAAAATTAATTTCAAATTCCGTGGCAAAGCTTTTGCAGCCAAAAGCTGTCTCTCAGATCAGTTGCCCCCACCTCTGTCCCCATCACTGAGATCTGTTTTCTCCGCAGAATGCACATGCATTGCCCCATGCTGACAGCCACTTGTTTTAGCATTGGCTAATCACCAATATGTTCTGTTAAGTGCGATTCATAGGTGCTGATTGCGTTTATTGCATAAATTACTTCATTATTAAAATCAGGTCATTTGAGCCCCCAAACCATTAACATGAAGGTCATTAACATAATTTCATAAGCTAATAAATCAAGCACAGGAAAAGACAGGGTTCTTAGTGATAAGTGTTTCTTCAGAGATTAAGGAACACAATTTTCTTATGCATATATTAACATTTTATGAGTAGATTCATGCAAGAGCAGGTTTTTCTCTCTGCGTACATGACTCGTATTTTGTTTTCTTCATCCTTGGCCTGTGAAGTTCATTTTCAAAATTATGGGTCTTTTTCTTTTCTTTTCTAATAACAGTATAGCAATTTTTGATTAAACCCATTATTTTTCTGTTATATGCACTATCTATAAAATTTTTATCTTTTCACAGTTCTTAGACTGCAAAAGACTGGGGGAGGCAATAAGGTAAAGTTGGACAGAAAAATACCTTGGATTGGTTTAAGAGGATGCAATTTTCCTTCTAGGTGAATTTCAAATGTATTCCTAGTCTTAAGAGGTTCTAGTGAAGGTGTAATTATCTCTCTAATTACAACACATAACTGAGGTTAAGTGTTCTTATCAAATGGTGCATTAAAAATGGGTCTTATTCCCAGGCTGGATCTAATAGGCTGAGATACTGGCCTGAACACACAGAAATTGGCTCCCTCATTCATTTCACTTACCAGGTTGTGAAAGATTCTGAGGGTCGGAGCCATCATTATCCAATGATGTTGCCTAGAAACGAAGATAAGTTCCAATGTAAATTAGACTATAACAACTTTATCCTTTGTGCAATTTGTGTAATGTTTTTAGCAAATAGCAACTGATGGATCATAATTGAAATATAAAGAATGCAGTTAGGAAGCACTGCGTGTGATTTTATAGGTGATTTTGGGAGGTGGGTGGGACTGGCAGTTCTTTAAAGAACAAGTGTGGTAACTGCATCAAACCTTTCTTCTGTATTCTTCAGTGGCTATGAATAGTCACCCGAAAAAAGTACAAACCCCCCGCAGGCCCACTCCTCTAAACCTTCTTGAAAGCTTTTACACCTTATCATTGCTATTAGGATAAACAAACATGTCTCTGTGTGACCTGCATGCCCCATATGGTCTAGCCTGCCCTTGATGATCTAGCCTTGTCTCATAGCTTGTTTTGCTTTCTTTCAGATCTTCATAAAGGTGCTGTTTTCTGTCAGAGATTTTTCTTGCTGATTATAATGTTCATCTCTGATTTTTTTAGCCCATTAATTCCTAGTATTCTTCAAATTCCAACCCAATAGAAATCACTTCCTCAAGGAAGCCTTCCCTGACTTATCTAATTAGGTCAAAATGTTCCTGGCTGTGATAATGCATGTCTGTCTTATTTAAATATTTGCTACAGTGTCCTTTTAAATTTCATAGTATATTTTTAATGTTAATGTTTACAAGGTTGATAAGGTGAAGTGAAATTTAAAAATATATATATATTGGATATCTGATATCGATTCCTTTTCTAAATATCCCATTACTCTTCCCTTTGGAAGCAAACATTTTTTATTAATTTCTTTCTTGCATGGACAAATGCAAATGCATATCTCGTTTTCCTCCCTTTTAACATGTTATTTACCATGTATTTTTCCTCCTTAGTTATTGACTCTGGAGTTTATGCTCTATGGCAACATAAATACCTCTGTCCTGTTTTTGCAGCTGCGTAGTTTTCCACTGTGAAATTCTTTGATTTTTTATGAAATCAGTTCCTTATGCTGACAGTTGTTTTCAATATTTTACTATTATAAATCATGTTGCAATTAATAACCATATGTTTTCTATGTTTGCATTATTTTTCACATGTAAGGTTATAAGGAGAGTACATAGAAATGACCAGAAATGGGGCAGCTGGTTAAAGGATAAATACATCACTAATTTTGGTAGAGATCACCATATTATCTTCCGTGGAGGCTTATCATTTTGTGACTTCATCAGCAAAAAATGAGTATTTTTTTTCCACAACTTTGTGAGTATTATTCCCTAACATTTGATGGGGAGGTGAGAAATGACATTCACTGCATTATTTTTCCAAAGGAAAAGTTCAGTCAGGAATAAAGGCAAGTAGGCAGGCAGGAAGGAAGAGAGAAGAGGAGGAAGCATTTCTGTTTTTTATTTAGCTGCTCACCTTGGTTGTTTCCCCTTAGCCCCAGGTCACCTACCTTGGTCCTTGAGATGCACACTAGCCAGAGGGGGCAGACTCAACTGCTAAGCCACCAGGGCACACTCTCAGTGTAATTTTTAATGTGTGTCTTGCTTATTTTTAGTGAGAATACTTTATCTTGTGCTGAAGGATCATCTGTAGCTTTTTGTGTATGTACTGTTGACTCACGTTCCCTGCCTATTTTCCTTTATTTTTAATAGAATGACATTACATTATAACATATAAAGGTTTCAGGGGTACATTATTATACATCAACATCTGTCTATGAAGTTTACCACTGAAAGTCCACTTCTATCTTCGCTTTATAATTGACTTTTTTTAAATCCAATTTACCCATCCCCTTTTCCTTTCCTTAAGATAATCACTAATTTGATTTTATTAACTAAGTCTGTTTTGGTTTGATTTGGTTCATCTATTTATTTGGTGTTTCCCATACCACATATGAGTGAAAGCACAGGGTCTCTTTCTCCTTCCGATTCATCTCATTAAGAGCAGTTCCCTCTAGGTCCATCCAAGTCATTGCAAATGGCAGGATTGCATCGTTTGTGATGGCTGAGTTATTAGTCCACATGTATATACCCCACATCTTTATCCATTCCTCTGTTGATGGCACTTAGTGCTTGTGAATGATGCTTCTTTGCTCATTTTCTATCGGGTGCTTATTTCCTTTCTGTTACCTGGGCGCCTTTTATTAAGGAGATCAGCCGCTTATCTGTGTTATATGTTGCAAACATTCCCTCGGTTTGTCAATGCCTTGTGACTGTCCACATTGTGCATTTGGACAGTTAATATCAATTCTCCCTCTTAAGGCAGTCACAGCAGGGAGGCAGGTCCCACATCTCTTTTGCCTCATTAGCCTTTCAAAGCTTCTGTTAAAATATGAGCCTTGCTATAGTTTCCAGGATCCTTCGCCTCTGAAGAGCTATGATTCTGTTTTTTCTTCTTGCACTTTAACCTGTGAAAGTTCCTCCGCCTTCCCCTCCCCTGGCCTCTCTGAGCTCAGGCTCATGGGTCACACATCTCCAGTCGGGATATGTGGCGACTAACATACCCTAGAAGGGCCTACCAGGCCTTCCTCCCTCAGGTTTCTTAGCTAATTTCTGCTGGAAATGTCACCGTTTGTGAGACATTCTATCGTCTCAATCCCTACTTATTTTGTTCAGGTCTTTTCTCCCCTCTTGCCCAGACTTGCCCAGTCTCTAAGCTTGTCTGCCTGGATCTTCTCTTCAGTATCAGTCTATGTATGTGCTTCCTCAGTGACATTATTGTCGATTAGCCTTGATCGGGTTACTTTCCCATCGAGCTTCTTGCATTACTTATTTCTTTCATTATTAAACTTCCAACTTCCTCCATGATAAGGTCTCAAACTATGTTTTCAGAGGCAGGTGTCATTATGCCCTTTTCTGCTTAATCTAACAGGCTATTCACCGTCATCTACATCCATGATCTTCTCAGGCTGGTCTTATCACCTGACACAGCCTTCTTTTACCCAGGTCCAGCTAGATGTCTAAAATATTGCCTCGTTTTCACCATCCTCCCCTCAAGCTGGATACAGCTCTACTTTTCTAATGCCCCTCTAATAGCTTGAATAAAAGATCAGATTATATGTTTCTCCTTAGGAAGTGTAAGTATGGCTCTCTATCTATCAGAGATCGATATCTTTGAGGACAGAAGTATATTTTATTGGTCTTCATCCTCATAGTGTTCTTTAAGAAGTAGCCGCTAAGGCATTTATTGACTTGAATGAAAGCTACAGTCACTCTTGAGAAATTCAACTTTAATTTAATCTGCATAAAAGTTTGGGGATGCGTTGCAAGTTAAGCTTAAGTAGGTAAGAGTTAATTAGTTTAGCATATTTATTTTTCTCTTCAATTATGGTATATAAAACATCAATGTGCACCTTTGTGCATGTGTGCGTATATATGTATATGTGTGTGTGTATAGGTGTGTGTATGTGTGTGTGTGTGCATGTGTGTGCATACACTGTTTATTGCTCAAGGGAAAGGAATAGTGTCAAACGGGTGGGGAAGTATATGGAGGGCATTGAAGTAAGTGAAGGGCATTGAAGAGAATGTCTTCTGCTTTATGGTTTTATCAAAGAGAAACTGCTCATTCCTGAAAGAGCCTGACTCATTACCCTGACAAATGATATTTTTGTCATCTCTTTTTTTTTTTTTTTTTTCAAAATGTATCTTCCTTTATTGAAGGCAAAGTGCAGGCAGGAATGAAGGTAGGTAGTCAGGCAGGCAGGAAGAGAGAGGAGGCAGAAGAATCTTTTTTTAATTTTTATTTAGTTTTAACACCAGTTGCTTCCCCCGGCACTTGGGACTCAAAACCCGGGGCTATGCGGTTTGCTCCTTCACAGGAGATTGACCTAACCACTGCTCCACCAGGCCACACCTCATCTCTTTTATTTTAGATAAAATTTATCCATAAAGACTTCTAGTTAACCCATAAACATTGGCCATCTATAACCATCTCTGATAGACTAACACATTCTGCATGGACGTGTTAAGACATTATTGAAGAAATTTAATATATTCTTAATACAGTCTTTTGTTCTTCTCTTCTCTTCGGATTCTCCTTCCTGACAGTGCTTCCCAATTTAATCTTAAAGTTCTATAGAAACAGCTATGAAAGTTTGATATGAAAGAATTCTTTAGGATATTTGATCTGGGACAGGTTTTAGTGATCTTCCCCTACAACCTTCTCATTTAGCTCTGCCCATGACTACCTGGAATGAAATTCTGTTTTCCCAGCCTCTCTTTAGGTAGGTGTAGACATGTGACTAAGTTTTAGTCCTTACCATGGAAACAGAAGTGTCACATAACTTCCAGAAATAGCTCTTTCAGTAAGCAGGTGCCCCCACTTTTGAACCTTTTTTCCTTACAACAGAAAGAGGTGCCAAGATAATGAAGGAAGATTGAACAGTCTTCTTAAACTATGAGTGAAATCCCTGTGCTAAAAAGGCTAGACTAGATGCGCCCTGGTGGAGCAGCGGTTAGATCAATCACCTCTGAAAAAGCAAACCACATATTCCAGGTTCGAATCCCAGGCCTAAGGAAAAACAACCGTTGTGAAAAACTAAATGAAAATAAAGTGCTTCTTTCTCCTTTTTCCTCCTGCCTGACTACCGCCTTCATTTCTGCTTGTACCTTTCCTTTAAAATAAAAGTAGAAAAACAAGATAGAAAGAGTCTAAGCACTGATTTTCTGAAGATGCACTTTCTACCCCCGAACTTCTTTTCCATGAAAGAGAAGACTTTTTCTTGTTAAGTCTTCATTATTTAGTATTTCCTTATTCACAGTCAAATCTAATCTTAATTTAATAGATGCATTAAAAATTCAGGGCTTGCAGAATTACAAAAAACCTCCAACATTAGATGCAAATTCAGGCTCTGTCTGGATAATAATTTTTTAAAACCATTAAAAACGAGAGGAAAAAGTTGTATATATGCATGTATGTATGTATGTATGTATGTATGTATGAAAATTGTATGCTAAAGGGTATGTTCCTGGCACACACTGGTGGCCTAGTAGTTTAAACCAGGCACAGTCCACATACATTCCAAGGCCCCAGATTCAAGATCCAGGGCCAGGAAAACAACAAATGAACAACTGAGTAAAGTTTTATAAGTTCTTCCTTGTCTTTCTTCCGGCTTTACTGCCTACTTACCTTCATTCCTGACTGTACCTTTCCTTTAATTAGAAAAAAGGGGCAGGGGAGTATGTTTCCTTCTCCTTGGTGAAAGCAGAGAATATGTCCACGACGCAGTTAGAAGATTCTAGAAGAACAGAAAGTGCCCAAGAAATGAAATGCAAGCAAGAGGAAAGCCATATCTGCTAAAGAAGCTGGAGTGTAATGAACACTGGTGTTTGAGGCTGTCAGTAGCTGAGCTCAAAACGTGAAATATGGACTTCGGTGGCATAGTATCTTCATTTCTGAGCTATGGAATTGATTTTTGTTTATCAAAATTAACACAATAAAATAAATTCTTATAATACTATCTCTCCTTATAAAAGATATTCCCAGGAATTTGAAAGAAGAGAGCAAAAAATTCCAGTCTGGTATTATTCTACAACTGCACAAGGAGATTGGCACCAAAAAATGGAGGGACGCGGGCATTGCAGAGACACCGAGGTCTAGAAAGGGAAGTGATTCACCTTAAATTCCCAGGGAGTTAATAGAGTAGGACTTTGATCTGTGTTCCCTAAGCTCAGACCAGTTCTCTCTTCTCAGCACCATGTCTTATTTTTCGTTGTTGCTGCTGTTCTAGTTTGTACTGAGGTAACTTTTAGTTACACAATAAGATCAGCCCATATGTGTAGGTTCACCATTCATCAAATATATGGCAACACCACACCCACCACCAAATTACCAAAGTCCTTCACCACTGTCGGTCACTCCTGTCCCTTTCCCACTGGCAAACTCAGTTCTACTTTCCATAACCCAGGTTAGTTTTTGCTTTGTCTTTTCCTTTGCTTTGTTTCTTTATATTTTGCATGAATGAGATCATCTGATATTTATCTGTCTCCTTCTGACTTACTTCACTCAGCATACTCCTCTCTAGCTCCAACCATGTCATTGCAAATGGCAGGAGTCCATCCTTTTTAGGGCTGTGTAGTATTCCATTGTGTGCACATGAACATACACATACATGCATGCAAATATACAAATCACCTTTTTCCATTCATCCGACAATTGGCACTTAGGTAGTTTTCTATTCTTGGCTTTTGTAAATAATGCTGCAACAAACATGGGGGTGTACATATCTCTGCAAATTAGTGTTTTTTCTCAGCACCCAGTTTTATCTGCCCATGCAATTTGCTCTCCATCCAGAAAATTGGTTGTACCATGGAAAACTGGGTGAAGTAGAATGGAATATTCATCTTTGCCATAAAATCATGAGAAATCAAACACTGAAACTTCATCTAGCATCCACAAAAGAAAAATCTGAAAATATTGGCAGAAAAAGTTCTTTCAAGTTCGTTTTGACTGTTAGAAATGAGATTCTGCATGAGATACTACGCAATAAAGCACTTGGTGTGTGGGAAAGTACAATGCTAGACAGCACTATAATGTCTTTCCCAAAGAGTGTGAAATCTCCAGGTCCCATGAGTTGACAGATGGACCAGTCACAGTGACATTCATAAAGTTGTGCTTGTGACAATGAAATGAAAAATAAACATACCTAAGTTTTCTTTGGTATTAGGTGACAATTTCCAAAGCAAAGAGCTCTCCAAGTAATAATATTGATATTTTTTAAAACCTAGTATATTGTTTCTACTAATTTTTTCAGCATATTCCTTACTCATTACAAATTTCTAACAGCTGTATAGACATAAAAGTGCTAAGTAGAGTTGGCTATGACAAGTCCTTATATAATGGGAGATGTATTTTTTCAAAGGCTTTTTGTCCTCATTGCTCTAGAAAAGTGGCCTATCTTAGAATCTCAGGTTTTTAACATTGAGAGACATCTTTCAGTTCAATATAGAAATAGTGCAATTCCCTCATTTATAAGTAATAAAAGTTGAGATCCTAAGAGAAAAAAGATTGTGTCCAAGGTCATAAAACTACTTGAGATTTTCATAAGTATCTCTTTGATTCCTTTTATGTCTTTGCAGAACAGATTAAAAATAAATATTTTTCCTCTCCTCCTGTCCTCTCCCACCCAGCATTCCAAGTGAGGTTTCACATTTGGAATCATAAATATGGTACACTATATACAATTTATCAAACTTTTTTTTTTTTAATTCTGAAGGAACAAATTGTAAATAACCACTCGTTCTTTCACTTTTGTTGTCAACTTCTGACACATGGACACAAAGGTTGAAATGGCTGTTCTTTGCACTGCAGTGTGTGTGTGAGTGTCATGTGTTAACAGCTAATGAGTAGCATTTCAGAGCTAACACAACCAGGTCTGTGTCTGTGGTGCTGGATGCAGCTGCTACTCTCAAGGATTCATAGAGTCCAACACAAGTGGAGACATTAGCAGGACTGGGAGTAAGTTTCCGAGAGCATCGACCTTCTTATCTGGGGCCTGTCAGGTAACTGTGTAGGCTGTTCGTCTGAGCAAACTGCTGGATGCCTAAAGGCCCCTGGTAACTCAGTGTTAGGTCCCAACACCTGTTAGAGATTTTCACATGAAACAAACAGCTGATCCCAAAATGGCAGCAAATACTTGAAAAGAACCACAGTGCTAAGAGAAAGCCTGAGTTTATAGCCATTGCTGTACCTCTAGATCATGTTCCCACCCATCCACCTGCATTGTCAAATTACTGTTTGACCAAGCTTTCAGCCCTTTGATATAAGTTATGAGGAAAGAGTAAAATAATGAGATGTAGGGAAGAGAAGAGATGATGGTATATTATATTAATATGAGATGACCAGGGGTAATAATAACCACATTTTCTATTCATAATTAATCTGTGTTACTATTGAAAGTATTGCTAGGGTGTGGGCAGGACTGAAACCAGGAGGATGGTTGAAAACCTGTTTAAGGAGTAGTCCAACCTTGAATCCCTATTGTACGCTGTGCTGCCTGCAATTATCCTTTTTCCACACAGCACAAGACTGGAGGTTTATTCTCAACAGAGGTTCAATGAGAAGGTTCTAGACTAGGGGACATGCAACACAGCTGAGGATACTTGTGTTATAAGGAAACCAGGGAGACTAAAGGGGATCTACAAATTAGATAATGGCACCACCAGCACTATTTTCCTCTTCTACCAGCAACTAGAATGCTAGCAGCCAGATTTGCATGTCTTTCAGGAGAAAGGAAGCTTTTTGGATAAATTGATCAGCTCAAGGGAAAGTATCTACAGATACAGTGTTAGGCAGAATAACATCCCTGCTCTAATCCCCAGAGATCTGTGACTATGTCAGGTTATAGGCAAAGGAAGGTAAAGATGGCATATGGTGTTAAGGTTACCCATCAGCTGACCTTGACACTGATTGTCCAGAGTTGTCCTGATGGGCCCAATGGCCTCACCAGGGCTCTAAAAAGTGGAAGAGAGAGGCAGAAGAGGTCATTGATATGAAAAGGACTTGACCCACTATTCTTGGCTTTGAAGATGGAGGAAGGGGAGCAACAGCCAAGGAATATGAGTAGGTTGTCATGTTGCTTATGCCTATATAGAAGGCATTAACTCATGAACCCCAAAAGGATGGTGTAGATATTAAACTGACAAAATATGCTACAGCATATTGTACTGGCATAGAATCTATGAAGACCAAGTGGAAATGACCAGAGATAAATAAACTGAGAAAAGCTCTGATGGTCAACCTGGTACCTTCACTTGCAGACTTGTGAGAAGTAGCATTGGAAATAAACTTTTGGAGGCCCCGAGGGAAATTATGGATGGAGGCGTGTCAATACCTTACAGTAACAAATGATTCCTGGTTATGATACAAAAAGCAAACAATTCAATGCAGAAGTACACTGGAATTATGGGTGAGATATTGCAGATGACATGCATTCTCTCCTGGAAGAGGATGAAGAGTTTTATAAGAAACTATCTTCATAAAGATATATTCATAAAGAACAATGTGGCATCAGAAATAATGGAGGTGATGTATAAGAAAGCTCAAACTATTATATGAATAAAGCCAGTCTATAAGAAGTCTAATAAGTTTAAAAGAAGAGGTCAAACTTTCCCAAAATGTCTTGCTCAGAATAAAGGTTGCATAGCTCAGAAGTCACACCTACTCAGAGTTCAGAAGCAGGCCACTGAGAGCTAAACGAAACCACAATTTTTGGAAAGACTTTTCAAAATGAAAATAAACTTATTGAGCAATCATTAAAACAAAGTCTTCCTAAAAGTAAAGCAAAACAGTTTTAAAATAAGATAGTTTATGAAAGAAACACAAGAGTCCCAGAATAAAGTAGTAAAGTCATTAAGTAGCAAGAGCCAATATTCCAACAACCTGAATGCAAAAAATAAACCCAAAGAGACATTGAAAAAAACTTTCTCTTTTCAGAAGTTCAGTAATAGAGATGATTCTAAAACCTCTGAGAGAAGAAAATCTACGAACAAAGGATCAGTCATCAGAATGGCCACAGAAATTTTAAAAATAATAGTTAGAAAGTAGAAGAGCAATGCTTTAACAATTCTGAAGGAAATATTTCCCACCATAGTTTTAAAAAAAGTCCTTGAAGGAACGTCTTAACATTATATATGTTTAAGATGTGCATCACTGTAAATAAATATCTGTCAATAATGCATCGTTTGCACCAAAAATCCAGTTCTATCCTTCACCACATAATTTGACTCTTTTACCCAATTGATCCACCCCCATACCTTTCTCTTAAGATAAATCCTAATTTAATTCTGTAAACTAAAAATCCATTTTTGTTCTATTTGGTTCACTTTTGGGGTTGGGTTCTTTATATACTCTGTATGAATAAAATCATATGGTGTTTGTCTTTTTCCTTATGACTTATTTCACTAAACATAATTCCCTCTGTGTCCACCTAAGTTGCTGCAAATGCTGAATTTCATCTTTTTTAATACCTGAGTAATATTCCATTGTGTATATTTACCACATCTTCTTTTTCCACTCATCTATTATGAGTACTTAGTTTTCTTCCAGATCTTGGCTACTGTAGTGTTGAAATAAACATGGGGTGCATATATTTTTTCAATTAATGTGTTTTTAGAGTAAATACTCAAAAGTGGGGCAATGGGCATATATGAAATTTCCAGTTTCAAGTTTTTGAGAAATCTCCATACTATTTTTCATAATGGCTGTTCCGATTCATGCTCCCAGCAACAGTGAGCAGCAATTCCCTTTTCTCTGCATCCCTCCCAACACCTGTGTTTCCAGTCTTTTGTATAATAGCCATCCTCACAGGTGTGAGATGATATCTCATTGTCTTGACTTGCATTTCTCTAACAAGATATGTTGAATATCTTTGTATGTACCTGTTAACTATTTGTATGCCTTTTTGGAGAACTGTCACTTCCAATCTTCTGCCCATTTTTAAGTTTGATTGTTTTCTGTTGTTGTGAGTTTTATGAGTTCTCTATATGCTGTGAATATAACCCTTTGTCAGATATATGATGTCCAAATAGCTTCTCCCATTCTTTTTGTTCTATGTAAGTTTCTTTCATTGCCCAGAAGCTTTTCAGTTCGATGTAATCCCATTTCGGCTTTTTTTTTCCCTTTGACATTAGAGTTGAGTTTCCAAAGCATATCTTAGGCCAATACTTTCTTCTATGTATTTTATGGTTTCAGGGTTTATATCCAAGTCTTTAATCCATTTTGAATTAATTTTTTATGTGGCATTAGGTAGAGATCTCATTTTATCCTTTTTCATATGACTGTCCAGTTTTCCCAGCACCATTTATTAAAGAAACTATCCTTGATGCATTGTATGTTCTTGGTTCCTTTGTCATATTAATTGGATATATCTATATCTCTACATATATATATATGTGTGTGTGTGTGTGTGTGTGTGTGTGAGTGTGTGTGTGTAGTTTTATTTCTGGACTCTCAATCTGTTCCATTGATTTATGTGTCTGTTTTCATTCCAATGTCATGCTGACTTGATTACTATTTCTTTGTACTAGTTTGAAGTCAAGGAGCCCATCATAAAATGTCAATGCAGGCAAAGAATTCTGCATGTGGAATAGCATTTTCAGATGTTCAAAGTCTCAAAAATTGCCTTAATGTACCCTTTTTTAGAATATCTTAGAGAGTATGTTCCTTTAAGAGGAGTTGAAAGCTCAATAGATGACATTGTTAAAGAAGCAGGTCCTTCTACAGAAGAAAATAGTCAAGAGGACTTCAGAGTGATTACTGTGTAACAGATCCAAAGAACATCAGGCCAGACCAGAACAGAAGGACAAGAGGGCTCCAGAAGAGATGAGTTCATGGGTATGGGAAAAGAAAATGATCGAATGATTCATTTCTTACATTTGTTCTTAGGAAATGTATCCTTACTTAGAGTTTATAGCTGTTTTAGTGGTAAGCACATAGAAAAAAAAAAAAAAAAAAGCTTGAAACAGTATTATACGCTGTATAATTTTTATATTTATTTAATTTTTATATTATAATTTTATATTTTATAATAGACTGTATAATTATTATACTCATACTCTTGGTATAAGAGGAGAAATCTTTACATAAGAAAAAATCCTACTTCTCTGTGATCTACTTATAAGCATCTATTATTAAAATAAAAACTGAATATTGATTTAACTTCAATTGGTGATATATGATATGATATAGGTATGCAAATAGAATGGTGTTGAAGTGAAATGCAAGTGTGTATATGTGCCAGGTATGTGTGTGTGTGTGTGTGTCTGGTAGAGTGTACAAATGAACACCAGCATTCTCTTCTCCCCTTTCACAACGTGACTTTGTGGCATCTCCTGTGAAGAGATGGAATCAAATTCTCCTCTTCTCAACTGGACTGGCCTTGTAAGAGAATGCGTTGAGAGAGGACCAGAAAGACAGTTCTGAGCCCGGGTCTCCAGAAGCTTCAGATGCTTCAACTTAAAGCATGAGATAAAACAAATTTATACTTTGTGTATGTGCTGCATGTGTGTCTACACGAGAATGTTAATGCAGTGTAAGTTTTTGTGTCTGCAATGGGAAATCAATTCATCTGTCTCCATCTGAAAAATCAAGCAGCACAGTAAAAACATGTTACTTAGCAAGATGGAGGCAAGAAGCAGTGACTAGATTTTAAAGTGGATATCCAAGGCCCGTGACTCAGAGGTCACGGGGGTTGAGTAGAGGACTCTAGGTTTCATTATAGGCCTTGTAGAATTGTTGAAGTTTTAAAGTTATTTGTGCATTTCATTGTGACAAAATTGAAGATTCGGTGGACACAAAAAAGAAGCACAACTAAAGGTCCAAGTTATTGATTGTCAGCTGGGGGACAGCATCCAGCATCTCTGTAACGGGCATGTGGGCAACACATGTCTTGCTGACGAGAGGAATTTACTACTAAGACACTGCCACTGCCAACTCAATTTTCCCTTTTGCTTAGTATTCAGACTTCATGCTCGCATACTTGTGGTTAGTACATAGTGGGAGAACTGAAGAAAATAGCACATGGAAAAGTTGGATGCAGCAGCTTCTACACTGCAGGTGTTCTCTGATTTGGTAGTCTCCCTGTTAAGAGAGTCAAATGAGGACTGCAACCTCCACAAATAATGGAAAACTGGCTGCAACCAAAATCAGGGCATGGAAAAATTGGTCATTCAAAGTTATTCTGTGGTAACATTGTTAAATTGGCATAAATTAAAAGTGGAGCAAGTCACCATTTCAACATGGTAAAGTGGCCCTGTAAACACACATACACACACTCACACAAGCACCATAGCAGTCAGAGGACTATTGTTAAATGATTACTCTCTTCCCTGATCGGTGTCTTGAATGTATTTTTCTCTTCATAATTATTATTGCCAAGTGTACTTAAAATTCCCTCACCCCCATTATGTTGGGAGGAAGTAAACAGTATTTAGAAAAGGCATAGAAAGCAAAAATAAACTACTGGATATTAAGTGATATGTTTATTAATCAGGACAGGCTAGGGTGTGCTACGACTATGAAAATCCTACTTTACTCTGACTTGACATCTCAACATATCCAAAGTTGGGCTTTCAGATGGACCCCGGTTATCTAAGTTACTCAAAGATCTAGACTGATATAGGCAGTCAGTGTCACTTTTTCTCTGGAGTGACACTCATCACCTCTGCTCATATTTCGTTAGGCATTTCCACATGGCTGTGTCTAAATTCAAAAGGGTAAGAAAATGCAGTCCTACAAAGTATTTAAAAGAGAACTGAAATTCTGTGGCATTCCAAGTCAATCTGACATACTCTCTCTGTTCAACATAGTTATATGTCTCATAGAATATAGGCTACTTATTTTTGTTTGTATCCAACATTTAGAAACTATTCCTAGATGAATTTTGCTTCAGAAGATTATTATGCTTTAAGGGCAGATGATGAATCAGGCCATGAAGGGAGGGCTTGGGAGGTTACATGAGGTACGAAGTTATGTAAAGGAATGTGGTTTCCTTTTTTTCTTTCTGTGGTTTAATGATGCAGCACTGTATTTGCAGACCAATCCTGGTCTTCCTTAAGTGGTTTCTATAACAAGATAATTTTCTTTCACCCGATCACTAACCAACTTACTTTTGCTCCCAAGTGGAGCCTTATTTTTGTCTGGATTGTGAAGATTGCGAGTTTAAGGAGACATCACTTTTTGCCTGTTTAAGAAGCAACTCAGAGTAGACTGGAAATAAAAGTGGAAAAGCAGGAATGAAAAAGCTTCTTTTACCTAAATCTCAAAGCAATTTTTACATCTTGAAAAGGAGAGGGTAAGATGATCAGGACTCATCAATATGGATGTTCAAAGAAGTACAGTTTTCAAATGAGATAATGGGATTGGGGAATGAGTAGGGTAAACTTCTGTGTTTGGGGTCTAAGGATGGAGACTTATTTTCCTGCAGGTCTTGGTGAGGACCTTTAGTGATAAGCACCGGACTTCTCTTTTGCATGTAGATGGAAAGAGAAGTAAGAGCTCCACATCTTTGACAGAAGTCCAAAACCTTTGGATCTAACAACTTCGAATAGGCCTGTCTATCAAATACAAGTATGATTACACCCCCTCACTAAAATCCAAATAACCAGAAATCCTGAATAATCGAAAATCTTTATAACATTGGAGTAAGAAAAAACACGTGGCAAATAAACCAGTTGAAATAAGGCACACCTTCAAAGGAAAGGCAATTTCCAGAATATGACAGTCAGGACTGATTTCAGCTAGTTTCTAAATTCTCTATAACTTATATGATACATGTAGGCAAAAATAAACTTTGCTGAGGTGAATTGTTTAACTTTGCTCATTTTGAACTCTAAAATCAAAATACTCTAAAATACAGGAAGTTTCAACTAATCTGAATTGCCAGTAATGACATTTAACATAAGACCTTTAACATGAATCTAGAGTGAATATTTGTTGTGAACCCCCATGCCGTGAGGATGGACCATAAACGTCAATCTAGAAAGGCTTCCGAGAAAACCATCTAGTTTTTTCTCACTGACATGCTGGTGAAAAGACAATCAGGTGTCAAAAGGAATGAGCTGAACTGGTCTGTTCTTTTGTCCTATGCTGCATGCTTGGTCTACTTCTGACCCTTTATGTACCAATGGTAATTATTTTATTATTTTTTAGAGGAGGAATAATGTCTTTATCTATTTAGCAGTCAGTTCATTTTTGGATTTTCACCTCAGCCTTGGGTCTCAAACCTGGATCCTTGGACTTGGACTTGGACTTGACGTGGTCTGCAGCCAGTGACTCAGCCGCCTGACCAATGGCAATTTATTGATTGCAGATTACCATGTCACATATATTCCATTCTATAAAGCTTTGTAGATAATTCACTTGTTCACTTGAAAGTCTTTTTATACTTTATTAATTGATTTCTCTATATCGGAGTTTCTCAACCTTAGCACAGGTCACATTCTGGGCAGGCGACTCTTTGTGATGAGAGGAAAGTTGTCCTGTGTGTTGTAATATGTTAAGAGCATTCCCAGGCTGCTACCAAATAGACAGCAATTTGCACCTACTTCCTCCAGTGTGACAAAAAAAAAATGTCTCCAGACCTTATCAAATGTCACCTGGGATGCCAAATTGCCCCCATCTGAGAACCACCAGGCTAAACCACTTCTGCCCAACAAAGATATAATGCAAGAAGTTAATGTGAGTGACAAAAGTAATTTTACATTTTCTAGTAGCTGCATTAAATAAACATAAACAACTAGCAAAATGAATTATAATGATTCTTTTTAATTTAGCCCAATATATACAAGCTATTATTGTTTTAACATGGAACAGTATAAAAAAATTATTCATGAGATATTTTCCATATTTTCTTTTGCACACTAAATCTTTGAAATCTGGTGTGTATTTCACACCCACAGAACATCTCAATTTGGGCTCACTTCAAGGGCTCAGTAGTCACATGTGACTAGTTACTATCCCGTTAGGCAGCCCAGGTTGAGATGGCTGCTATGTTCTGCATGTGCGTATCCCTCCAAATACAGATATTGACATTCTAATTCCCAGTAGTGCTAGACATAGGGCTTTGGAGTGGTAATTAGGTTTCAGCAAGGTCACAGGTGTGAAGCCCCCATGATCAGTGCCCTTATAAGAAGAAGAAAGCTTAGTCTTTAATGCTTGCTCTGCCCACCATGTAGGTATAGAACACAGAGAGCTATTTGTAAACCAGGAAGAGAGCCCCATCAGACACTGACTCACTAAGACGTTGATCTTGGACTTCCAGTCTCCAGAACTATAAGAGGTAAATATTTATCATTAAGGTCACTCATCTATTCTGTTAGAGTGGTCCAAGTTGGCTAAGACTGGGGTTTTGTTTTTTTCCAGAATCTTCAGGAAAAAAATGTTGTCTGTTTTGCTTGTTGACAGTTTGGATGTTGTCTTCCTACCTAGAATGTAGGGTCTCAGAAGGCAAGGACCATACTATCATGCTCACAAATACAAATTCATTGCCTCACCTAGTTCCTGACATGAAGTCAGCATCCATTGCTGAGTGAGTGTGACTGCCTACTCACACCCATGCATGATGCCCATTCTCTGGGTGATGGAAAGGGCAAATGGAACACGGGCATTCCTGTTTAGTCGCTTTGCACCAGTTTTGTGTGGGCAAACCAAGAACTAAATAAAGAATTGCACCTAAAATTTGAGCAAAAGATAGGTACTGTGTTCTTCTGATTTATCAAAAAAATTGTATTCAGGAATTATTTACTCTAAAATACATTATATTAAAGAGCAAACATCGTTATTACCAATTTATCACAGTGCTGGATTAACTTAAATTTTGTACCAAGCATTCTCGGGAAACAGTAAATTTGTTGTTTTATTTCATTATGTTCCATTTTGGGGTGAATCCTTGTCTAATACTAGTTAATAGAACTGTATATGTAAGAAAGAAAATCAAAGGAACCTGAGCTGTGTCCATTTTTCCCTGTAAAGAGCCTTTCTTCATTCAGGAATATCATATACAGATTTAAAACAGGTCACAGGATAATACTTAAATATGAGCTAGTGTCACCGGGTCTGTTTCTTCTTCTTTATGTGTATTTTCCTTCATGTTGTGTCATTCACAAATCTTCTTGCCCTGACATCCATCTCCAGAAATGCTGACAAAATGATGAGCAAGACACCCCTGCCACCCAAATTACTTCCCTCTAATTCTTTCCTTTGAAAACAGAAGGGTTTTGAAATCTTCGAATGCCTCCTGCTTTTCAAACCTGCAAAATCATCAAAACACTTTGGGGTTAGTTTTTAAAAGACAAAAAGAACAGAAAATAGAGAAATGACAAAAAATTAGAAAGAGGATTATGAAAATTATGACACTGTCAGAGAGGAAAGAAGAAGAAAGTGTATTGGGCAGTTGATTCGTAAACACATTATATTATTTTTCTGAGAAAACAAGTCGAAAACCTCCAGAGATTTTATTTCATTAGCTCTGGTATCCTGATTGTTGAATATTTTTAAACATCATGGGTGATTTTGATGAAGAATCTTATTTAGGAACCAGTGGTTTAAATGCCTGTGTGAATTAGAAGAATGAATATATGATAAGGAGATGATTCCTAAGATCTTTGTTTTTATCTTGTGGGCCCTTTCCCAGGGTAAGATCTTGTCCAGTGGTAGGAAACATCCTGGACATAAATGAGGGTTAAGGAGAAATATTTTAGCTGAAGGTCAAGACAGATTTTATTTTGTCTGTTACTGACAATGTGTTCTTACACAAGTTATTTTTTCTTACGATCAGTTTTTCTAACTGCAAACTGGATTTTGTAAGCAATGACCTTACTTCGTTGAAAATGAGATCTGAAGTGTATTTAGGCTGCGTGAATTCCATTGGTTAAAATAATTTGATTATTCACTGACACAAAAAAATAGGATCAGATTTGCTTCTCCAAATTTTCCCAAGTATATTTGTTACTTTATTCATTGGGAGGAGATCCCTTTTATTGTTCCTGTAAGAAATCATTTTTGTACTCAGTCTAATGGAGATGCAGACAAACATAGTAGAACCACAGTATATAATAGAGATAAACACAAATTCAAATGATTCCTCTAATCTCAAGTACAACCTCAAATTAACATGAAATTCTTTCCATGAAATTATCTCACCTTGTTTCAGGGCATATTTTCAAATGTCTTTTTTGCTTATTTGAATAATATTTGATATTTAATGCATAGAAATTTAAAACATTCTTTTGTTAGTGTTTTCTAAGTGATAGGGATAATTTCAACAAGCTATGAAAGAACACTGTGGTTAATAAATAAGTATGAAAACACTTAAAACAGGCCTAGTTAGAATTAATCTGCATATGTAAACTTCATGAATGTTTATTTTATTCAAATAAAGTAATTTGCATAAAAATTGTAGAGTATTTATTTTATGGTATGTTTTCATTTTGTGAAAGCTCTGATACTTTATATGATTATCACAATGGCTCCAAACAGTTATTATTCTGAGATAATCAGAATATTATAATGATAGCTCAAATTTCATGGTGAATTTATTTTCATGACTAGCCATTATTGTGTAATCCATCAAGTGTGTTTTGGGTTTGTCTTCACAGACAAAGAAAATGTACATACTACCTGTCTATCATATCTCCATGATCTAGAAAGATGGAGGATAGAATCACTTAACAATGATTGGGCTGTTTTGCCAAAAGGATGCTTCTTGGGTTTTTTAAATCTGTCATGAGAAGTAGCACACATGTGGAAACCATCTCGATGAAGTGAGCACCATATGTTGCTTGTAAAATACCACCCTCTGAGGCGGTGTAGAGAAGCTCTTTCTTCCCGTCTCCACCCTGTTTCCCTCGATTGCTGTGAAGTCACAGAACTTGGGGAAATAGTGAGGCATCTGGGAGCCAGAATGAGAGGCCTTGAGTTGCCACCACCACTTTCACCTGCCATCTTCCCAGGAATTCATCACCCACAGGCTAGGTCTAGCCAGTACAAGTCACCTCATCATTAGAAAGAGGATGAGAAATAATGGGGAGCTGGTTCTTCCCCCATAACCTCCAAGGCCACTTCTATTTGTTACCACACCCTGTATAAAAATGCCTTCAGCTGACTTCCAAGGCCACCTGTAATTTAGCCCCACCCTGCTAATGTCTCTCTGTAGCCAAATTGGTCTCACTGGTCACTTCAGGAATAGACTGTCTCTGCCTCTGTTTTTACTGAGATTCTTGCTCTTCCCTGTTATCCATAGCAGTGGGATGATGGGGGGTGGGGGGTGGGGGGTGGGGGGTAGCAGACAGGGGTACAGCCTCAGTCTCAAATCTCAGGGAACTCTTCCCTGCTTCCTCCAGCTCACACTACCACTCCTCCCTACTGACCTCACAATTTCATCTGTAACAAGTCATTTAGAGCTTAATTATGTGCTAGAATGTATTGCCCTTTGATTGTTTCATGTGTTAATTTTAGTTCCCCAATTAAACTGTAAATTCCTTAGGAGAACTTCTGTGACTAATGTTTTTTTGTTAAATGCTCTTCACTTTCATTTTTCCTGCAGTTACCATCAAAATACTATGTCTATAATAGGTGTGCAATAATTCATAGACAGAGTTGAGACCTTTAAATTCAGCTAATAGTTGGGCAAATAAACTGCTATAATACAAAGGTAACCATGGCCATGGCCCCTTCCCTATCTCTCCTTCCTTCCTTCCTTCTCTCTTTGCTTTCTTCCTTCTATCCTTCCACCTTCATGCAGAGTTGAAATCTCTTCAGCTATAACTTCTATTAATTTATTCATTTAACAAGGTCCACCTACTGAGAAGCCTATATCCCTGGACTCTAGGAATATAAATGTGACTACAACTTGACTCAGTGTCTTGGGAAAGGCAAACCAATAAACATGGTACAGTACGAAAAGAATTATTACTGGAGGAAGTTTTAAAATTGCTGAGAGAGCATCCACCTCCCTCTGAGAGTCATAGTTTTACAATCTTGTAAGGTCAAAGCTGATCTTTGTTAAGCTTAACTAGCATTGATTCAATTGTGAATCTACTACAGCTTTCTTAGGAGGGAAATGACTTAAGCTTGGCTGAAAATCACACAGGAAGTTTGCGAATTATGTACCAGTTTCTCTTATAAGATGTCATTGCTCAGAGTATTCTTTAGAACTTTGGAGCACCTTTTTCTAATTCAAACATAGTTTTGCATAAAGTGATTATGTCCTTGGTCTACAACATAGAAGCCTATTGTATCCACTATGTACCTAAAGGTTAGCCCAGAAGAATAACTTTACCATAGACTCTAATCATATGTAAATGGATTTTTTTAGAAAGCCATAGAGTTCCAACTTCACACATTAGAATCACAGCACCCTGTCCCTTCCCACCTGCTTTCTGTGCCCACCTTCCCCAAACATTACAGGGAGAGAAGGGACACCTATTTCCTAATTTAAATGTCATTGGAATAAGTAAATGTCACTGGAATAAGTAATCATCCAACCTCTCTCATGCAGCCTGGGACCAAATTTCCAAGGAGAAGTCAGGAGGATATGGGAAAATATGAAGAGAACTCTGTGTATCAAAACCACTTCTCTTATTGTAAAATAGAAGTAAGTAATATGACCCAAGATTTTTTGACCATATTCTTGGTAGAAGAAGTCATCTGGGAGATATTGTTTTGTCACCAACTTCAGAATTTCAAAGACATTTCATCCCTTTACTGGACTTAGATCACTCACTGAAGGCTCCCTAATCATTGTGTAGAGGGTTTGAGAAAATGCTTGTAAAGTATCTACTTGTGTAATAATGAGAATTCTGAGCAAAATATATTTAGTATTTACTGAGAACTTACTGTCACTATTAGATATGTAGGGAGAAACCATTCTAAGTATTTATTGTCTTATCTATCTTAATCCTCACAGCAACCTAATGTGCAGTGATGGCCAGATGAGAAAACTAGATTTAGAAGGTTATGGCAGGTTGTTGAGTAAATAGATGGCAAAGCTGGGATCAAAAACTGTTTGATGCCAGAGCCCAGTAGTGTGGCTTTTGCTATTATTGTTTGTAGGGCAGCAGAACAGACTGAGAATCAGGACTGTCTTAGAAAGCTTGGTTCACATATTCTTAGTAGTTTCCAGTGAGTAGGCTAAGATGAGGCACAGAGGATCACGTGGAAAATATGAGATGGGTCAAGTGGGGATTGAGAGTGTTACCAATATCATCGCGGGTCTTCTTCCCATCTGGCTAATAAAAATGGAGGGCCACAAGCAGGAACAAAACAAAAGTTTGTTTTTTGATCAAAGTGGAAGAAGGGAACTACTCAAAATGCCTTTTCAACCCCTTGCCACTTGGGGGCTAAGTTATATGATTTTTGCAAAGGAAGGGAAGGAAAGAGCTGTAGTTAGGTCTCTGATGTCTGCGGACTTCTTGGAAAAATATGTGGAGTATTCCAGTCCAGAGGACCATGCTTACTTCCAGTCCTAATTTGGGATGGATCAGAGATGTCATGGCACTAAGAGGTGACCTTTATTTGATTTGTTCTTAGTAAGAGAAGAGCCCAGATTTAATTACATACATATGAAGAATTTACCCTTCTTGACATTTGTCTCCTCTTCATTTCCATTTTGTCTAGTTAGTTCCCATAGTTCTTCACAAGCACATTTGGACTGCCATTATTTTCTAATCTTGGGTTATAAATTCCATTGTCTTCTGTAACAGTTATGCAGCTTCAATGATTCCTAAAAGTAGACACAACTGAGCCATGTTAGCTTTGGTTTAACCATTATAAAGAAATGGTCAAGCACCAGTTGACAAGAGAGTTATTGGCTGTATCTTCTGTCTATAAACTTGGACCTTCCTGCCCTCACCTACTGCACCTACCAACTCTCTGTCTCTCTCTCTGTCTCTCTCTCTGTCTCTCTCTCTGTCTCTGTCTCTCTCTCTCACACACACACACACACACACACACACACACGTAAACATACATACTCTTAGGGTCCATCAGAGCTCAAAGTAACTCCCTTTACCTCATTGACCTGCTATCAAACTTCCGGTTTTCACTTACATGACTTTTAAAAACTACAGTGCTTCTCTTCCTTGACCTCATGGTTTTCTTTTCTCTTCTTTTTTTTCAAATTTTAACTGATTTGCAATACTAAATAAGATTTGGGAGTATAGCTTCACACCTTAACCACACCATACCACACCCACCACCAAAATTTTAGAACCAATCACCACTATCCAATTGATCCCCACCCACTACCGATTTCTCCCTGATAACCCCCATTTTGTTCTCAGAGTCTTAGAGTTCCTTTTGTTGTGTTTTCTTAGTTGTTACTTTATAGTCTGTATAAGAGTGAAATCATACAGTATTTATCTTTCTCTTTCTGGCTTAATTTGCTCAGCACAATTGCCTCAAGTTTCATCCTAGTTGCTGCAAAAGGCGAGATTTCATCCTTTCTTTAAATAACGAGTAGTATTCCATTTTATTTGTACCACATCTACTTTATCCATTTATCTGTTTGTGAGATACAGATTGTTTCCATGTCTTTGCAAATTGGGTATAGAGGTGCATACATCTTTTCAAATTTCACAGTTGTCTTACCAGCCTCATAGCAAACATATTGCAATTAAAAGCTTTGTGCTGCCCCTACTTTTCATTTTCAGCTGCAACCAGGAAAGACACAGATTCATAAAGAATAAAAGCTACAGTAGGTGATTCTCAAGCACCTTGTCTCAATTAAAAATGATTCTTCACTTTAGTAATACCCCAACCTCAGGTACCATTGAAGACTGATTTCCAGAACAGAGGAGAAGAAAGTGGAACATGGGGTTGGCGTGGGTGACGCGCAGTGGGGGGTTGCTGCAGATGGGTAGAAGAGGAAGGAGTGTCTGACTTCTCTCTGGCTCTCTTCCTTTGCCCCTGTCTTTTTCTGTCCTGATGTTACAGATGCTGCCCTTGCCCATCCCAAGGTGAGATGTGGGGCAGTGACAGGCAGTAGCAGCCAGAGAGGTGAGGACCAGGGTCTGGACAGCTGCTCCAGGTCAGCTTAAGTGCCAGGAACGGATACCATGACCTGCCCTGCAAATTGAACTTGCCTATAGTTTGTTTTTTCTTCATAAAATTCAAACGACCTATTTAACTTTAAGAGATGATGCCCACAATGCAGAATCACTCTAGAAAAATCATGACTGTTCCTCTAGATAGTACTTTTTCTGATCTCTTTTTATTCCATCCAAATAATGGAATCTGTGGTCAACTCAGCTGCGCACTCATCACTTGTGGCTTTATGCTAACTTCAGATTTGTGGGATAATTTTAGATTTAGATTGTCCTGGGTTCATGAATATAAAGAACTTCAGCAAGGCCTTTATTTCTGTTCAGGCCAGAAACAGAAAATAAAATAAAATTAACAAGACAAGACAAAGTTTAAGAATTTAAACTTTTCCCGTAAAATACATTCACATATATGTTTCTTTGCCTCCCTCCTCCCTACCTCCCTTCTTTCTTTCCTTCCTTTGTTCCCCTCTTTTTTTTTCTTTCTTTCTTGTTGGCAGTGATTTTGCCAACCTGTCGAGAAGTGAGTTGTCTCTGGAGCATTAATATTATAGCTCATAACAGTGAAAGATGAATAGGGAATTGGGCCAGAATTTTATACAGCTGAAAAAGAATTCCATTAAGGGATAGATAATATTGGGACAGAAGAATTCTGAAGTGATAATGGGAATTGTGTTCAGATGACCTTGAATTCCCAGAGTGTCTTGCAATGAAAAACTAAAGTTGATGACTGCCTTTTGTACGGAGAGAAAGGGAAAAGAGTATTGGTTTACTGCACAAAATATTATTCCTTCCCTGACTGGCTATTGGGCAAGCAGAGTTTTAGGGGATACCTCAGAACTGAAGTTTTGAGGATTCCAGGCTCCACACCTGTAAATGATGTGCAAGAATTTGAGGAGTTTCATAAAAAATAAGAGCAAAAAACATTCCTCCCTGCACCTGGAAAACCAGTCCACACTCCAGAACTTGAAGCAAGTGTTGATTCTATTTCCACTAAGGAACTTTTGGTGACTGATGTGAAACAAGCAGAGAATATGCTACAGTTGTGCAGACAGTGTATTAATAGAGATCTCGAAAGCAGTATCCCAACAAAATACATCCAAACCCTCTATCATCTCTGATGCAAATGCACATATTTGTTCAGTCCATGTTTGTTGTGTTGATATTACATGTAACACATCATGCTAGTCGCCATGATGAATAAAAACTGGGTTTACTTCTTTAAGCATCATAACCCTGGTGGAGTAGCAGTTTCATCTGCTGCCTCGGGCTGAGCGCAGTCCACACACATTCCCAAGGACCTGGGTTCACATCCTGGGGCTGCTGGGTTTGGGGGATGTTGCATGACCAATGTGAGCAACTAAATACAAATAAAGTAACATGCTTCTTCCTCTTCTCACATCCTGCCAGCCTGTCTAGTCATCTTCATTCCTGCCTGCACCTTTCCTTTAAAAAAATAAAATAAAAGGAATCGTAGTGCTACAAAGTGTCTCAGGTTCTCAGTTTGTCAAAGAGATATGTAGTACTGTGTCCCCTGAATGTGAAGATGGAGAGAGAAATCAGTAAGGGACCTGAACTCTAAGAGTTAAGGCCTGAAGAAAATGATCTTCCTATACATAAAACTATGTTTGTCATTGAAGCGAATCAACCACAAGACTGTACTTTGTTTCTTGACTAACGGCAGGTAACCTTAAAAAAAAAAAGATAATTAATGGAAGCAGAACAATACCAAATTAACAATCGCAAACACCAGTTTAAGGGAAATTTCCTCCCTGGGCTCCTTGATTTGTGTATTCTACAGCTGTTTCCCCATTGCCCAAAAGGTAATTAAGAGGTGATAATGATATGTATCCTCCCTTATCAAAGTCATTAACACGTTATTATTGTTGTGAGGAAGCTACTGCTTAGTGGTGGAGATGCCCCTTTAGGAGAAAAGACTTTATTAGTCGACCAGGGATTTCTGCTGTGATGAAGAAATTACAGTTTGGGGATGAATTAGCAGGTTACCCTCTCTGTGACTCTTGAATGTCTTATTTCCCCAAACCTTGCAGTTTTCTGAGAACCCCCCAGGGCTATTCTGACTCTCAATTTGACCTTCGACTTTCCTTCTTTCCAAGCTGTTCTCTGTGAATTGGGGGAGGAAAGATCTCCTCTCCATCACTTCACACATCAATTACACTGGAAGATTTGTCTCAAACACCATCTATCCATGGTGCCTTCTTTCAAGTTATATTCAGATAAAGACACTACTTATTCTCCCAACACCGACTGGCTTCCCTGCTCTGGTTAGCGACAGCTACCAGATACAAATATTCACCAGTATTATGATGATAAAGTTTCCGTTACTAACATCTTAAATATCTTGGGGAAAACATTGGCACTATCTACTCATGCAACATTTTCACATTTTAAAAATTTCTACAGATTGGAGAGGGAAAGAAGGTCAAATGCATTCAGCTAGGTTGAAACCTCGACTTCCTTAGAGTAGAAAATCCTAAGTATGTTTTTTCTCACGTTTGTGTTTACATTATATGATACTTGAGCCAAGAAATGTATCTAATTTGTTGATCATCAGCCTCCTTGGAAAGAGAGTTATGGCAGTTTAATGTTTTTTGTTTTTTTTTTTTAAATACCAGCAAATTTACCCAAACAAATGTGTATACATTTAAAAAAGCAATTCTTATTGAAGGGTTTTTAAAAATCAAGGATAAAACCCCATGGCAATTTTCCTCCCCCGACCCCCTCACCACCAGTCCCTGCAGGCAGCTACTTTTAATTAATTTTAGTGTTTTTTTCCTGATATTTGCTTTCATATTTCTCAGTAATGTATGTGTCCTAAGAGATCACTATTTAGTGCCTGTTACTGTTGGAGAGGATTTAAGTCTCCTATTCCACAGCACTACTTCCTCTTATTTCCCTTTTTGGTTAGGTCAATAGTCAGAGTTTATATTATTGCAACTATGCAAATAATGTTCTCAACTGAGCTAACACAACACTATAATTACCTTCTTTCTTGTACAACTTTTTGTTTTTCTTGGAGTTAATAATTGCCTTCCTTTTCATCAGCCTGCCTTTGTATATAGTTATCCTAAGTTCTGCCATAACTTCCAACAATCTTCTTTAAAATTTCCACATAATATAGAACAGATAATCAGAATCTAAAAAACTCCTTACTG
Organism: Solenodon paradoxus; assembly: GCA_004363575.1. Lineage (NCBI taxonomy): Eukaryota > Metazoa > Chordata > Mammalia > Eulipotyphla > Solenodontidae > Solenodon > Solenodon paradoxus. The sequence goes on from RJWH01001050.1 coordinate 435,114, forward strand.
AGACCATTTTGTTTCTTTTTTTTCCAATTTGATCTGGTTTTTCTTCTGGGCAAGTACATCACTGTTTCCCAGGATTTCTCTCTGTCATCATCATGCTGATTCTCCTTAGAGTGAAGGCTTTCTTTCCTGGTTTCCCATGTTTTCCTCTTTCTTTCTTTATTCCCTCATTTTGTTGGCACGCCCTTCCTGAGAAAGGGTGCATGTGAGGTAAACTTGCTGAGAACTTTTCTGTCTGAAAATATCTTTATTCTACCCTTGCATTTGTTTGACAGTTTGGCTGAGAATTGAATTCTAGGTTAAAAATAAATCTTACGTTGAATTTAAAGCCATTGCACCATTATCTTCTAACTTTCAATGTTTCTGTCTGCAAGTTCAATGTCATTCTGATTCCTCATGATTTTTTTCAACAGGTTTTTTTTTTTTGATTTTTGAAATTTTAAAATGATGTACCTTAGTTGAGTCTTTTCTTATTTATTGTGTTGGTTATTCAGTGGTCCTTTAAATCTAAAGACTGTATCTTTCAGGTCTATGAAATGTTGTTGTACTGTTTTTTTATAGTTTGTTTCTTCTCTTAATACCTTTCTTCCCAGCTTTTTCTTATAGGGTGCTTACTGGTTAATTAACAGCTCCTCTGTATTAATCTAGATTTTCTTATCTTTTCTCTCCTAATGCCTACTTTGTCTTTTGATTCTACTTTCTGGAAAATTTCTTCTATCTCCCAAACTTTCTACTGACTCTGGAAAAATATATTGTGCATTTTCAGGGAAACTTTCACCTTCTAGTTTATTTCATTTTTATAGCACCTATTCATAGTGCTATTTCAAAAATTAATATATCTTTTAACCACTCTGTGGAAAGTCATCATACTATATTTAGTGTGTTCTTCTAATGTCAGCATTGTATTTATTCCCTCTGATTTCCTTGTTTTTGATTCCTTGTTTTGTCTTCATTTTTCATGCTGGAGGCTGCCCCTCAAATTTTGTCATCTTCGGCTGTAAGGGAATAACATGCCAACTGAGTGTGTGTGTATGTGTGTGCATGTGTGTGTGACCACTTGAGTGATTTACTATAGAATGATAGAGTAATGAGTTAACATTTTACTAGGTTACTCCTAAATTCTTTTTTTTTTTTTAAAGAAAAGTTGCAGCGAGGAATGAAGTTGAGTAGGCAGGCACGAAGAAAGAGAGAGGAAGAAGAAGAATTTTATTTTATTTTTATTTAGTTGTTCACGCTGGTTGCTATCCCCCAGGCCTGGGACTTGAACCCAGGGGTATGCAGCCTGCGTTCCTTTGGAGGCAAATGACCTAACCACCAGATTGTGCCGGTTACTCCTAAATTCTACAGATATTTTACTTAAAGCTCATCAATTATTTCACAGAGGAATCTTCCAAATATCTTGTAGGGAGATTATAAGCCTTACTGTGGCCTTCTCAATGGAAGACAGAAAAATGAGGTTTGAAGAATCTGTGATCAGACTTTTGCTAACAGATCTTTTTGTGCCTTGGTTCCCTGATCCTGAGACTATATGTCTTAATTCCTTTTTCTTTCTTTTTTTCTTTCTTTCTTTTTTTAAAGAGAATAAGCTACCTGTCTCTGGGTGAGAGGTGATGATGTCAGCTTGACCTCTGTCTCTAGGTTTTAAGTTGTCTATCAATCTATTTTTCTGTCTCATGTCAATACATTTTCAGGCCCCAAATCTCTAGCTTCGGAGTCCTTCCATATCTCTGAAGAATTACCAGCTTGTTTCTTACAGGGTCGCCTCTATTAAAATATGGAAGCCAGCCTCTTCTATTTTAACTGTTACCAATCTTCCAATAACTTTTCTACAACAGATGTTCGTTGACGTATTTGTCCACTGTTGTCTTCTTTGCTATTCTGTTCATTCTTCTGGATTTATTATATTCTTTATTCTTTTGTTGACCTTAAAGTAGGTATCCAGGAAGGAGTGGAGAAGTAAAGATAGAGATAGTGACATAAATTATGTTTAATATAACAATATATATGTGTATATGTATATATATATCTGTGTGTATGTGTATATCCAAGTATACATATATGTTATCTCTAACATTTAAGCGAATTGTATTCTTTAATTTGATTGATGATTACTTATAAGTAAAGGGTATTGAAACTTAACATATTAAAAAATTCAACCAGAGTGGGAATTTATTTTGTTATTGATACAGTATTTATTTCAATGTTGAGACCCACAAATTCTGGCTCTTCTCTTATGAATTGAATGGATAATATATGAACGTTGGGTGTGCTAACCAGGGCCAGGACTTGGCTTAATTAATTTTGTGTTTACCATTCTGCTAGGACTTTGCATAGACTTTTGAAAATAAACTTCAAAACAAAAGCAACAGCAAATAGAACTGCAGGTTTCTTATTTCTTTCTTTCAGTAAACATGTGATTTCCAGTCCCCCTGAAGGTAATAACAATGTCTAGGTCATTATTTTTTCTGTTGTTCCTTATGTAGTAATCCAAGACTCTGACTAGTGTGATGATTGGAAATGAATAGGTGATGGATGGATGGATGGATGGATGGATGGATGGATGAATGGATGGATGGACATAAAGATAGAAGACATAGATAAATATATGACTCGACAGACAGATAGAAAATATAAAGCTATCTATCAGTATCTTAACAGAGCCTGTACCTTAGAGCGACATCACTTGGCATAGACTGAAGCTCTGAATACATCCTCTCCTCAGCGAACTCCCCAAGTTTTGCCTTTCAGTGCTGATCCAGTGGCGTTTTGGTGTCAAAAGTGTTCCTTGGTGCTGAGAAAAGCCCTGGCTAAACCTTGAAAGTGATTTTATTATCACAGCAATCATATTATTGTCATTTGTAAACATGTCTGTGAAATCTTTGAGGGTAGGTTGAAGGTCTCACTCATTTCAGGGGACCCTGGTGTCCCAAGAGCTTGATCTGTGAAGCCAAGGGAGTTGGGTGTGAATTCCAAAGACTAGCTGTGTGATTTGGGTGAAGCTATTTGATCTTGCCACAACCAAATTTCCTGCAGTATCAGACTGAAACAGTGCTGTCTGAACTCAGAGATTAGTTGATGGGCCAAGGACAGTTTTAATGAGAAGTAGGTCCAGAATAAATGGCAGAATTTTGCTGTGTTTCCTCTCCCTTTGCCACCAACCAGTGGCAGAAGCTGTATAATACTTTTTTTAAAGGAAAGATGTAGGCAGAAATGAAATGAGTAGGCAGACAGGTAGGAAGAGAGAGGAGACAGAAGCACTTTATTTTATTTCCATTTTGTTGTTCACACTGGTTGTTTTCCTCCTGGGCCTGGGACTCAAACCCAGGGGTATATGGCCTGCATCCTTCAGAGGAGATTGACCTGACCACAGCTCCACTAGGGCGCCCCTCATATGCTATTCTTATGTGTACCCCACCCTTAGCACAATGCCAGGGATGAAGCTGGCACTTAATGCATATTTATTGAACAAATGAATAAATAAAAAATATTTGGATTCCATGGTTTGAGATATTTTACTGCCAAATGAGTCATTATTTGCCACTTTCTTTCTTTAAACTTCCTTAGCTGTTTTGCAGATATGAACACACAACTATTCTGTTCTGCACTCCTGGCTTACCTGGTCTGGGGTGCTGTAAATAGAGCTAAGGAACCATTGTTTTTTAAACACCCACATAGACCTTCAAATCCAACCCTGCTTATGTACACTGTGGCGCTGGGTATGGAGAAGTGTCTGAAGTCAGAGATGTCTAAGCATCAGATTGTCCCCATGTTCCCTGTAGAAGAACATTTGGCAATCATTCCCTCTGGCAGCCCCACAGATAAGCAAATCTTTGGTCTGGAGGCAATGTGTTGAGAGTCAAAGACGAAAGGCACCCATGAGATGTGGAGTTCTTATGTTTTTCTACACATGTAGCTTTCATTCACAGAGCTGGCTCTGTGGCATTTCCCAGTCATATTGTATGTTGACAATTACATTCATGAATGGAGGAGCAAGGTTGGATTAAACCAACCTTCATCATTTTCTAACTTGGTTAAGTATTATATCAAGACTATTTGTAAAACCAACAAAGAGCCCATCTTAGCCTCCATGTCAATGTCATTATTGCAGTAGCATCTGGACAGGAGTGTCTCTGCTCTGTTTGGGAACAGGGTCCTCACAGCAATGGGCACCCAGGACCATCACAGAACACCCCAGCAACTATATAATTGGCATCACATACAACATATACAATTGCACGCTGAGTTTTGTTTTGAAGAGAGAAAGGAAAGGAGAAAAGGAAGAAGAATCTGGTTTATTTGTTGTTTTTGTTTTTTTGGTTTTTCGCCCTAACCTCAGGTCTTGAACCCAGAACCTTGGGCTTTACATGATCTATACCCCAGTATCTCAGCTACCTGCGTCACAAGAGAAAATCACATACTGGATGCTGTTTTGTTTGTTTTTGAAAGGAAAGTTAATAAGCAGGAATGAAGGCCAGCAAAAGCATGCAGGACAAAAGAGGAGGAAGAATCACTTTATTTCACTTGGTTGTTCTTCTTGGTTGTTCCACCCCTCTTGTCCAACTCCAGGATGCAAACCCAGGTCCTTAGGATATATGTGGACTGTGCCCAGCTGGAGGGGGTGGACCCAAACACTACTCCATCAGGCACACCCACACTGAGCTTTAATACCACTCTCTTGGTCCGTTTTGATCTCTGAGTATGTTGGAAGTCCTTTGTGAATGAAGACCATGCCTTCCTCATTTTTTCCTCACTGTGCTTGGCACATGTCTTCCTCTGATCTATGGGCCCAACACCTCTTGTCTGTTAGTGTTTCCTGAGCTCTCTGCCACACTTACTTCTGAGACACATTTTTAGTTTAAACTCTCTTATGAGAACTTCTTTTGAGTTTTGCTTTTTTGATTCTCTGATATTCTTGTTGATCACGTCTTTTTCTTTTATTTTTATCCCCCAGAGTAATCTCATCCATAATTAGTTCTGTAATTAGGACTTCTTTGCCAATGACAGCCAAACTGTACACTCATTTCCACCTTTAGGAAATTCCTAATCAATAAACCTCACAGGAAATGTACTCTTTTTATGCTCATTAGTTTTCCTCTCTTTTGGAATTTATTATGTTCTACCTATGTTTATTGACTTATTTTAATATGATTCTCTCGATTTTAAACTTGTCCTCTCCAACCTTACCTATTGGTCTAAATTTAAATCTCTGTTGATATCTCTGTCTGCATTTTTTCCTAGAACCCCTTATCCCTTGGCCATACAGATGTCACATGGATGTACAATGGTTGATCTTGATTCACTGTCTGACCTTTACATTTAAGTAAGATCAGATCAGACTGGCAGTGCTTTGATATGAAGATTCTTCCAATTCCACAGGAAGGAATAATCCAGTATGTTCTCCAGAGAAGAGGATATGACTTCAGACACAACAAAATTAAAATAAAAAAATTAGGGTGTGAATACACAACAGTTACAAGTTGATTTTATAAGGGAAATCATGAAGCCATACACCAACCTACATAATGAGCCTAACTGGAACATCTAAATTCGCTCCAGTTTGGGGTTTTGAGGCATCTGCTGCATAGATTATAAAAATGTTGTACAATCTTACAGGGAACATGAGTTAAATGTTCTTTTTCAGAATAGTCATGGAGAATACAAGGTATCATTTCTTCCAGGAGATTTCAAGTGTAGTTCTGGAAACACAAGAGAGATAAGGAGACTGCCCTTTGAGTTCAAAACTCACAGACTCACGTTGTCATAAGCAGGTGTCCCTCTCTTAAATTAGACAGAGGAGAACCCACTGAACTTGCCAGGGTGAAGGCAGGATTGACAGTAAAGTTATTCACTGCCACAGAATCTTCCAGTTACTCTCTCCTCTTTTCTGCCATCATTTACTGTGGCGTAGTCGTGTTTTATGTTCCCAGGGCACCCCATCTCTGCGGGGGGTCTCCCTGGAGCCTCCATCTGACCCCTGTTTCGACAGGCCCTTACAACATTAAATGTGTTGCTTTTTCTCGACTAGACACTTGGAGGACTGTGAAGTTTACAGTACAGTTCATTTCATGGCAAGAATATGGTTGAGAGTGGTTTAGAGTGTTTTAAGCATGACTATTAGTCAGCAAGATTGTCTGCTGATGGTCCTTAGTGGATAGAGTCAGGGGTAGCTGGCTGCCTATCTGTGGTTTGAGTTTTGAAATGCTTGGGTTTCTCAGACCACGTTATCATAGACTTCACTGCATTTTCAAACAGCGCACATAATAAATGACTTCTCCACAAATCACTGTGAGACTTACCTGGGTCTCTCTCTCTCTCTCCTTGTTTTGAACTCAGTAATCTGTTGCTTACATTTAAAACCCTTCTGGAAACCGTTTCTCATCTAGCTCACCAGAGTGGAGCCGTTTTTCATGAAGAATGGGGTTGTTGGATTGTAATTCTTCTTCCCAAAACTTGGCTCCTGGAGTTGGTTTACAAATGTATGCATTTGGCTAGGCTCCTCTGGCAGGCTCTGTTTGTGATGGTGGGTTTTGGTTGCATTCTCAGGCCTGTGCACACACTTTCATATGCCTCGGTGCTTCTTATTGTGCTGGCATTTCTATCTGCAGAGTCTCTAGTTTGAGCCTATACTATTTAATTTAGTTGGATGCATTAGATGCACCAGATTTTACATGTGACTTTGAAATAGAAGCCTATTAAGATTCTAGTCTTCTGGCTGTATTTCTAAAAGCAGTCCTACCTGACAGTAATAATGCCAGATGGTTCGGTTTAAGAGGCTGATGGACTTATAGATCTTTTGAGTTCAGTAAGCACAGAGTGCATCTCTCTGTTTCTCTGAGACACACACTGTCTGTAAGCAGACATAATTAAAAGATTAAAGAGACATTTGGAAACATGAAGCTGGTCACTTTTTAATCAGAGAGATTGATTTTCCAATCCCAATGCGAAGGTGGAATTTTAAATAATTTATAGGGTAGAAATCAGTGGCTTGTCACAACCTGGCTGAAAGAATAAAAGCTAGGGGAAAAGAGAGACTTCGTTTTTTTCCCCTTCTCTAAGTGCCTTAGTTAAAAGAGCACAACAAGGAGTGAACCATGATGTTAGGGAGGAGATGTTTCCCAGCCTCTGTATCTCTGCTGGAAGAACGAAGATTAGCTCCCTCCCGCCTTCCTTCCTTTTCTCCTTCTGGTTGGAGATCTGGACACAGTCTCTTCACTACTCAGCAACATTTCTCTTTTATCCTGTAGATACCAGTCAGGTTCCAATCAGGTTAAAACTAGCATCTGTTGAGCAGGAATCATGGTCGAGGTAGCGTGATACTGCCATTAGGCAAGGAGGTACATTCCAAAGATGAACGTTATCAGAAACGTCTTAATTAGCAGCAGAGTTGAGGAGCAAGAGAGGAGGGTTCCATGGTACTAGATCAGGCCGGTTCTGGTACTAAAAGAGTTCTCTACTATTAACGCAGCTTCCAGGAGATATGTGCAAAATCTATAAAATATGTGCCTTGAAATCTTGATGCTAAGAGTAAGGGCTGATTGTTTGATTGATTAACTGGTTGGTGGACAGACAGAGAAGCCTGCAGAGAGAAGATGGGCAGCAGAGGCTATTCTTTCAAAGGTGTGATGGGTTTCAGTTTAGGAAGGACTGAAAAAATGTTCTTACTCTCAGGGTGACTGAAGTGGCGGGTCTTCCTTCAGTCACTGCACTGGCTCCCTTCAGAGCAGGTTTGTGTTACAACACCTCTTTCCTTTCCTAAATGACTTTTCAGGACTAACTCAGACTTCCCTTCAGAAAAAGCAGTAGGCTTAATGAAATTTGGGCTAGGTTTGTCCTCAGGTAAGGTGTCTCTGATGCTTTTAAAATCTGGAAAGACTTTGCCAATGTGGAGGGTGGAATGGAGAAATCCTTTTCCTCTACGAATACCCTATGGTAGAATCATTTTCTGTGTATGAGTTGCCATGAAAACACATGGATCAATAGCAGGCTCTGCTAGGTCAGCCCTTAGTCACCTGTCCTCGCTTTTGGAAAAGGAAGGTATGTGATGGCGAGGAGGAAGGATAAAGAATTCACCTTGTGGTGGAGGGGAGGAAGGAGGGAATTACTCCTATCAGGGGAAAAGAAATGTAGACAAGGCCATGGCACCTGTCTGCCATCAATTTGGCTGGTTCAATTAGGACCTAAGAACTCAGGCATTTTTGTCATTCATCAACTGAGTGATTTACTTACTGGAAATTTTCTCCCAAAGGACTTATTGATTGTAAGTATCACTGCAACAGGGACCCAAAGCCTCTGGCAATGTATTAGCTATGTGACCTAGTCTTCTCCAGGCTACTGCGATGGTTGTGAATATACCAAGTATAGGGACCCAACACTGACTTTCCCAGAGCAAACTATAGGATTTCTGAAGATGAACAATGTTCCCGAGTGACTCTTTGAATTCACCCTTTCTATTAATGTTCCTGCTCCTGTGCAGGGTATAATGAGAGAAGACGATATTACAATTTATTTCTATAGCTCTGGCTAATTGCCTCTAACCCTACAACAAGGCTTCTCAACTACAGCTCAGCTGACATTTGGGGGTGGATACTTCTTTTGAGGGGGCTTCCCTGTGTATCACAGCATCGCTACCTCTACCCACTTGATAATAGTAACACCACCCCCCCTCATGAGAACCCAAAATATCTCCAGATATTGCCGATAACCCCTGGAAGGGCATGGCAAAATTGACAACAGATGAGAGTCACTGCCATTAAGAAACCTAACATTTATACTGAATTAGTAAGCCAGCTAAAATCCAGTTGAATCTGTACTTATTTATGAAGCTTTTCTAAAAACAAATAAGACCACATTAGGCATAGGTGCTTGTGGGTTCGAGCCATCCTGGAATCCTTCTCTGATAGTTGCTACTAATTTTGTATCCTTGTTGGGAAACAGTCCTTAACAAAACTCTCAGCACACAGCTCTTTGCATAAACACCTCCAATTCCACTTTCTTCATCTTTTCCTCTTTTTGTAATGTCCCCTAATGCCCTCTTGATGACCAACTGACTTATAGTTGACACATCTTTGAAGACTTGTCCTGAAGGCAACGTTTAATGTCAAACATGATTCACAGGGCTCAGGTGGTCTGGGAAAGAGTTCTGCAGAGGAGTCTCCCCACCGTCCTTAAATCATTCCAGGCAGAGGTCACCAAATCCCTCTACCTGTATACTTGGCTCTGTCAGAGTAGATCATGCCGTTAGTATACATCAATAAGTGGAAATATTAGAGTATTTAGCAGGTTTTCTGGGAAACAGATCTGGTTCTGACAGGAAGGATCTTGTCTTAACAGGAAATGGAAGCATTTTTGCCCCAGGAAAGAAATAAGTGCAATCAGTGATTCTCACAGCACTCTGTGCTCAAGTCATTTTGGTCAGGTTAAGTGTGTCAGCCAACTTAACAAAGTGTTAAACCATCATAGGTTATGAAATGCAAAGTCTAACTTTAATAAGGTTACCAGTAATTGTGGGAGTTCTGGGTCAATAATGGGAAATTGGGGTGAATGAGAGCCAAAGAAAAAATTAGTAAGACCAACAAACCAACAACCTGTAGGGTAATCATAAAAAATCTGCTCACTTGAACATTTTTTGAGAGTAGGTGATAAAGTTTCTGTTGACTGGATTAAGAAGCATGGAAAACGTTGCAAAAAAAAAAAATTGGAATCATATCCTTTGCAGTAACCGAGGTGGAACTGGAGGGAGATTATGTTAAGAGAAATAAGTCATAAAGAAAAAGAGAAGTACAGGATATTTTCACTCATGTGTGGAACATAAGAAAACAAACCAAAACAACTCCAACAAAATTCACAGGACACAAGACTGTGGTTACCAGGGTGGGAGGGAAGGAACAAGGGAAGGAGGGAGAAACAAGATGGCGGTGAATGGCACTAGAGCTCTGGTGGGGGGCGTGGCGTGAAATACACACAGACTGGGGTGTGATTTCAATATCCCAAAATGCATATGGTAATTTAAATAAGATAAATCACAAAACTATTATATTTTTAAAAAGCACTTAAGGATAATCATAGGATAAGCAATGATGAACTGGTTTTCAGGCCGCAAACTGTATAAAAATAAATGTCATTACATTTTTAATCACTAACAAAATAAAGCTTGAGAATCTAAAAGACAGCATGCACAAAAACGTTATTTGAGTATCCAATAAATCCACAAGAAGAGTATTAAGAAAACCTAATACAAAAATTGTGCGATTATGTTGAATGATATCAAAGCAAGACTAAATTCACTGGAAAGATAAACGCATTTTGCTGGGGGGGAGTGTATTTCTATCTGTATTAGCATAATGTTACAAATGCATATTTGATCATCAAGTGCATGATAGAGGGACCCTGTACTAAGAGTCTTCTAGTTCCTAGAGGAGGAGGGAGCAGGCATCTGGGGTCATTGATACCTTGGTCTGTCTGGAAACTGAGCCCTTGTAACAAGTGATCCCTCTGGGATCAAAAGTTGTATGTTTTTTACCACTCTTTTGGTTTAAAAGAGTGAAAAAGAAATGATTTTGATGGTTAAAAACTCTCATGCTATATTCTGAAAAGTTCCTTCGTTGTCTTAGTAGAAATACAAGTGTTTATTCAAAATAATGAAACAGAGCAAAATGGGAAAAACTCGTAGGCAACCCATTCTGTGCTTCTAGCTTTCATGAGCCAGAACACTGTTCTTGTTAAGTTCCCAATTTCCCTGAAATCTGCAGCATAGTGGAGGCAGTATAACAAGCAAGCTGTGATGGATGCCTGTCTGGTCTTTCCCTTTTAAATCAGCTGCTATCTATCTTTGGAGACATGCTGTCTTTTCTGTCTGTACATATGCATTGACTGTCTTTCTTGAACCATTTTGAGATGTCTGGTGAAATCTGGATGTGGTATATAAAAGCTTGCTGAGTTTCCAAGCTCTGTAATGACTGCTTCCCTCCCCTCATAAAGATCTGTGTAGCATTAAGACTTGGGGCTGTCAAGTTTGACTTTCAAACATTGGGTAACTCACTCCTAGGTGATCTCATTTTATGGCTTAAATACCATCTGCTTGCTGCTGTCTCCCAAATGCTGTTGTCTCTCAGTCTCACCTTCTACCTGAAGTCCTGTTTCTTACTCAATATTGATTCAATATTAAATGTCCTATAGGCATCTCAGACTCAGCATGTTCAAAATGTTATTTCCTAATTCCCACCCATCAAATCTATTCTTCCCACGTATCAGACCAAAACCACGGTATCTCCCCCTGTCCTGCTAACTCACATCCACTCCACCAGCAAAACTGTTGGCTCCACCTTCAAAGAACATCTACCTAGAATTTAGTCATTTCTTACTGCCCACATGTTTCCATTTGACCCAGGGCACCCTGTCTCTTACCTGCTTAAATACAACAGCTTCCTAACTTGTTTTCTCACATGTGTCTGTGTACTCTGTTTGCTCAGTGTTGCACCCAGAAGAATTCTTTTAAACTTGTTGTTCTAGTAAGAGTCATCCAGTATTCCCATCTTAGAGTCACGCCAATGTTCTCTGGACAAAGTTACACGTGACCCTCTAACTATATTTTCAGTTCTTCCTCCTCTTGCTCAATGTATGTCAGGTCCACTGTCATCCTTGTTTTGCCTTGGGCCTGCTAAGAATTCTGAACGTGAGTCTTAAGCCTTGCTATTGCCTACCCAGATTGCTATTTCTCCAGAAAGTAGTCCATCTTCCTCCCTTACTAACTCTGGATTTCTGAGCAAATGTCAACTTACCAGTGAGGGAGTCCTTGACCCAACTGACTACAGCAGCAATGGACCCTTCTTCCCTCACATACCTCTCTACCACCGTTCCTATATTTCATTTCTCCAGGGCATTTATCATTTATACTTTACATTTGTTGGATTGCCTCTCACTCCAGGGCTGTAAAGTTTAGGATTTTGGCTTGTCCACTGCTGTTTCCCTAAGGCCTGTATCAATAACATGCATTATAAGTGCTATATACACATTTGTGGAATGAATGATGCCTTTAAATTCCATTTGATTGGCGGTTACCATTTGATTCGGGTAGGGGGTGGATGAAATGAGTAAAGGGGGTTAGCTGTGTGGTGGCAGCAGAAACTAGACTGTGGTGGTGATTAAAAGAGAGAGATTACAGAGGCTACATTAAACTGCTGTATACCTGAATCTTATCTAATATTATAAACCATTGTGACTTCAATAAAAATGTATTAATAAAAAAATTTTACTTTTGTAGAAAACCTTCCCTGATCCTCTGTGGCTGGGTTGAACTTCCCTCCCACAGCTGTGTGAGCTGTCACTGCCACCGTGCTTCCCACACTGTGTGATGATTTCATGGTTAATTTACGAAAACACTCTGTAAGCACTAGAGTAAGTTTGCTGTTGTTGATGAACCCAAATAGTTGCAAAGTGTTCAGCACATTTTCAGCCCTCAAATATTTGTTCAAGTAAATATGTACACACATACATGCACACACACACACATATATAATATATATGTACATACATCTATGTGAGAGGGTTATAATTTATTGATTAAAATTCAAATAATACAGAATTTACCATATGAAGCTGTACATTTACACCATTGTCCATTCATCACCTCTACCCGTTTCTAAACATTTTGATCACCCAGAAGAAAACCCCATACCCATCAGTCACTTCCCCATTTCAATATACCCCAGCCCCTGCACATCACTGATCTGCTTTCTGTGTCTGGAATTGCCTGTTCTGGATATTTCATAGAATAGAATTATATAGCCTGGGCACGTTTTTTGTCCAGGAGGCTTTATTATAGGTGACTTACAGCAGTCTTATTATAGTACGTCTCTGGTTTTAATCCTGTTGGCATATGTACCAATAGCTTTAGCCTGTGTCTCTTTTTTCCTTCAAGTACAGAGCACTTGAACAAGGCCCAATAAATTAATGTGAATAACTTTCTTCCAAGTTTTCACTGGTATTTGAGCAGAAGCCTTTTCTTTCTTTTCTTATCTTTCTTTTTGCAGCCTTTTCTTGTGCAATGGCCAACCCTTCAGCCTTCATCTTCTCCCCCAGCCCCCCATCACGTCTTTCATTCCATTCTCTGCTTATAGGTTACCATCTCCTCTCCTGTGTCTTTCTTGATGCTTGCTGGGATGAAAGTATTGGCCATGAAAGACGAAAGCTGAGGGGGCTCGTGAAAGTCCATAGACTCATGAAAGATAAGGAAAATCTGTGTAAGAACTTGTTCCCCAAATCTCAGAATCTTTTTGAAGCTTAAGGAGCTAGTTTAAAGGAATAATAAACATGAAGTTCTATTTTATGTAGTAGAGTGGATACGTCCAGAATGTGTTACCCTGGTGAAAAGATAAATAACTTCAGGGCCTAGACAAATATGCAGACAATAAATCAATAACAGGCTGTTGAGAGGGAACTGGTTTGTGGATTTGACATCTGAGGGCGATGACCATTCTCTCACACCAATGCCCCTCACTGGGGTGGGCACTGGGCTGGCCCCATGTTGACGTGTTAACTGGCCTCCGCAGCTGATCTGCTAGACTGTCTCTTCCTCAGAAATCTTCCTGGAATTGCAGCTTTCGATTTTTCAGAGGCTAATTTTACAAACTATAAATGATCTTGCCTTTTGGCTGGGTATTAGCATATTCCTGACTTTTGGCTATTTCAGACCTAGGAGGTGAGAGGGTGACAGAGGGAAAAACAGGTATGAAAACCAACAAATTATTTCCCCTGTTACCAGCAAGGAATTCTAATTTTATCTTGGAGGAGGCAAAAATAAAGTTTTGGATTACTTTAAGCTTTTAAGAGCTGAGTTAATTACCATGGAGCATCTGAGAACGAGCTAAATAGGGTCAATGCTTTATATTTGATTAAATACCTTATTGCAGAAACAACACTTTCATTTTATGCCTTGACTTTATCTTATATTTTCACTTTTTGATTTTGTAGTAACTCATCATTTGCATGTGTGTGTGAGGGGGGCGGGGTGAATAATAACTTGAGCTTGCTGTACATAATTCAATCTACAGTAGTATCCCAAGACAGCTGTCTGAAACTGATTTAGTCCCAAAATGTGGCATTGTTTACTGGACTAATACTAATACGTGTGGCTTAAATTGGGGCATGACAAAGTTTCTCTGCAACAAATAAATGAAAAATAACCAAATATTGTTTCCTTTTACCAGTGAAAGTAGTTGGCTAAATGGGTAGACTAAAACGAATGAAAACCAATGTGGTAGAAATTTCTTTTCAAAGCCTCAGGCCTCTGAAATAGGCAAATGAGAAAAACTCCAAGAGTTTTGACTTCTGAAATTGAGGGTGTGCTTTTTATTTATTTATTTATTTTTTTGAATGATGAAACGTAGTGTAAAAGTGAAAAAATATTAAGGTTTCAGGTCCAATGCAGAGATTATTACTCTGGAAACAAAAGGTGGTTGGCCAGTTAAAATAATAATTTCAAATAAGAGCTACAACTTTTCCAGCAGTGGCTGAAACTCAATTACTTCTTTCCAATGGAGTTGTAGTTCATTCTTTCAAATTATGTGGTTTGGCATACAGAATGAGTAAACTTTATTAGATGGGGAAAATATAATTAAAAGAAAATAAGTCATAGATGGCCCTCCCTCTCCACCCCACCCCCGTGGCTCAGACAGCTCAGACAGCTGAGGTGCCAGTTATGAAAGCCATGGACCCAGGTTTGAGACCTGCAATCACTGGGACAAAACAAAAAAAGAAAAAAGAAAAGAAGCACTCTAAAGAGCAGCCCTCATGAGTGAACATAAAAGGTACATTTACTAGCTGAAGAAGACGTGCTAAAGCCCAGGGATAGGACAACCATCTGTTGAGAAGAGACAACAAATCCAAGGACAATGTTTTTGATTTGTGTGGTCTCCAATAGGAAATAACTAAACAACTCACACATATTCATTTATTTAGTTACTTAGTGATGTATTTAAAGGATTTATTTAGGATCTACTTTATGTCTAGGTATTGGGCTTGATATTGTTAGTCTGCAGGAACTTCTCTTCTTTGGGATCCTTGCATTACCATCATCAGCTCCACTGCCACCATAACTCTGGCCCCATGGAATAAAATGTGTTTCAGAAAGTTTGAATTTGTTATTTCACTGAATGTTGGCAAAACCCCTACAAAGACATATTTTGCCCATTTTGCAAATAGGAGAACTTATGTTCGAAGAGATTAAGAAACTTGCCCAGTCTTTTTCATCAGTAGCAGAACCAAGAGGAAAACTATCAAAGTATCACACTGAAAATCTATGTGTGTATATGTTTATGTGAAACATGGATTGTTGAACTCTGGGCAATTATAGGAATTTCTGGGCCGTTTGTTTTACAAGTCTTCCCTAACTTGGATAATGACCAAGAGATAGATCTTCAATACTTCCATATGCATTACACTATGCTTGACAGAAACTCAAATCAGGGGTTCAGAATCCCAGTCAATCTTCATAGCCCAAATAGTCAACACAACTCTTTCTTAAAATTACCACCAAAGCGTTGACATTTCCAATCTCTGTATATTTTATCAGAATTTATTGAGTGTTTTAAAAATCAATGTTAAATCTTCTTAGTTTCAGTTCTCAATTATTTTGAGGAAATTTTAGTTCAAAGCAAAATTAAAATTTCCTTTTTCCACAAAACATCCTAAACGCTTTCTGTAACTGAAAATCACATTTTCAGTATGTATGACAGTTATTTAAGTCATCTTAAAAGTCACTTTTGAAGTTTTAAAATTAGTTTTAATGTGCATGTTTATTAATGGCAAGAGACAGGTTTTTGTTCTCCCAAAGGCTCTTCCTACCAAAGCACACCTAAAGTCATGTTGTGTTTATCTTGGCTAAGAGTTATTTGAAGGACTTAATTTTTTTCAGAGGAATATAGTTCACAGGCTATTGCCCAATTCAGCAGTCTTTAGTTTTTCATAAATTTTTCAACCATCTTATTTTCACTATCCAAACTCATTATTGGTCACTCATCATTCTCCTTGCCCTCAACCTCTGTAAATCACTCATCTCTTTTCTGTCTCTGTAGACTTGTGTTTTCCAGACATTTCATATCAATGGAATCATATAATATATGTCATTTTATGTCTGATTTTTTTCCACATCGAATGTTTTCCAAGTTCATTTATGGTGCGGATATATCAGTAACTAATTCCTTTTCAAAGCTGTGCTTTGATGTTACCAGTTCTGTGGGTTTTCAGTCCAATGCTAAAATAAATAGTGCAAAAAAAAACAAAAAAAAAGAATGTATTTGTGCACATGTCCTTTTACATAGCAACATACTAGTACTATAAACAACTTGCATTATTAGTATCAAATTCCTCTTAATAGAATTGCACAAATATATTTTGTCTCTTTATCCACACACATATACACAGGCACATAAGTATGTATAACTGTGAATTTTGCCAATGGTAGAAAATTATACATTGTACATTTAATCTGTATTTCCCATATTTTGCAGGAAATTTAACATGTTTGCTCATATTTAAAAGTAATTTTAATTTTACTTTCTAAAATATTATTTGTACTCTACCCATTTTTCTACTGAGTTGCTCATTTGTCTTTTGGGACACTCAATATTTATAAGTATTTCCCTTAGACTCTCATATGCTTTTAATTTATCTCTGATGTTTTTCCATCATTTAAAATATTTTAAGAAAAAAATGATCAATCTCTTTCATGGATTCTACTTTTTATATAGTTACCAAAACCTGCACACCCTACAATTAATTTCTAAAATAAAGCTCCAGTGATTTTTTTCTTATTAAAAGAAATCTCAATGTTTGAACAAGTTTTTGACATCTGATTCTGCCTGATTTGCAATATATGGTCGTAATGAGAAGAAATGAAAACAAGAGTTCTAATTTTTTTTAAATCCACTCTGTGGAGATACAACTTTCGGGGATATACTGCTCATTTTTAAAAAGTCATCAGTTGATGAACATTTACTTTGTTTCCACTTTCTGGCTATTATGAGTAATACTGCTAAGAACACTTGTAGATAAGTTTTTTTGTAGAAATATGTTTTCAGTTCTCTTGGATATACACCTAGGAGTGAAATTGCTAGGTTATATGGTAATTACCTTTGACAATTTGTGAAGACTGACTAAATTATTTCCTATTGCAACTGAACCATTTACGTTCCCACTAGTAAGTTATGAGATTCTAATTTCTCCATATCCTTCCTAATACTTGCTATTGTCTTTGTAAAAAGTACATATAGTCACCCTACAGATGAGGAGGTATCTCATTGTGGTTTTGATTTGAATTTCCTTATTGTTAGCATCTAAGAACTGACACTGGGCATCTTTACATGTGCTTGTTGGACATTGTATATCTTATTTAGAGAAATGTTTATTTGGGGCCCTTGGCCCATTTTTGAATTGTATTGTTTGTCTTTTTGGTTTTTGTTGAGTTTTAAGAGTTATTTATGTAGTCTGGATAGTAGACCCTTATCAGATATATGTTTTGCAAATACTCCTGTGGATTGTCTTTTCACTTTCTAGATGGTGTCTTTCAATGCACAAAACTTTTAAGTTTTTATAAAGTCCAATGTACTTCATTTGTCTTTGTTCTTTGTGCATTTAGTATCATGTCTAAGAAACTGTCTCACAATCCCAACTGTCTCATAATCCCAAAGAGATTAAGATCTATGTTTTCTTTTCATAGTGCTATAGTTTGCCGTTATACTTAGGGCTTTGATCCATTATTGTATATGGTATGAGGTTGGGTTCATCTTTTTTCTCTTGCTAAAAGTAAATGTTTTGGCAGAATAATATAGTGATTATAAACTCAGACTCTAGAGTCTAACTGCTTGGGTTTAAATTCCTCTTCTTCAGTTACTAGTTGTGTGATTTTTAGGTTCCCCATTTCTTCTATGCCTCACCTTTCTCATGTGTAAAAGGGTTCAGGTACCTGATGAGTGCGCGTTCAAATTCAAATCATACCTGATGATGTCACTCTTGTGGGGAATATACAGAAACAAAGCAACCAGACAAAAAAAAATCAACTCTTGGACACTGACAACAGAACTGAGGTTGGCGGGGAAGGGCGAGGGGGCAGAAGCAAGTGGCAGTGGGTCCAATGAAGAACTTCTGGTGATCTGGTGATGTCATGGTGTGTTGTCCTGTATTTGATGAAGAGAGAGTTTATAGGTGTAGCTCATTACAAAAAGAAACATAGTATTTGGGGAAAGACATTTGCAATCTTTTCTAGAACTTTAAGCAGATTAGGAGATTAAAGCAAGTCAAATGTACTCATTTGCTAAGGCTGCTGTAACAAAGTATCACAAACTGCATGGTTTAAACACCAGAATTTATCTTTTCACCATTCTGGAAGCTAGCAGTTTCCACTTCCATCCTTTTCTGGTGATCCCCTGGCCCCAGTATCCCCTAGGGCCAGTCCTCTCATCCACACATCATTTTGATCACATAGAAAATTAGACACAAATGTCCAATTCTTATGATTGTTGAAGCACCTTAAAATGTTATATTACCTGTCAACCAAAGAATGGATTTCCTTCTCTGGCAGTACCATCAAACCATCAACTATGTGTATCTGACTCCCAATAAGAGGAAGCTCCAGAAGCCCAACTCTGTTCATAAAAAGAATCCCAGCCCTGATTTGCTTGTCAACACCCTGCCAAGAGAGTGTTCCTCAGTGATGGGCTGTTTCTCTATGGGAGGGAGCTCAGCTTCAGTCCAGGAACTGTTATGGTCCTATGACCTGTCTGCTCAGCCCCCCACTCCCATTAATAGCTTCCAGAAGGAACCAGAAGTTACTTCATACAGGGGTCTGGAAGTGAACTCAATGATTCATTCTAAAATCGATGCATTTGTTGTGAAATTTGACATTTTCAACAAGTCATTGAAGGCTATGCTTTGGAGAAAGACTCATTTCCGCTCACTCTTTAGTCATGTCATGTTAGTAATGAACTGCCTTGCATAGTATGTTAGTTACTGAGATAAAAGATCCTTAATTTGGGTAGTTTTTAGGAAATATTTACCAGGAAGCTTTCAGTTCATATAACATGAGGCTTCCAGTTACTTTAGAATTATTTGTCTTGCAATGTGAACCCAGTATTTCTAAAAAGAAAAGGGTTAGAGCTTCCTGAGATCCAGCTTCAACTAGTTAATACATGGTGGCTAACATCAATGAGGGGAGTGGGCAGGGGGTAAAAAGTGTCGCCTTAGGGAGACTTTTGTCAAATGGATAATTCAAAAAAGTCATTCCTTTTGAGCTTGGAGTCATTAACTCCTCTAGTAACCAACTGTGAGAGTTATGTTTGAGCTTGTCTTGAAAATTACTTAAAAAAAGAAATAGACGAGGGGCTGCTGACTTGGCTGCCAGTTTATTTACACATCTTAAACCAAACGCTGAGTATATTTGCTTTAAAATCTAGTTGGAATATGACTGGCACCCTCCGGTAATCTTAGAGAAGAGTTCGTCTGTGCTGGGATCAGCACCCACTACGGTGTGGCTCAGGCTCGTTGTTACAGACCCTGAAGTCATTCATTCTGTTTTAATGCAGGAAAACAGTAATGCTCAAATACTTGTTCTGATATACACCACAGTTTGAGTCGATCAACTTAAAGGAAACTCCTAGAACAAACTGGCGCCTTATTCAAAATGTGACAGCTCATCGAAGCTCTGTTGGTTCTCGCTCAGGTTCCTCTGAGGAAAGAGAGGAAACAGTGACCATCAGAGTTTGGGGAGGGTATACTCCTTTCCTGAGATGCCATCACAAAGCACCGCAGACTGGGAGCATAAAACAGAAATTAATTGTCCCAGACTGGAAAGACCTAAATCAAAGGGTCAGCAGGGTTGGTTCCTTCTGAGGGCTGAGAGGGAAGGGTGTACTGCAGGCCTCCATTCTTGGCTCATAAATGGCCATCTTGTCCCTATGTCTTCCCCTCTATGAATGTCACAGGGTCCAAATTTCCCCTTTGTATGAGGACACCAGTCACACTACATTAGGGCCACCCTAGTGTCCTCATTTTAATTTGATTACCTTTGCAAAGACCCTCTCTACAAATAAGGTCACATTCTAAGGTACGAGGTTTTAGCATTTCTACATATAAATGGGGGCGAGGGGTACAAAATTCAACCCGTGCTAGGGCGAAGGTATGGTATTCGGTAAAAACCAATGTAAGAGCTACTCACTGCTCTAAAGGCACTGATCCCTAATGGCTTTGTTGATAAAACCAGCACAATAACAAATGTTTTCAGTACCTGAAAGAAAAAGTTTACACATCTTAAACCGGAGATTACCGGAGGGTGCCAGTCATATTCCAACTAGATTTTAAAGCGAAACGTCCTAAAAGCAGTTAGATTAAGTTCACTGCAGTCTATCAACTAATATACAAAAGGGGTGCAATACCCTTTGGAAAGATTTTTTACCAGAAGGTTTAAAGAGTTAAAAAGCTCAGTATATAAAGGATCATCATTTTGAGTATCAGAGATATTATATACCCCATTCACTGATATTCCATTTTGACTAACAGAGATTCCTTATTCAAATGTGCTGGAATCAACTTCATTCATAATCAGAGGAAGCCTAGGACCATGTCCTTCAGCACTGACTAGTTGAAGACAGTTTTGATTTGACACTTGGTTAAGATGCCTGGTGATGGATAGCTCTGCCTCTGAGAATTTGGATTGCTTGGAGCGTGTCGCTTAGTCTCTCTGTGTTTCTATTTTCTTGTGTGCAACATGGTTCAGCCATACCCTAGAGTTGGAGAGTAGATGAGACAATGTGGGCAAGCTTTAGTTTGGGATCTGGTCCATAGAAAACGCTCATCAAAAGGTAGTTGCTCCTACTTTGTGATTTTATTTTGTATCATTATATCACGAGATTTTGTATCAGGGACTCATTCTACAGTGTCCATGGGCTGAGAGCAGGTGGGAGTGGGAAACTGTCATTAAGGAGGGTTTTATAGTCAGGAGGATTTATAAACATGGTTATGCTGAGGACAGGGAAATGAGGAAAGGTTGTGGTATGACCCACACATCTCCATAAACTACAAAAATCACAGTATCATTGATATGATTAGATTTCCTGTGGAAGTTGGCATAGAGCACAGGGTGGAGACAAAGTGTCAGAAGGGAACAGACACAGAGGAATCTATGAGTAAATACGATTTGAAAATTCAGAGAATTAAACCCTGTTTACACCTACAAATAAGTGAAGCCCATGGTGTTTAATACATGGCTTATCGATAGATAGAAAGTGAGAAAACTCTTCAATCTTGTTGCTTTCAATATTCTTCCATTTAATGTGTCCCTTGCTTAATTGCCAGTCTTTCTCCTAAAGCCTATTGGCTTAGTCTTGCTTTGGTTCTCCTGGTTGTTTGGTTATTATTTCTTTTTCCGTACAATCAATCCTTCTGTGTAACTTTCTCCCATATAGTATAGGCAACTATCCCTACTACTTTCTCTGTATTTCTGATTACTTCCCATCACTTATAGTCTAATTGGGGGGACATTGCTTAATGAAGTTCACCCTGATCAACAGACAATTCAAGACCACCCAGAATCTGTCTAGACTATTTTTCCAAAATAACTTACAACAAGCTCTCTACCGAGGGCAAAGAAGTGACTTACTATCCTCCTGAGTCCACATTTTTCATGTTGTTTTGTCTCCCTAAAATGATGCTACTTATTGCCATTTCTTTGCCCTTTTCCTCCCTAATTGTCACACAATATACACACACAAAACTGGAGGCAGGCCTTTGTGGCTCAGGGGTCTGAGACCCTGGCATGTGGACCATGTAAAACCAAGGACCCAGGTTGGAGACCAGGGTCAGGTGAAAAACCAAAATGTATAAATAAGTACATACATAAATATGCTTCCCCGTCCCTTCCTTCCTTTCTTAAATGCTTTTTTGTTCCTTCCTTCCTCTAAAAACCAAAACAAACAAAACTAGAGTTTCCCAGTTCCAGCTCAAAAAACACCACTCCTTCCCTCCCAAGAAGAAAAAATTCCACTGGTTTTCTCATGGTATTTTCTTCAGAAGCCATCACACACCTCATTTGACAGTATTTTCAGTTGTATTCTTATGTTTTCTTTTGTTTTTATTTCATTTTGCTTAAAGGAAAAGTGTAGGCAGGAATGAAGGTGAGGAAGAAAAAAGAGTATTTCATTTATTTTTATTTTAGTTGTTCATCTTGGTTGTTCCTAGCAGCCCCAGGACGAGAACCTGGGGTCTTTGGATGTATGTGGGCTGCGCCCAACCTCTATTCCACCAGGTCATACCTCAGTTGTATTCTGTTTGCATGCTCCTCACTTGTGCACTGCCTCATATAAAAGAGTTGCTCAACACAGAATTTAATGAAGGGGTAAAGGAATGACTGGAAGTAAATAATCATAGGGAAAAATCTGAAATATCAAATAATCTCAAAATAATCTGTATGTGAGTTTGGAATATATTTTATACACACATTTAGAGAACATTAAACACAAAACTTCAAACACAGCATGGAAGCCAGACTGTGCAGATCCCTCATGGGTGGGGTGACCTGGAAAAAAAGTGGGAATCCTAACAGGAAGGGAGGAACCTCCCACTAGTCTACTACCCTTCCTCAGCTTCTGTGGTTTATCTGGGAATCAGATAGACTCCAAATGGCTTAAAGCACAGGGCTGGGTAATTAATAAATGGTTGTCACGCCTTTGGAAATGGAAGTGCTATGTAAATTCTAAATTATCATCATGCAAAAATAATCATCTTCCATTATCTTCTTTACGGATGTAAATGGCATACTCTTTAATCTAAAGTGGGTTCAAGAAACAACAGTAAGTTTAACAGGGAGGTACACAAATGATCATGCAGACCCATTTAATGTTCTAAATGCAATTATAGTGCTGACCATCAGCCCTGAAAACAAATTACAGTAACTAATGATAGGGAACAGTAATTAGAATGTTTTTAGAAAATTACTTGGAAACAAAATTGTCAACAAAGACCACTCAAATATAGCTGTAAACAGCTGAAATAACAGAATAATGCAGTGACCTCTGCCCCAGGTGACATGAAGAAGATGTAAAACATATTCCGGGTCCGAAATCACTGTCTTTCCAGTGATTATGTACACTGTTTTTAACCTTTGTGATTCTGGGTCATTCTAAATATGTTCAAGAGCCCAATGCCCTTGGACGTTCTGCTGTTTGGTGAGTCTTATCCTGGTTTACTGGTGTATTCTGGATGAGTCTCCCTTTCCCCTCTCCTTTGCATTTTTTGTTATCTTTGGCATTCATTTTTTTAAAAACATGCGCCTCACTTGGAACGAATCCACTAAAGCAAACAACCTTAAAACTTTCCAAACAGCCGGGGTTGTGGCAAACTGCAGGCAGCTCAGACACAGAGGAAGGCATCTCCAGGGCTCACAGTGCTGTGGCCGGAGAATTTCTTTTGAGCTATAAGAGAAACTGATATTTACATATCTCCATTTTAATTCCCTGGAGACTGGCACAGCGTAAGTCTGTGATAAACAAGTTGGGGGATGAAGTGTGGAAGGAAAAAGGCGTGGGTGGAGGAGAAAAGAGACAAAAGGACACACTTTGCAAGCCCGGAGAGGGAACACTGTTCTTTTAGTCAGCATTTCATCAGTAACAGCAAAATGAGGGAAATTTGAGGAGAGAGCTGCTAAAATAAATTGTCCCCCCCCCACCCCCTCCCCGTTTTTTCCCCAGAAAAGCTCAAGTATAACTCCTCAGTGATTGTCGATATCTGGAGGAGTGAGCGGCTTCTTGCAGGAGTGTGTGTGTGTGTGTGTGTGTGTGTGTGTGTGTGTGTGTGTGTGTGTCTATGATTCTATGTGTCTGTGTAGGCAAAAGAACCACCCAAAATATACTTTTAAAGGATGCCATATTAAGTGGGATTCTTTCTGAAATGTGTATTCCATATGCTTTTGAGTAGACAGCATCCCAAGGCAGGCAAGTGTCTTGCTATTGAGTGCTTCAATGTCATTATTAGAGTCAACTGCCACAGAAAATGCTGAAATACAGTTACGTTTGGCACCCAATAGGACATCATTTTCTCTGCCTCTAGATTCACTGTCAGACTGGCAGATGTCACTTTCTGCAACCCCAGCCACTTTTCAATTTCCTGCTTCTCACAGGCTCTGGCCATAAATTCTAACTTGTTACATTTGTGGCAAGAATGAGTCTAACTAGCCCTTAGTAGGAGCCTGGGAGTCAAGAGCGCGAGCTCTGACATTCAGGGTACTTGCTAGAAGCCTTCCACTTTTCACTTTCCATAGCTTTGAATCGACCATATAAATGGCATGCCACAGAAATGAATAGAAGATGAAATTGAAGCACAGAATTTAAGCATCTGATAGAGATTTGTTTGAGCTGCTCAGGTTACACATAATTTTAATTCTTTGGCTTTTAATATCATATTTTCAGAATGTTAACATCATATTTAATTTTAATTAATTTAATTTGTTGATTTTTCACTAAGGGAATGAATATAATCCTATTATAGGGAATCTGTAATACAGAGAAAATAAAGAGTAAAAACAAATCCGCAGTCTTATTACCATACCACTACCACACTTTGCAGTTTGGTGTATTTCTTTTTATGTTTTTCCTATATGCTCACTGGCAAACATAGTTATACTGTCATCTTCCATAAAAGTTTACATCTTGTTTTTAAAATACATTCTCTCAACTATTTTCCTTGTTGCTACAAATCTTTATGGCAATCCTTTTAATGACTATAGAATATTCCACTGAATAAGCTACATATAATCACTTACCTAGTTTCTTATTATTTTATATGTAATTCAGAATTAGCAGATGACATATAAAATATCCTCAGTTCTTCTTTCTTTGAGATAATCGTATATTAATTTTGTGAGACCAAGTCACCCCTTATGGAATTAGATTATGTCCAGTTCTTTAGTGAAAAATTTAGATTATTTTTAGATATTTGTTTTATTATAACCCTGCAATAAACATTTTCCTGAAGATAAATTGTGTTTGCTTGATTGATTGTTTTGGGATTATGTCTTTAGGAGACCCAGAAGTAGAACATAGAAAAGACTATGACAATTTATTTTTTTAACAAAAGGTACAGGCAGGGATGAAGGTGAGCAGGCAGGCAGGAGAAGAGAGAGGAAGAAGGAGCATTTATTTATTTTATTTAGTTGTTCACCTTGGTTGTTTCCCCTGGCCCAGTTGCGAACCCAGGTCCTTGGGATGCCTGTGAACTACACCAGCCAGAGGGAGCAGACTTAACCACTAAGCCACCAGGGAGCATCATGAGTAGAACAATTTAGAACCAAGAATAGGAAATATTTGAAGGGTATTGTAGCCCTGGATAGCAATTGAGAGCAGTCACCAGCTGGAGAGAATCCCAGGGAGGAGAAGTACTGTACTAGAGAATGTGTCTCACAGCTCTGCTACCATACTTCTCAGCACATGGACTGAGGTACAGTGGTTATAGGGGCTTTATGATGTGCTAAGTAAGATAATGTGGAAAGCACACATGCATTGCTGTTGAAAGGCGGCAGATAAGTGAGGACAGCACATTATGGCAGCAGTATACCTGTGCTCAGATTCATTCTCAGGGCAAAAAAGGAACAGAACAGGCCTGAAAGAATGCTTAGAAGTGTTTGTCCAGAAAGAACTTAGAGCTAATTAGCCTTAAAGCCTATTAGTGACTGCCTTATACTTCTGTCTTTACTGGATGTTATTTAAATGCATTTAGGATGTGTTAGGCAAGTAACAGAAGAGCCCCCCCCCCTCAAAAAAAAAAGCATAAACAGACAGGGGTCTATTATATCATACAACTAAATCTGTAAGTAATGATAATAATTCTTACTTCAAGAAATAGCAGTAAGAACTGGACCCAGGTATTATTCTATGCTTTTAATATGTATTAGCTGATTTACTCCTTTCCAATAACTTTATGATATGACTCCAGTTACAGATGAGGCAACTAAGGCATGAAGAGTTTAATAATTTGCTAAAGGATGCATAAAATATTAGGTGGAAGATCCAGAATTTAAACCTAAGCTGGCCAGCTTCAGATCCTACTCTTATAATGATTACAGTAGGAGTTATTATTCAATAGTGCATTCATTATTCCATAACAATGGAAAACACCAATTCAACTATACCAGTTGATTTATAGTTGATATGCACTCTAATTGGTTGGTTTCTATAGTGCACTGGTTTTCAACATTTTGTATATTACCCTTGAAACAAGGTTCTAGCTTTCTACTTGGCCATCTACTTATATCAGTAGTGTCTTCCTTCGTGGTTAAGAGAAACTCATTAATTTGAAGGATCATATGTAGGTCAAGAGGAGTTTGTTTTCTTGCTCTTAGAATTGTTTTTATTATTGAAATATGCTTCTAAAAAGTATACCATACATACACAAATCTTAAATTTTCACTTGATGAATTTTTACAACATCCAGTTAATCACTATCACATCAGCTTTCAGAACTTATGCCCCCTCCAAGATTCCTAGGGTCTTCTGATAAAATTCTTCACTAATCTTCTAAACTCTTATATATGTTAATAGAGTTACTTTAATTCCTTGTCGGATAACTCCGATATCTTGATATCCCTTAGGTTTACATATAGTGTCTATTTCTTCTTTTGGGTTTTGGTCCCTTAATCACATGTGTTTATATAATGGTAATTCTTTAAGTTGAATGTCAGATATTGTCTAAGAAAAAGTATAAAACTCTAGCTGATGATATTTTCATCCAAAGAGAATTTCAGTCTTTTCTGGGAGGCAGGTAGTGTGTCTTCAGATCAACTGGATCTGAGAGGAGAGAAGGAAGGAAGGGAGAAAGGGAAGGACAGAGGGGGTGGGAGGGAGGGAGGGAGGAAAAAAGGAAGGAAGGAAAGAAGGATCTTTAGTTATTCAGTTGTTCATTTTTGGTTTTTCATCCCAGCTCTAGTCTTGATCACAGGTCTTTGGGCTTTACGTGTGATGCCAGAATCTCACCTCCTTGAATCACAAAGGCGCATCCCTAGACTTGATCTTTTATGGTTTGGTCTTAGTCTCATGGTAGGGTCCTCTGGGCTCTCAACTGCACTGAGGCCATTCAATATTTTAGGGCCCCAAATTTCATTCTCTGCCTGTTCATCTGCTTTGTAAACTCCAAAACCCAACTATTCCCAACCCAGTAAGATTGTCCCTGTGCCCAACTATCACTTCTGCTCCACCTTTTCTCCCCACATCCTTAATTAGTAGTAGAAACAAATGTGGAAATTATTTCAGTATGTCTTCTGTCTCTCCAGAATTTGGCAACTTAAGTCCTGCCTGCCTTGGCTATTCTTTTATTCTTTTCAATAATGTGTTTAGATATTTTTTGCAGCCTTCAAAAGAGGGAAATATCTTTCCAGAGTGCTCCCAGAAGAATTCCTCTTAGATCCCCATGGCAAGGGTTGTCTAAAAGATGATGGCAAAGGGAATGAGGCCATCACATATAGTTTACATCAACTTTGGGCACATGGAAGGGTGCACACCAAAACTAAATTGAGACTCTGCCAGGAAAAAAAAAATGGGAGAATGGAATTCCAGACTATTTCTATGATCATGGTTTTCTTTCTTGAGACTATGATATATTTTGATTTTATGGGACTCCCCACAATCTCAGTCTTCTCCAAATAGACACACCTTCTGACTTAGACTCTTCCTTTCTGTTTGATTCCCTATTTACAAGTGCCTCTGAACCTACTCTTGACCTCTCTTGGTTTCCTCAATCTAAAATATGTCTCATATCAAGATAAATGAGGTGTGATTGTGAAGCGTTCGATTTGAAGTACAATTTTCTAAGGTGTAACCAACATAAAGATGGTATTAAAATGTATCATATATATAGAAATAACGTGCAGTTTTCTTCTCAATATGAATCATTCTAAAAAGTCTGAACTTCTATTGAAAGTTAATAACAGAAAACTCTATGTAAATTATTTGCCTTTGTTATAGATACTCTTTAAAAAACAAAAACAAAACCAAAAATTGGGGTACATCCCTGTGGCTCAAAATACTAATGTGCAGTCATGCAAACTGGATTCATGACTTGGGGTGAGGGGTTAAAAAAAACACACAAAACACCAAAATGTGGCCATTATAAGATGTCTGAAAAATTATAGAAATGTACAAAGTACAAAGAAAAAACAAATTTAATCCCAATTGCACCTTCCTGGAATATAGTTAACCTTTTGGAAAATATCCATCTGATTTTTTTTTTCCTGGATGTGTGTTTGCACGCACAGTTAAAATGACTTTATTATTAAGCATTTCATAAATTTTAAAAACAAACTCTTTGTTTTAATAATTAATAACTTTTTCTTTAAGATGCAGATAAAAACTATAACATTAGAGTTTTTGAATCAAAGGGACTTTTATTTAACGGAAACTCTCTAAAAGTGATAACTCTTCGATAATGTTTTGACAATGTTTTTTTTCCATTTAAATCATATGACCATACACACTGGGAGTTTTGAAGAAAAAATAAATTTTATGAGAGTCAGGTCATAACAGCAAGGAATTCAAGAATAATCTGTCAGGCTTCACACTGCCATGCTTACAACTTCACAGCAAACCTCGATTAAATTGTGACATTTCCAGACTGAGAATCCAGAGCTCTAAACGTTCCTCCTGTTTTATTTCACAAATGTTTGAAGAGTGTTGGTGGTCTTCTAAGAGAAACTGAATAGGAAGTGGAAACAGCCAAGATCAGGGGAAGTCTATGAAAAGAAAAACATGATTTCCTTTCTTCTACTAGAAAATAAAGCTGTTCAGCCAACATTAGTCTTCTTTTATGCCAGACCACTTATTGGGTTATAAAATGAAAATATCAAAACATTATTCTTATTTTTTCATTAAAAACTACAGTTTCTATTTCTATTATATTTTAATTATCTTATAATAGGTAAAAATTAATATCGTAGGAAACCTATGCCTTTTAAAAGCATATTTATATTGAGAGTTAACTAGAATCGTGTATATTTACATAAAAATTACAAAACTTTTAAAAATTTTCTTTTCAGTTGATTTCATGAAAAGAGTACCCAGAATACTTGGAGAGCACTTTTTAGCTTCCGTCAAAAGCACTTCTTTACTGAGACTCTTTCAGCAATTTTAAGTGGTGGAGACTCATGCTCACTGGAAAACGCACTGTTTAAAATTACTTTTTATAAATGTGTCTTTGACAACTGACCGAAAATGGATCTACCGTGGAAGAGGATCTTCTGCCCATCCCCGTCTCTGTGCTGAGAGTAGATTCATGTATTCATTCAGCATTGATTGCCTTTCCGTGTCGAGCAACGCTCTGAGCGCAGTGTAGGAAACAGAAAGCATTAAGGCATGGTCCAGATGTAATCTATCATTCAGGGAAATGGGAAGAGGGGGGCTCTGTGCTCAGGCCCTGTGGTATCAGGGAGAAGGTTTCCAAGTGCAAGAGTTTTCCATAGGCAGGGGACTGCTGGATAAGGAAGTTTGCAGAACTGGAGGTGTGGGAAGGGTTTGGTCCAAGGGAGGAAGCAATAGTTCAAAGAGGCGGGACCCCAGGTACACAGAATGACAGAAAGAGATGGAGATGGGACTGGAAGTTTCTTGGCTAGTGTGCTACAAAATGAGTAACAGCCCTATAAGAGTCATGACTATCTCCACTTGATTCATCAAGAAACAGAGAGCTGAGTCTTAATGTGAGTATAGTGCAGAGCTGGCCCCTTAGTCAACTTTCTTTCCACTTTGTATTTATAAATCATAGAAATACACAACAAAAGCACAGTCTGTAATGCTTTTCTTCATTATTGGTTACTTGCCATGTGGAGGGAAGTTGAAATACCTAACAAGGCAACTCTCGTAGTATCATTCTCTTATTTTCAAATGCTTGCATTTTATTTTTATTTAATTATTTTTTTAGAAGCATTTTACTTATTTAGTTGGTTATCTTGGTTGTCTCCCCTGGCCCTTGTTCTTGAACCGGGGACCTTGGGAAGTATGTGGACTGCACCACAGTGGATTAACCCCCTCAGCCACCAGGGCAGGTTTTGTTTGTTTGGATTTTTTTGTTTGTTTTTTAAGAGGAAGGAAGCAGTCGGGAATGAAAGAAAGTAGGCAGGCAGGTCAGAAAAAGTGTTTATTCATCTAGCTGTTCATTTTGGTTGTTCCCTCTAGTCCTGGGTCAGGAACCTGGCTCCCTGGGTTTTGTGGGGACTAAGCCGCAGCTGCAGACTGAAAGCCTGAATCACCAGGGGGAGCCTATTGTCCTCCCTTTAAGTAAATATGTTTGAAAACTCAGCGGTAATGCACACAACTGCAGTGGCAGAAATCTGTGCGCCTCACAGCCCAGGGTCTGAAAGAGTGCCCAGGCCACAGCAGATGCTCAATAAGAGCAAAGGAAATGAAACTGGTTTTCCTATTTTCTTTTAAGAGTAAAGAAGTCCATTAAATTTGAATTCAATCACGGACGCTGATTAGAGGAGCTTGCACACAAATACATTTGAAATGAATTTATGTTCCTTCATTATGGATTTGGAAATTTAATTTATGAAAGCTAAAGTCTTTGAATTTCCAATTGACAGCTACCTAATTGCCATATTGGACTCAGCACGGTGGAGAAAACCTCACAGGAATTAGGAGTTAAACAGATGTAGGTTAAATCTTGGTTCTGTGATCTATTTAACCATAGATAAGACTTTATTTAACCCTGGGTAATTTCTCTAAGTTTTAGTTTTCTCCTCCACAACACAGGAATATTAATATCCTACTCTGCAGGGTTGCTGAAAGGCTTAGATATAAACTACATGTTAAGTCCTGTTACACACAGGCACTCAATAAACTGTTGTAATTCTTATATTCTACTTTAATTTTTTTAACTGTTGTATTTCCTGACAGGTAATCATTTTGTTGGATGGAATTCCAAACTCATGCAATTTATAAATATGCTTTATAGTATATAATTTTCTTAGCCTGTGTACATTAGGATTAAATTCAGAGTAGGGTATGCCATGGTGAAGGAGCGGTTAGGTTTGCTGCCTCTAGCAAAGAGTACAGCTCACATACATCCTCAGGACCTGGGTTTGTGTCCTGGTCTCAGGGGGAACAACCAAGAGAAACAACAGAAAATAAATAAATAAATAAAAATAAATGCTTCTTCCTCTCCCTGTCTGCCTGCCTACTTACCTTCATTCCCTCCTGCATCTTTCCTTTATAAAAATTAAATACACAATAATCCTGTAGGTATGAATAACTTCAGCTCACTTGTTTCATATCTGTGAAAATATCGCCATTTATTTAATAACTGATAATCAGACTAGGGTTAAAACCACCTAGAGAAGAGTAGTGAAATTGGGTTTAAAAGAATCTGTCTGTTTATATTTAATTCCCTCCATCTTCAAAATAGAATGAACAGTTTTATTAGAAAATAATCAACATGTGGATCTCTTTTTTTTTCCCCCTACACATTCTCTTCACCTTCATTGCACAGGGCCTCTTTATCTCAATGATTCCTGTTAAGTCGGGTTCTCAACAGATAAGCATGCATTTGAAGCACTGTATTTACTGCATTCCTCATTCTGTGGGGTAACTGATTTGATGGGAACTATAGATTTGGAACTCCAACCTGGAGCAGAGTGGAGAATTTATAGAAGAAAATAGATACCTCGGCAAAACAAACAATATCTTTAGAGAACTTACCATTCCCTCTCCAGAAAAGACCAACGGAGCCATTCTTTTGCTATGTATCTTACTGTGTTAGACATAAATCTCAGCTATACAATCAGTTGAGGACTCTGCTCTGCCACTTTATGAAACACACGATTGTGAGCTTTACAAAGTTTCCACACACTTGGCGCATCCTACTCAACCTCCATTCCCTCAGGACCCTTTCATTAGAGGCTGCAGACATGGGAGTTAATAGGGTTCATGATCCCCATTCTGTTTTCCCTCTAAGCGGGTCTCCTAAGAGTATTAATTTATGCATTCTATCTCAATAGAGACTTTAACACTAAAAATGTCAAATTGTTATCGACATAATTTTGTCACTTATTAGTGAAGTCTCAGTTGTCAAGTCCCCTTCACCGGAGAAGTTTGCAGAGATGAGTTCTAACTGCTTCCCAGTTTTCCTGCTGACATTCAGCACTCTGGCAATTCAGTATGCAAATCACAACCTGTAGGCAAACAAACCTTTTAACCCTCAACTCCCACCTCCATAAAGGCAAGTTTCATCCTGCTTGGTAGTAAACATTAGTTGAGTTCTAACAGACTACTCATTTTTTGTCTTCATATCAGCCACACAGTTTCCCCAAACTGTTTGCTGTTCTAGTAAAAAGGAATTTTTAGAAGATGGAAATGTCCCCTATTGTAGTGATTCTTATTTTGTGGCAGGAGTCCAGCCTTGTCTAAAGAGGACATTGCGCAGTTTGTAGGACCTTAGCCAGTCTCCATGGGGGAAAAGCTTAGTAGGAGGACTTCGAGTGTTCCTACAGACTCCCCCACTCTTTCCCTGTTCAAAGGCACTGGAAATACTAGGTCAAGATGTGGGTTCTGCAGAACTCTGCCTTAGAGCCCTGATTTAAGACCTGGAGAATGAATCCATCAATTTACAAAAGGTTTCCCCTGAGCTCAGAGGGAGATTGAGAGCAGCTGCAGACAGAAAGTAGAATGGAGGCCATCGGGAGGGATAGAGAAGGGGGAGCTCTTGCTTAATAGAGCTTCAGTGTTGCAATGAAAAGAGTTCTGGAGCTGGATGGTGGTGGTGATGATGGTACAACAATATGAATGTATTTCATACCAGTGAACTATACACTTAAAAATAGGTTAAGATAGTCAATCTCGTGTTATGTGTATTTTGCCACAAATTATTATTATTTTTTTTAAGTGTAGGGCCAGAAATAGATGCACACCTTGGAAGGAAATATGCACCTTCAGAGTGTGCGCCAGGACTGCACCTGTCCCAGTGACCTGATGCTTGTTCTCATGAGAGGCTCCTCAGATGCTAGTCATGGGCCTCCTGCCATTGGTCAGATACTTAGCAGAAGGATCGTGCTGGAAGG
This sequence comes from Solenodon paradoxus, assembly GCA_004363575.1. Taxonomy (NCBI): domain Eukaryota; kingdom Metazoa; phylum Chordata; class Mammalia; order Eulipotyphla; family Solenodontidae; genus Solenodon; species Solenodon paradoxus. Next base: position 468,184 of record RJWH01001050.1, read on the forward strand.
TCAATGGACAGACTGACTGGATGGCTCCCGGGACCCCACTGCTTTTGCCTGGGCTTCGGTTGACCAGGTCAGCTCTGTCTTCAGGCCTTTATATACCCAAGCTGACCTTTGAGCAACACAAATTTGACCTGCGTGGACCCACGTAGATGCACATTTCTTCCAATAAATATCTTGGAGAACTCTTGGAGACTTGCAACAGTTAGGAAATTCAAAGAGGAACCATGGAACCGAGAAATTAAAAAAATAAATAAATAAATAAAAATTAAAGGTTGTGTCATGAATGCACAAAATATATGTTGATGATATAGTCTATTTCACCATTTACTACCATGAAATAGACACAAGCCTATTATAAAAAGTAAAGAGTTATCAAAACTTATACACATATACACTTGCAGACGTTACCATTGCCATCAAAATAAATATAAACAATGTAAAGATGCAGTGTTAAATCAGAACTGCGTAAATTACAATGCCGAGTGTAATCATTTTATAGCTACTTATTCACCTCAACAAAGTGCCATATGATGCTAATCCTTTAGTGAGTAGCTTCTCCCTTTAATTTAATATTTGTTTTGTTTTTAAAATATCCTCAAAGTTTCAACTGTACCAGGGATTTGGAACCCCAGCCCTCAGGCTGTTCAAGGCTTAACTCTATGAGGAAATGTGGAAATTTCTCTGTCTTCAGGGAGCTTGCAGTTTTCTCTGAGAGATGAGATAAGTGTTCAGAGGCTCACATTCATCTTCTGCAAACACCAAACATTTCCCCCACCTTTCCCTGGTGAACCCCCCACAAATGCTTCAAGGGGAAGAGCAGTTCTTAGGTGAACTACAAATTCTCTCCCTCCCAAGCGGGGGGAAAAAAGCCTCCTTAAATTAGATCATTCGCAACTCGAATCCTCTTTTCCATAGTTTCACGTCTTGGTAAAAACAGTGATTAAAATGTATTCTGGGCTCTACAGGATCCCACCTTGGTCTCCTCTTGGAGCTAATGCCCCCTCCTCTTCCTGACTCCACTCCAGCCTCAGTAGCCTGTTACCACCCTTCCACTGGTGGGCATGAGGCTGCCTCAAGTGTTTGCAGATGCTCCTGTGCTCTGCCTGGAATGAGCTCCCCTGTGTCTCTGTGTAGCTCGCCATTTTCACTTCACCTTCTCCAGTGATGCCTTCCCTGAACATCCTGTCTAAAATCCTCTGTATAATTCCCTATGCTTTCCCATTCTCATTCTGTTTTATTATTTTTCTTTCTTTTTAAGAATTTTTATTGAGGCCCCTTTGATTTACAAAATAATGTGATATATAATCACATACATGACAACACATTACACCCACCACCAAATTACCAGAAGTTCATGACCACTGTCCATTGGACCCAAACCCACTTGTTCCCGTCCTCCTTCCCTTCCCTCCGATAATCTCACTTCTATTGCTAATGTCCAGGGATTCATTTTTGTTTGTCTGCTCCTTTGTTTTCTTTTTCTTCTGTTTATGAGTGAGATCATCTGGTGTTTGTCTTTCTCCTTACGATTTATTTCATTTAGCGTCATTCCCTCTAGTTCCATCCATGTTATTGCAAATGACGGGACTTCATCTTTCTTAGGGTTGTGTGGTATTCCAGTGTGTGTGTGTGTGTGTGTGTGTGTGTGTGTGTGTGTGTGTCTTCTTTATCCATTCACCTGACAATGGGCACTTAGGTAGCTCCCAATTCTGGGCTGCTGTAAATCAAACTGCAACAAACATGGGCGTGCATACAGTGCTGTGAATTCATGTGTTTCACCTAAATTCCCAGAAGTGGATGATGGGATCATATGGAACTTACACTCCCACCAATAGTATAAAAGTGTTCCTGTCTCTTCATACCCTCGCCAACATTTGTTTTTTCTAGTCTTTTGGAAAATATTTCTGTCTGCTTTATTTTTACCCTTAGCTGCCATTACTATCTAATATACTCTGTCATTTAAAAATGGGTCTTATTATCTGTCTGCTTTTTAAAGCATGAGCCCCAAGATGACAGGCTCACTCATCCTTTTTGCACACCCCTGTGGCTCTAGCCCCTATAATAGCACACTGCACATGTTAGATGTTCAGGGAAACAGTGATGGATAGACAAGTGCATGAAAAGAAAACAGGCCAAGGCCATTTGCTGCCATTCCACAATGCTCTCAGCTAAGGGCACCCAGCTCCTCCTTCCCCCAAGGCCACATGGTTCTGAATGATGGCACCGCTACAGAGAGGCAGGGGCTGTGTCCCTGAAAGCCTGAAATACTCTGAATCCTCTTTTCATTGGTTACTGACCTGGATGGAGGTGCAAAAGGTGTTCATTAGCTCTTCCTATGCATGAACTGAACATCTCAGGCCTCATCCTCCTGTGGATACAAATAAGATTATATTTACATTCAAATATAAATCACAAGAGCTCTCAGCTTTCACTCCCCTGTAATTCTCTCCACATCTCCCTCAATTTATTTCTGTTCATGCTCCTGTGCCATCTCTTCCAGGATACCTGTTCTCCAGCCCTGCTGCCACAGGAAGGTCTGCAGGCTGCCTGCTACCTGTCGCAGTTAGAAGTCTTCTCTGCTCAGCGCCAGAGCTGCTCCCTGGGCTCACAGGGGAAGGGCACAGAAAAGACAGCGAGCAGCTCCATTTCTGCCCAAGGATTCAGTGACCCGGCTGTGTCTAGGCCTGGGCCTGGGCCTGGGCCTGTACTTTCAGATTCTGCGCCTTATGGGCCAATTCTCAAGCTGCTGGAGGACTAGAGATCTTGCACCCTCTCCTTGCTACCCTCCTTCAGCTCCTGCATCCAACACGGATGGCTCTGGGCAAACATACTAGGGATTGGGTGTCTGGCATTGACACCCATGGGCCAAAGTCTCCAGTCTCTGACCTTACAGGACACCTTACAAATCATCCCCATTTTATTGGGAACCCCTCTCTGTTTCTGGCTCTTAAATGTACTTAGAGTGGTTCAGGGGTGATGCTGTCTCCTGCTGGGAGCATAATCCCAGTTCTCTCAAGGGTTTCTGGGAAAATCTACTACAGATGTCTATGGGCAAAACCCACTGTTTTCTTTCTTTAAAAAGAAGCTTATTGACTGAAGCACAAACCAGCACAGTCCTGATGGATTTAGGATCATTTGCTCCTTTGAAAATTACTGATCATGCACATCCCGAAAGGGTCCTGATAGAGAAAAAATTATCCTCAAGTCATCCTCCATCATATTTTCCCTCGCTTGTAAATTCCAGGATTATGTCTTTTCCATGTCCCTTGAATGCATGTCATCCATCTCCACCCACACAAAGTCTCAGTCAAGTCGTGATGCTCTACAGGCCCTGAATTGAAAAAAATACAGATTTTCAACACATAGGGCGCATCCTTCCAACGGAAATAGGTTGTTTTCGGCATCTTTTAAGAATTTGGTTGTAGCTAAAAGATGCCTCTTAGGGTAGCAGTGAAAGTAGGAGATTCTGTCATCTGAAGTGACTAATATTTGGTACTTGCTCTGAGTCCTGAAAGACAGTCCCGGAGTGAAAAATCCTGTGTGGTGAGCTCCACACAGCTGTTCCCAAGGCTCCAAAACCTTGCTGATGCTCAGGGGCCCCCTACCTTGTCGGTCCAAGCCTGCTCTACCTGCCCAGTCTTCTGTCGTTTGCAGACTCAGGCTCCACAGACATTTCCTGAAGCTCCTGATGTGTGCTTCTCTTTTAAAATGGCTTGAACTGGAAAAACACCAAGGATCAATATTCTTAGAGGAAGGAGAAACTATGTAGGGTTTACCACTGCCAAGAAAAGTGGCACTAAACTTCCACCCAGAGCTATAGACTATCCTTTTCTCAAGACTGTTTTTAAAAACCCTGGCTGGTTCTGACATAACAAGATAGTCCGCACATGTGAGAATGCAGATTGCTTCTAAATCTCTTATTCAGGAACCTGCAGGCTGCAGGCCAGTTCCTATTGAAGCCCTTTGTTAGCTGGTGGCCTGGCTGCTGTCTTTCGGGCTCCGTTAGAAGGCCACAGTTTTCATAAATCAACCTTTTTTGTGTGGAAAGGGTGTTTTAAACTTGCCCCTTGGAGAATCTGGTTTTCTAGAAAATGTGACTGTTTTTATTATCAAATGTCTTTTCTGTCTTGTGACCTGAAACAAAGTATCACAAAAGTCTGAGTGTCATAAACTTAAAAACAAAAAACCTGCCTACTTCAGCATTTTCAGAAGTGAAAATGTTAACTTGTACTTAAGGCTGCTTACATTTTCAATGGCCTAAGTGGCCGACACTGATTCTACTTAGAAGATTTGCTGCTTTATTTATCCTGGAATAAAGGCCATGCCATTATATCTTGGTGACAACAGAAATAAGCTTTGGCCAGGTCTGTACATAGTTTGGGGATGAAGAAAATAAGTTTTGAAAGGCAATGGGCATTGCTGATTATAGATTTTTATTAGGAACAGATGTGGGGCTGTAGTTTTCAGTGGTAGACAAACTGTTATTGAAACAAGCAGCTAAGAACCATCATAAATTCTTTTTTAGGAAAGAGAAATATTAATACATTGAATTCATAATCTTTTTCTCCAAGGGCCCGCCCAATCATTGAAACAAACGAAGATATTTATTTTTGCACATGCTGAGAAGTACACAAACAGAGGCACCATTTTGGTTAACATATCTCCAGGCTGCAGAGGAGGTTTAGAAAGCAATTATTTAAACTTCTTTTACCACTGTGCTACAGCTTCAGATCTCTCCACTTTACATTTGTTTATGGCTCCCCACATCTAACAGTTTCATCCTACTTGGGAACAGAGACGTCAATGCCAAGTTATATACAGAAGGATCATTTTGTGTACTGTGGGGCAATTTTCCTTTCCTCCAAGGAGAGCCATCAGCATTTTGGATTACTTGCTGCCCAGTTTTGGGTGGGTCAGCTAAGGGGGAAACTTTAGACATTACGGATCTTTTCTATCTCTCTCTCTCTGACACCCGTCTTTGTCTCTAGTCATTGATGGAGATTCCCTCCATTTAAGGATACCCACCAGGAATTTCAAATGACACTTCCCATCACATACCATTGACCAGAACTTATTCACATGGCCACATCTAGCTTCAAAGGAGCATGGCCCAAGGGGAGTTCTTCTGGTGGACCTGTGCCAAGTTAAAGAATCAGAGTTCAACTTCGTAGAAGGAGAACTGGATATTGGGAATATCTAGTAGGCAGTACTACAGGCTTGTACCAATTTATCTTCCTATCAACAGGGTATCAGAGCTCCCTTTTTCCATGCTTTCATTTAGATTTGGTATTCATTTAAATTTTGTCAGACACTTTGATTTTTGTCAATCTGATAAACACTCATTACTCTAAAAAAACACCAACTTTTCAGTATGCAATTTTTTTAATTTTGTAATTCATAAAATTGTTGCATGTCTTTTTCACTAAGCACTAAGGTCATTCATGCTGCTGTGTGTGCACCTGCTTGATTGCTACAGAATATTCTGTGATATCCACCCACACAGCTTCCTTGTCCATCCTCCTAGTGATGTGATGGGTGCTCACAGAGTCTCTAACTCCCCAACATCATTTAAGACTTAGAGTGAGCATTAGCATCCATGTGATGAGCATTAGCATCCAATTTTACAGATGGGAAACCTGAGGTTTGAGAAGTGGAAATGTTGCCTCCCTCCCACAGCTAATGCACAATACTGCCTGAGGCTGTCGGCCTCTAGGAAGAAGAAAGAAGTGCCAGGAAAATTCAACTGTAAGTATAAAAGATGAATGTCACTCCAGTGTGATTCAGAGGTTCCAGTTCCAAAATATCTCCTCCTTTCACTGCTACTGACACCTCCAAGTTAAAAGCGGAGATTCCTTTCTTTGACTCGATGATTTCTCTCTGATCAGAATCCAGAATCCACTGGTGTTTATGCCTTTTGTGAAGGAGTTTTCAGCCCCTTTCTGGGGGTAAAAGGTTAGGGGAACTATATAGCTATCGAGGAGTTAGAGGGCAGGGTATCAGCTGGGACTGTCCTCAGCTATAATCACGAGAGTCTAGTGGCTTCAACAGATGGCAGCTCAGTTATCCAAGTGATTCTCAAAGTGTGCTTTCAGCAGCGACATCAGCAGCACCTGGGAAGTGGCTTCAGGCTCCCACGGCAGACCTTTCCAATCACTCTGGAGGAGGGGCCCCAAACCTGTGTTGCGGTGGGCGCTGGGGGATTCCGATGCACCAGAAGTTGGGAGCCACGTTGCTTTCTGCTTCATCAGGAGGCCCAGGTTGAGCAGTCAGGATGGTTCAGCCACTGGGAACCCAGGTTCCCTCTCTCTCCCTGCTCTGACATCTTCAGAGTATGACTTCATCTTCGAGGGAGCAAGAGGTGGTTGAGATACTGCACCTGCATCCCAGGTAGGGAAAAAGGGCAAATCTGGAATGGGTGGGTCTGTACAAAAATCTTTCCTGGTCCCCTCTACTTATGTCTCGGTGACATGTATGTCACTCAGCCAAGATGCTGCAGTCTAACTAAAAGTGATTATGTATTTTGTGCACATGGCCATTGTCCCCTTGTCCCCAAGCTGGAATTCTGTTACAAGAGCTGTGTGGAGCAGGGAAATACCACCTACAAGAAGAGCAGGGAGAAGCCCTAATCAACAGAAAGTGGTCGAGAAAGAATTTAACCTGTGTCCTAAGTGTCTGGAGTCTGGCCTTAGAATGCAGAGAGGAGATCACACCTTAGGAGCCCACAGGCGTGAGAGAGAAATGCTGTTTTACCCAGTGTGAGTATCAGTCGTTGGGATGTGTGGCCAAGGGGTCCTTTTGTCCTTGGAGATCAAGAAAAGTTCCGTAATTCACAGCCACTAATCTGAAACACGAGCCCCAGCACCCAGCATGCATTCTATCCTGCAAAAAACCACAGAAGCGATTAGCGGTGGGACAGAAACAGATTAAGAAGGGCTTGTTAAGATCAGTTTGTTTACCTGAGCTCCCGGCAGCCCAGGAGAAAGGATCATTTATTTATTTATCTATTTATTTTTGGCTTCTCAGCCTTGAGCCTGCGTTTTTTCCCTAAGTAGCTCTGCATGTCGACTTACCCTCTAGCTCGGGGAATTTCCGACTTGCTTTCTAGGTGTAGTTGTTTATAGGTCCGGGACTGGAAAGAAAATAAATAATCCTTATCGTAGTCCTCCAAGGGTCCTCTCTTGGAAAAAAAGCCAGGCCAGCCCTGTCTTAAACGCTGGCGGGCAGGCGGGCATGTTACCAGGGGCCGGGCGGCAGGAAAGCCCGGCAGCCCCAGGCAAGCTCGCAGGCCTGAGGGGCGGGGCGCTGCCGCACCGCGACCTTTCAAGAGTGCGAGCTCCTGGGAGTAGCTTGCACTCATCCACACTACAGGTGGGTCCCAAGCCAGCGCCAAACAAGCAGCTGCACAGCCCAGGGACTTTGAGCTGTTTGCAGCTCTCCTCTCTTTGTACCCCTGCCAATTTACACACACCTGGGATTCCACCAGCTGCCTGCCCACTGCAGCCCCCTCCGGTCTGTGACCTAATCCTCATTCCACCTGCTCCTCTTCAGGGCCTCCAGCCCTGTCCCCACCTTGCCTAAATAAGGCCCAGGGAAGTTTGAACAAGACCTACGTTCTTCATGCCCGCCACAGCCAACTCCCACTCATTTCATGGCAAATTATGAGGGATTAAGGTTTACTATGAAGAAAAGTGGGAGCTGGTGATTAATCGGCTTGGTCATTTGGGGATGAAATTAAATTGAACCTGAGATCTCAGCTCGAAAATGGAATCAAATTATCTCTTTGGCATGGGGTGTGTGTGTGTGTGTGTGTGTTGGAGGGGTGGCGGGGTTGGGGGGAATAGAGAGAATACAGATTGTTCCCACCTTCTTTGCAGAAAAAGATGGTGGTTTGTCATTTTAAAACGCAGCAAGGGGTAAAGCCAGTACTTCAATTTGGATCTTTAAAGTAATACAGGCTCCTATTCAATTCAGCAGAGTCCTTTTGTCCTCCTTTGTGCTGAGAAGTTTCTCAGTTAGGTGTTGGATGAGGAAGACCTGTTTTCAGGGAGGTCCATGTCCAGTAAAGGACATGGAAATGCTATCAAAGGAGACTATAGCTCTCATTCTCATTGGGAATTCGCAGTTTCTTTCAGAGGACCTGACATATAAGCTGAGTTCTGAAGATGAGTGGATGTTTTATACTTTCCTGGGCAGACACTATGAAGTGACCGCAGTCAGGATCTTTTCTTTAATTGTGTCTGACATTGTTTTGCACTATTATTGCTCCCGACATTTGGTGCATGACTAGAGTCCAAGGCTACAGGCGGTAATCACCTTTGGAAACTGCCAACAATCATGAATAACTCTTCTGGGGCCAACTTTTCTCAAGGAAGTAATAACTGTGCTCTTGTGGCGAATGGCAGTAAGTATGAAAGCCTCTTTCTGGCTCCCTCGCTGCCTTGTGACTTTGTACATGAGACATAATACACCAATTCACTGCCTCTGCAAATGTGGTTTTCTTGCCATGGTGTGAATCAATCAACAAATGACTTGGAAGCACTTACTATGTGCTTGGTGGTATTCAGCGCCACTTCGCTGAGACACAAAAGTGCAGAAAAAAAGATGAAAATTAGGGACAAGACAGCATGCTTCTTGCAACCTATAAACAGTGAAATAGTCTTGTGATTTGAGAACGGTATGTTTTCAGAAACTACTGGAGTGATCACTGCTGTTTTATGTAGTTTGCACATATTGGAATTTTCTAACTTTTCTTCTGATTTTTCAGCATTACAACACCCCGCCACCGCGGCCACCAGACCTCCCTCTCAGAGGTCACTCAGTGCGGTGGATTGCCAGGCTGCTGAGCAGTATTTCTCATTCTGTTTTGGGGAAACGGGAGATTGCCTCTGGGGGGTAGCTCCTTGAGTTTAAGTGTGGTCATGTATCTTGTTTTCACCAATGAAATGTGAGTGGAAATTTCAGCTCTGAGTCAATGCTTTCAATCACCAGTGCTCAGTTACACAACTCTCGTCTTCGGCCTCAGCGTCCTGGAAGCCTAGTTCAATAAAAAGTTACCTGGTTGAGCTGTCCCAAGCAGGACAGCTTCCCTGAACATTCAGGCAGAGCTGCAGTGGTCTTCGCCAAGTGAAAGCAAAATCTTTTGTGTTTGTTTTTTTTTTAAGTTGCTGAGATTAAGGAGTTGCTTGTTACTGAAGTATAACCTACTCTCTCATACCTAATGCAATAACTGATGCACCATTACTGTGTTAACATATCAGAGTATCGAGCAGTGCGCCCTGGTGTCTCAGTGGTTAAGTCTGTGTCTCAAGACGGCATAATCCGACAGCCCAAAGATCCAGGTTCCTGGCCTGGGACTCAGGTGAACAAATAACAAAATGCTAAATGATTGGATGCACGCTTCTTTCTCCTCTCTTTTCCTGCCTAGTTCCTGCCTCTAAATAAATAAATAAATAAATAAACACAATTTTTTTAAAAAGAAGGAGGGACGTATGCTCCTTACATAGAACTGACATATAGGAAGTCACCTCAAGGAATTTCTGTGCATGGTGAGATCCTTTATAGGCCTGCTGCACCATGTATAGCTATCACAGTCCACATTCCGCAGATGAGAGAGCCAGGAATCACAGAATCCAAGTAACGTAAGTGTCCAGTGTGATAGGAAAGTCCAGCCTCTTTGCCTTATATGCTGCCTCCTAGGATGCATCTCTAGATTGTTCCCTCCTGCTTATCTTATTTTGTCCATATTTACATAAAGCCTAAGTCTACAGGGACCAGGTAAAGAGCATCCCTTTTTTCCCTACAGTCTCTAACCTCAGTTTGGCCTGAATTCTGAATTAGGTGTCTGATGAGCATTGCTGAGTAAGAGACCCACAGCAGAAAGTGGGCAGAATGGTCCACATCTATCCCAACTTCTAGAAGAGGCAAACCAGATACGTGGCCAACAGGAACAAGAGAGATTGTTATGCAATGTTAGATTAAACACAAAAAACAATTTCAAATGCTCAGAACATGTTGGCTACTCTGTTTTGCTAGAAAAGACGGCTGTAACCCAAGCAGGGCAAGTATTTGTCAATCCTCTAACCTCCATGATCTCCAGCAAAGCTTTCACAGTTCTATGCAGTAGTTCATTTTGCTGCTGGGATCTCTGACTTTGGACAAACTCCCCCAGTTTCTGCACTGTGACAAATGGCGTTGTAGTTCAGCATCTGGTGACACGCGGATTGAAGCCCTAGCAGAGCAGGGATCCTGGCACTCTGGTTGGGTCTGCGCCTGCTCTGATGTCAAGCCATTAGATATTCCTTAAACAAACAAAGGAAGTTAAAGAGACCCAGAACCACTGACAAAAGCGATCAAGTCAAAACAGAGATAAGAATGTGGCCTGACCAAAATGAAAGACTGACTTCAGCCAGTCCCCTGAAGGACCGTTTCCTGAGACGTGGTAATGAAGTCATAAGTAAGTTGCATAGGTTTAATAAAGTCTCATTTCAGACACAGAAAATGATTCTTCTTTGCACATTTAACATGAAAACCTTAGGTTTTTCTGTTTTATGCACATTCATTTAAGTAAGAATTCTATCATTCCTAATATATCCCTGAAGGAAGAAATTTAAATTGAGGAATTTGGGGCATTTTTTTTTTTTTTTTTTTTTAAGGAAAGATGTAGATGGGAATGAAGTCAAGCAGGCAGGTGGGCGGGCAGGAAGAGAGAGGAGGAAGAAGCATTTCATTTATTTTTTATTTAGTTGTTCAACAGTGGTTCTTCTCCCCTGGACCTGGGACTGGAACCCAGGGGCATGTGGCCTATGTCCTTTAGAGGCAACTGATCCAACTGCTGCTTCTACCAGTTTGGGGAATTTTGATGGGGGATGTGGTAGCCTCTAGACTTGGCTTTTACAAGCTTAGTTGAATGAGCTGTGGACATGCACTGCAAGGCCAGTAATCCAAGTATAAGAGGCTCTTTGAGGAGGCACAGTCTCTTCTTTCAAGTGTAATCACCTAGCTTAACACCACCCATCCTACACAAGACTGGTAGGAGGGGCCACTGCTCTAAAAAACAACCAGTTTCCTACTTGGCAAGTCTAACTGCAAACACATATCATCATTCCATGGTGAAGGTGAAAGACACAAGTCACCAGTGAGATCTTATCAAATATATATACACACCTACACGGTAGATATTATAAAAAAGTAAGCTATATCATACACGTGCAAATATATGCTGTGGGAACCCTGCTCTAAGAATCTAAAATTTGCAGTGAACATGGTTGCTTCATTTGCTTTATTAAATCACCTCTAACTCCACAATTCAATTTCCCTTCCTTTCTGTGGTCAGTTGTTGAGGTGTGTAGTTTTATGGAGAAGTTTCAAGCAATGCTGCTACGGTGTGGGCATGCCTCTGTAGCAAGTTTGTGAGCTCCCTGCAGGTAGTCTTCATCAGACTCTTTTTTTAAAAAAAATTGTTTTTAATGCATTTTGTCTTATAATTTTTTTTCTTTCAACAGATATCTCTTAAGTGTGTGTCAAATAGGCTAGGTATATGCCTCTGTCCTATAATAAGGCTAGGTTTATATTTGTACAAACTCTACAACAAATAGATTGCTATCTGCTTTTTAAAAGAGTACTTTTTGTTATTAAAGAGGAAAGAAGGAAGAGGAGGAAGAAACATTTTGGAAGGAAAGAGGGAGGGAAGGAAGAGAAGAAAGTAAGGAAGAGGAGGAAGAAGCACTTTTGTTTGTTTATTTGTTTATCTGGGTTTGGTTGGCCCCCATAGTCCCAGCTCACAAAGCCAGGTCTTAGGCTTTACATGATCTATGTCCCAGTCACCAGCTTAGCACCTGAGCCACCAGGGCACATCCAAAGACTATATATTTTTAATAACAGTTTTAAGTTCACAGCAAACTTGAGAGAAAAATACAAGGATTTTCCATACAGTCCCTATTTCTATATATACATGGCACATATATTACAAGTGATGAATCTGTTGACACAGTACTTTTTCCCAGAGTTCATAGCTGATTTTAGGATTCTTAGTGGTGTACCTTTTTTTCCCCCTCGCTTTTCCAATGAGTATTTGTGGAGCCATGATTCAGGATCCCAGCGTGGTGATCATATGTACCCAGGTCCGCCTTCACTACCCAGGGAAAAGGATGAAGAACAAAGGAGCGGTGTGGGCTGGAGTTAGTTCGATCTTCCCAGGAAATGTGCCTTCTGCCTGGGGTCGTTCTAGGCTCACACCCAAAATACGGGGCAGAGGAAGGGGCAGAGGAATTTTCGGGTTTTTTTAAGTATTTTTTATTTCACTTGATTACATTTGCTATACACATTTTAGGATATTGAAATCACACCTCAGTCTGTGAGCATTTCACATCATATTCACCACCACCTTGTTCTTCTCCTTTCCCTTCCCCTTCCCACCCCCCTGGTAGCCACAGCCTCATTTCTTGTGAATTTGGAGCACGCTGTTCCCACAGGGAGACATCACCCCCGGTAGTGGCCATCGCCTTCAAGGCGGTGAAGTCCTGGGACTTGCGCTTGCGGTGCCTGGTCTGCTCTGCATGGGGAAGCGGCTGCCAAAAGGGCCAGGCTGCTGGTTGCTGATTTCGGTCTTCACGTCTCCTGCCGTGGTGCCGACTCCCGAAGGCGGCCTTGAAGTGCCTGGCAGCTCGGTGACCCTCAGCAAAGACACTAGTGTCGGTGTGCCCTGGTGGAGCAGCCATTAGGTCAGTCACCTTCATAAGAGCCCAAGTTACATAGCCCTGAGTTCGAGTTGCGGGTCTGGGGCAAATAACCAGTGTGAACAACTAAATAAAAAATAAATAAAAGATGTTTCCTCCTCCTCCCTCTCCTCCCCCCCTCCTCCTCCCCCTCTTTCTCCCCCCTCCTCCCCTCTATTAAAAAACAACAACAAAAAACACGGTTCTATCATTCTTTGAATAGTTCCTTCGTTTCTAGTA